>OX345637.1:9403075-9780575 GCA_947044365.1 Petrosia ficiformis | reverse complement strand
TGCATGCATACATATACTCAAACTGATTCAGGTATGACATTAACTGTAATATTGTACATTCATGAAGTGAATTAGCAATCCAATCAAAAATATGGCTCCAACTGTAATAAAGAAAATAATAATGAATTTGTCAATGAGTTCATTTTCTATCTGTCTATTTGTGTATCTGACATTATTTTGTGGTAATCCAAACAAAAGTTGTCATTCACAGTCACACTGATTGTATTTTATAAGTTACTGGACAACGATTCTAGATAGCAGCAACATGTGCATTTATTGATCTAATGGTTATGAGGATGTAACCGTGTATGATACATATAAAGTGAAACACCTCTATTGAGGACACCCTGAAATGAGGACACCCCTTTATTAAGGATACTAAGAAATGTTCCAAACTATGCATTATAGTATAAATTCACTGACACCGAAATTAGGATACTCCTGTAATCAGGACACTTATATTTGTCTCAAGGTTGTCCAGAACAGAAGGGTTCCACATGTATTTAATCTCACCTATTTCAAATATCAGGTATCCATTGTCACCTTCTCTTTCTCCTTTGTCAATACCAGTTATGACTACTAAGAAGTATATATATTACCTGGAAAGTTTAATACATTTATCGTAATGTTATTATAAGCTTCAGTATTATAAAACATGAATTCAAAGATGAGGATAATGTTTATAAAAGAATAATTATTATGTCACCTAATTAATTAATATCCTTTTCTTCCAGTGATCGGCATATTTATTTATTTGAGTTTTGTCTTATTAATAGACCATACTTGACCATAGGAAGGTGAAATGTGTGGAAATGTTTTGAAAAGTTTGAGTGTCTTGTGTACTGAAGATAAAAGGGGAATAGATTGATGATGATTTAGTAACTTAAAATAAACATGTTAAAAATGGAAATTTTCAATACAGTCTAGTATATAAAATAATTATTATAATTGCAACACATGTATCAATACAATTATGTCATGATAATTATTATAATCTATAATCGTTTCAATCTAATAATGATTATAAAATAACACATTAAGAATAATATGAACACATGTAGAAGAATGCATGATAAGAGAAAAATAAAAAAAGTTTATTATTATTATTATTTTATTTGTCCATATGCTTTATTAGTTTCTACATGTACTTCATTGTCTTGATTTATATTCCATTGTGGTGTATCATAAACTGGACCTCCTCCAATTGGTTTTAATTTAATTTCATTAGACTCTTTACTCTCTCGTCTCCTCATTACAATACACATAATTAGAAATGTAATAATTCCAGTTATTAATGATGATATTACAGCAGTGACGGGTACTGACACAGCTGTGTAAAAGGAATCTTTAATTTATGAATTGGTTAATTTGATAACTGACCAATGGGTGTTGATATAGAACATTGTGATGTATCACACACAGTATTTGATGGTTGTACTGATGATGTTGATGTTGTACATTTCATCAATGATGCTAAAAAATGAAATGTCATATGTGACAAACATGCACTTGTTTTGACTATCTAATAATTAGAGAATACGATTGTACTCCCTATGTAAGGATGGTGCTGGCTATACATTTCAATTACAATACCGTATAGCCCTAAATGTCTGTGGGTAAAATTTTTGTGCTTATACGATATTCAACTATTTTGCGCTTAAATTTTCATGTTCATCATAAATGCTCGCTCACATGTAGTGGTTGTGACTATTATTTTCGTGAATAAAAATTTCATGGTTCATTAGCTTTTACGAAAAACACAAAATGTAGGACTATACGGTTTAACTTTTCAGACTCTTACAATTCATTTAATAGGTACTATTGTTCTAATAAAAGTTTATATACGTAGTTATAATAATAGTTTATAAAAGTGATAAACTTTACTATGAATGGATGAGGGGATGGTATGAGATAACTAGTGTATACTTCAGGATAAGTAGAAGGTGATGAAAAACAAACACTCCAAATAAAGTTCACAATATCCATAGTAATAATGTATGGTTGGCCAATGTAGGGGGCAACATGCCTAGATTTAAATAACTGCCCAGTTGGGATGGGCCTATACATTTCTACACTATAATATTATAGTAATAAGCATTCTGTTTTCATAGAAATATATATTTTGTCATGTAATACTGAAAACTACTCATCATGTATTTTGGCCTGGCTATGATATCATGTTTCAGTTATATTAACTTACGTACATGACAATGTATCACTTGTTATTATTCTAGTATGGATTTGAGAAGTAACATCTGAACTGGAAATACCTTGATATAACAGATAAAGTACTATACAATTATATACATATCTGAATTTAACAAACCTATTGATGACGTTGTTGGAGATATCACAATAATGACTACAGGAGAGGAATATTAAGTATAAAGGCAATTCTAAATGACAAACTTCTTTTACCATTCTTATGTAAATAAGGACCAATTCCAATGATATTCACAGCAGCAATACTTATACCAAAAATATTTTCTTCATTTAACATTGATATCATAATTGATACATTTTTGTCTGTCGGAAAAATGACTTCTCCACTACCAGTGATGTTGTGTTCCACAGCATAATAGAGGACAGGAGGATGTATATTATCTGAAGAGTACTAGGGAGATGACAATAATTATATAATAAAAAAGATCAGTAAAACATTTTCAAAAAAGATGAAAGAATATGTAGGGATATTAAATTGTCCAGCATCATTTTCCTAATGATGTTCATCTTTTACCTCACCCATGATAGTATACTGTACCTAACGACTTGTCCAAATGCATGAATATGTTGTACACCTCTCCCACAGGAAGTAAATGAACATATTATATTATAATTATGGAGATTTACTTTGTCCAAGGTGAACTGTCGTTGGCTACATTTGTACTCTTCTGACTTTCTATACACATACGCACTATACACATTTGGGTTAGTGCCTCTGTGATTGTCAAGTTAAATGGTTATATATAATATAATAGCTACACTGTAAAAAGTAATGGGTTATTTTAACTTTCAGTAGGTTACAGGAATTTAAATGGAATTATATTTTGTGCTGATTTATATTTCCTACTAGGAAATATTTATAAGTCATGCACAGTTCATTTGATCTTGATCTAAATTGACTAATATAATATAAGTACATGTCATATGGTAACAAACATAATGTAGCTATATACATAGCATAGTATTATAGGTACAACCTGTGGTGTATTATTAGTATTCAAATTCCAATATGCGAAAAAAAATGTTACTAGCTCATTCCAGAGTAACTAATTAATATAAATATGTACATGAATTTGTACTAATAACATTTGATGTACTCCACTGATATTTGAGAAGTCAGCACATGTACCGTATGTAACTAGTATGGGATTTACATGGTTAAAGTACATGTACATTGTATTGCTTTTGTTACCATTCCATATTATAGCATGTACTATATATACTAGTCAATATAGATCAGAACTAAATTACTACTTGTCAAAGTTAACAGTTTATATAAATTATGTTAATTATAATAATTATGTACATTATATTATATAATAATTTATATATGGTGTATATACTATGGTGATGATTATGTTAAAAAGCATTTGTTACATTAGTATATACACTGTTTTATATGAATATTTCTTGAGCTTTAGGCCAGGCAAAGTACATTAATACTTGTCATCATCTTCGTCATTTCCTCATGTGGGTAGACAGACATTGAAATCTGAATTCTACCATGAGATGATTTAAAAGAGGGTTTGGTTAATAACAGTAGAGATGGTGAGTTGTAAAGTAGAGGTGAGGGCTGATGAATCTACTTTGGCTGACCTATTTAACATGATAATTTATCAAATGAATAGAATATATTAAAACGTTTATAAATAATTAACTATTACTTCAATATAACAACATGTATTCTTCTTACATTCCAGTTTAGGACAATAGTATTTATTTCTTGAATATAGATGGCACTTATTCCATTCACACTGGAAGGTACTACAAGAACATAATTATTATTATATTTAGTACTAAATTAATGTTGTTTTAGTTTAGAAATTTAGTTTTTGTTTTAGTTAGTTAAGATTATTTATTTTAGTTAGTTTTAATAGGTTTTCCATAAGATTTAGTTAAACACTAAATTCATAGAGTTTACCATTAAATGTGAGGTGAGATCAGTAAAGCATTAAGATTTAGTTAGTTTTAGTTAGCTAACTAAAATCATTTGTTATTTCTCACCATCCCAGTGATATAATAGAGGTAGACTTCTGTTTCCTCTTGTTCCATTCACATCATTAGCAGTAACAGTGATGTTATATGTTTGTCCATTCATGAGATCTGATATTATGTGTTGTAGAGTTGAGTTACTTGTATTATAAAGAAATGTAGAATTCTCACTGTCAAGCTCAATTGTGTAAAATAATACACAATTTGGTTGTTCATTAGTCGACCATGTTAATATAGCAGAAGTGTTATCAAGTGGAGTGAGAGTGAGGTTAGTGGCACTTGGTAGATTACCTATATGGATAATATTGAGATTTATACCTGTTTTGTCTAAACCTGTTTTGTCTAATCCTGATTTAGTAATTGAAGTAATCAATTATCAATTAAAGTAATAATCAATAATTAGTAGACTAATCTATATATATTAGTCTAGTGTATAATGATAGATGAATCTGGAGTAGACAAAATGGGATGTTACCAATATTGAAAGTATTGTATGTATATTTGTGGTTCATTTGAAACAATTTTGTAAATTCATTGAATTTTGACTTTCAGTATATAATAATGTAGAATAACAGCAGTGTAAATGTATATGCATTCGATTTCATTATTTAGGTATGCGTAAAAGTGTTTTCACAACAAAATTTTTCCATCATATAGTTTGTTCTGTTTATAATATCAAACCTGTTATGTTGACTTTCTCCATTGCAAATGTTCCAGACACTCCACTTGTTGAACAACTAATTATTACACCATTCATGTTTAGTGGTATATTAGAGATAGTAGCAGTAGCTGTTAGATCTGTTCCATTCATTCCAATCCATTGTAAAACAATTCCATTCAGATTTGTATTCATTACATTTGTACTGTCTACTGTTTGAAGTGTACCATCATTACTAGCTCTAAAGACTAGGAATGTATTATCACTAGTCCCTTGACATGTTAACACTACATCATCTTCTGGACACACAGGAGAATATGAGGGAGATGTTTGCGTTAAAGTAACTGATTCTGACACTGTAAAAGAGATGAAACAAATTACTAATAATCTTTCAAACTCATCATTCATGATCATTACTGTGTGATTAATTACAACTATTATAATTATCATAATGGCTATTCATCTGTAGAGGTGGGCGATACCAGTAATATTTCATTTTGATATGATACTGAGTAGTTTGGGAATCAGTATTGAGTACGATACCAATACTTGATAATGCACGTGCTTACATAAACATCAAATTTTATACAAATTCAGTTAAAAATGTGGTAGTGCTATGAAATTTTAACTGTTAAATGGGTGTGTCAGATCAAAATAGAGGTGTGGTAACTAGTATTAGTATTGGTATCGATACTTAGATATTACTCGAAACCAGAAATTTCAGACGTAGTATTGAGGTATCGAATGCTTTGGTATCAAATCGCTCATCACTATTCACCTGGCACTTATATAATCAAGGCAGTCAAACTGATAGGGTGGGGCACAGGTTTGTATGATTAATACACAAACTAAAGTACACACTTGGCCCAATGACAAATACTACCCATAATTATACCAGACTCACAAAGACGTTTTCTATTCATGTAATTATAATTATAATTAAATATAATTATATATAACCTTTAATTCTCACAACAATCAACAAGATGTAGTTAAAGATATTGGCATATCTCAAATCAACTCTCATATTATGTTCTGATCTCACTCTAGAATCCTCAGCATCACAAGGGCACTAATTAGATTTGCTTTGCTATCTATAATTAACTCTAATTATTAATGATTATGATAACTATTATGAGATTTGTCAATGATTAATTTGTACACATGGGTCAATGTGTTCACTCAAGTGTATCAATCAATTGGACATCAATGTTACATCTTCATGAGTAGGTATGTAATAATTAAAGTATGTTCACATTGTCCTCAGAATTATGATGTAATGACTTTACATGTACTATAGTGTATAGTTTAATGTCATAAGGTTAATACATAATTATACTGTAACTCAATAATGAAGCAATGGATTGAAATTTGACATACATAAAAAGAGATGTGAAGGATAATTATATGAAAATGGTGCAGGTAAAATGATTGTTGGACATTCCAAACTAAAGTTGGTAACATTTTTCTGTTGTCATGTTAATCATGAATGACCTTTACATGTAGCTAAAGTGTTCTTAAACAAATTACATTATGACCCCAAAATAGCAGTTACATATATGACAGGTTTGTAATAAAACATTTTTACTATATAGTGATAAAGTTTGTGTTAAATGGTAATTTGAATCCCCTAGTAAAATCCATTTGCTTCAGTTAGTGGCCATATCCACTTATATATCTTCTTGTTTCATTGCTTTTGGAATTGTATTGCTGACATAAACTCATAATTTATTATAGTGATGTATGAAGCCTAATGAATGTACACTAATTAACTTCCTGTTTATGTAATAACATGTTCATGAGCATGACATGACAGAATCTGTCATATACATTTATAGTTACTCATATCAAATAGCAAAACATGCTTGAATATTTTGATGTATCAATAGGCTGTAATTCTCGTATAGTTACAATACCATACTACTTATAGGGATTTTACTATTATTCATGTATTTTAGACTGTCAGACATACTTCCTGTTACATACATGCACATAACTATTTTATAATAATGTAATTTGTATAAAGGTCAATACACATTAATCAAATTATATCCCCTCATAGTAAGTGTCTTAGAGAGGTTAATAAGATCAGGTATTTCACTATAATGGTGTGATGGACTCAATCACATATGTTCATTAATAATCTTCTCACTTGGTACTATTTTCTGTAACTTGTTAAATTCCTATAAGTTTGTGTTGATATGAGGCATTTTAAGAAGTGTAAATTTTGAATAAGTGAGTATGATGTGGTATATTATTGATTAATCAATTTATATACAATTTGTATAACACTTTATGATATGATATATACTGTACTATTATCATATCACACATTGTCATGGAGACAAAAAAATTAAAATGTTTTACTCATACTTTCATTGCTACTACACCAGATTTCCTTTAATGTGGTTATAATTATTACCAAATACTAGTTACTATGTATTACTATATATATATACCAAATGATGTGAAATACATATTCATATACAATTTGTATAACATGTTATGATATGATATATACTGTACTACATGGTCATAATTGGGTAGTTGAACACATGACAACTGTATGGACTGAAGCACTTGTTCAAAAACATCACTAGTGAATGTTCATATTAACAATGGCATGTAATTTAGTATAGTTATCACACAAATAAGAAGCATTAGTAATCATATCTGCACAATTGACTACAATAGACATAATAATAGTTTTGATTGTGTGGTTAGACAGTATGGGATATTTTAAGAAGTGTAATGATGTGGGTGTGAATATATTATTGATTAATCATTTCCTGGTTGATTAAACTTAGTTAGTCAAGTAGAATATAGTAGGAAGATTACAATTGTTCATTATGATAATTGAATCTCATGATAATAATTATAATTATGAATCAGTAAATCTAATAAGTGTCATTCTGTGATACACAAAATTCCAGACCATATCACGTTTTGTACACATTAAAATGGTTTATTCATAATTTCATTGCTACTACACCATATGTCCTTCAATGTGGTTATAATTTAATATTACCAAATACTAGTTACTATGTATTACTATATATATCAGTGATGTGAAATACATGTTTATATACAATTTGTATAACACTTAATGATATGATATATACTGTACTATTATCATATCACACAATTGTCATGGAGACAAAAAAATTAAAATGTTTTACTCATACTTCCATTGCTACTACACCAGATTTCCTTAATGTGGTTATAATTATTACCAAATACTAGTTACTATGTATTAATATATATACCAAATGATGTGAAATACATATTCATATACAATTTGTATAACATGTTATGATATGATATATACTGTACTACATGGTCATAATTGGGTAGTTGAACACATGACAACTGTATGGACTGAAGCACTTGTTCAAAAACATCACTAGTGAATGTTCATATTAACAATGGCATGTAATTTAGTATAGTTATCACACAAATAAGAAGCATTAGTAATCATATCATGCACAATTGACTACAATAGACATAATAATAGTTTTGATTGTGTCGGTTAGACAACATGGGATATACTGTCAATTATAGCTTATATTGTAGAGAAAGGAGTATCTACTATATCCACTACTCATTAATGTAATTATAAAGTGACAGTAAGGTCATTCCATATATGGTATCAATAGTGTACATACCATATGGTATACTGAAACACAAACATTATCAGTATAATTATACATGGAATGTATAGTTTGTGTTTTCAATGTATATATGTTCATAACAAGGTGTAACAGTAGCTTATTTATGTAGTGAAGTAGCTATAATATTATTTGTATATTATAATTATATGTATAATATTATGTATAATCATTTTATGTGTTGTTTATTATAATATTATTAATATCATCATTATTATTTGTGGACATGGTAATTGAATGTTTATTTAAACTGTTTATCTAGAATTTGAAATGTTTATGATAGACACATGATATTTATGTTTGGTAGTGCATAATGTTTATCTATAAACATGAATCATAGTGACCACAAAATTACACACACATACTTACATGTACATCTAAATACACACACGAGAGATAATAATACCAAACGTTTACCATTCAGTCAGCTATGTAAGCATAATACACACATACATACATACATACATACATACATACATACATGCATACCTACATACATACATACATACATACATACCTACATACATACATACATGCAAACATACATACATACATACATACATACATACATACATACATACATACATACATACATACGTACATACATACATACATACATGCAAACATACATACATACATACATACATACATACATACATACATACATACATACATACGTACATACATACATACATACATGCAAACATACATACATACATACATACATACATACATACATACATACATACATACATACATACATACATACATACATACATAAACATACATACATACATACATACATACATACATACATACATACATACATACATACATACATACATACATACATACATACATACATACATACATACCTACATACATACATACATGCAAACATACATACATACATACATACATACATACATACATACATACATACATACATACGTACATACATACATACATACATGCAAACATACATACATACATACATACATACATACATACATACATACATACATACATACATACATACATACATACATACATAAACATACATACATACATACATACATACATACATACATACATACATACATACATACATACATACATACATACATACATACATACATACATACATACCTACATACATACATACATGCAAACATACATACATACATACATACATACATACATACATACATACATACATACATACATACATACATACATACATACATACATACATACATACATACATACATACATACGTATATACATACATGCATACATACCTACATATGTGCATATATACATACATACATATACACATGTTACATACACACATACATACAACATACATGCAAACATATAGATACATACATACAACTATGTTATTGAGCTGTTGATGATGGACATTATATGCACCATCTTCATAATAAGATTTAAGTACCACATCACCACAAATTGAATGCTAAATACATTTGTCAGTTTCCCAAAAGATTATGGTTATAAGGTTTGAATAATTGTGGTTGACTAACTGATAGGTATATATGCAGTGAGATGTTTCCTTTAAATACTAATTCAATTTTCAGTGACTAGTGTCTTCATAATTATAATGTGTTTGCATTTGATAGTATCTTGTAAAGACAAGAAGGCAGTCTCTATAGCTATATAGAGGAAGACAGAAAGGAAATGTGGAAGTGACAAAAGGAAATTGTATACTTATAAATTAAATATTATTTTAACATAAAGGATATGTATATTATTATAATTATGATAACCTTATAAATTGTGTTGCATCATTCTATGAGTACAAATGCAAATTTCTAAATGTGAATTGTATAGACAATTTTTAAATAAATTTCATTTCACCTGATCATTAAAAACATCTAATAGTACATAATGAATAATTAAAGAGGAACACAAAACATGTATTATAGGATATAGGGTGTCATAAGTAATTAAGCATATTAACAGTAAAATGTCTACAACATATTATAATACAATAACTAAAGTGAGATATCAAGTGACAGTGGCTGTTGTTATTACAACTGCTTGTTTACTGAAGAATATATAACTTTCTCCTGTTGTATATTAACACTAGGAGGAGGAGGAGGAGTGACAGATGGTGGTAGTTCCAGCTGAAGTTGAGCATAAATCATGTCTTTCTTCTTCTGTGATAACTATAATTGAATGTATCAACATAATATAATTCATACTTCTTTGTATACTCACTCGTTTGGGAACTGGAGGAGGTTTTGTAATTGATGAATATACAACAGGTTCAGAGAAACCTGATGGAGGTGGTATAATAGGTCTGTTCTTAGGAGGAGCTCCAAGGTCAGCATATATAATTCCTCCTGTACCAGTCTTTTTATTACCCTATATACACAAGAATGAGATAAGTGTGTATACAGATAGGTGTATGTGTAATTACCACATTTTGATTCAGAACGGAATATTGTCCAGAACCACCTGATTCTATTTGAGCATTAGTTTCTCTTACCCTTTGCTATATATTAAATATTATCCTGAGTATAAGTTAACATAATTAATCATATTTACCTCTCTTTCACTTCTTTTCAATACTGAGTATTCCTTACCACTTGGTTCAAGCACAAATGGTTCATCTTTTCTCTGGTTTATTGTTGAGTACAAACCAGGAGGAATGTTTTCCGGCTTTTTTGCTTTTTGCTATTACACAATAGATAATTTCTTGATTCACTATTAAGTTATTATTGATACTTACATTTCTCTCTTCTCTTTGTAACATTGAATACTCTCCACCACTTGGTTTAAGAGGAGGTGGTTCATCACCACCCATATAAGGAGGTATTTTAGGCGGTTCATCATTATAGTTATATGGGGGAACTGGAGGAGGCACTTCATCATATTGTGATAATGAAGTGGGTTGTGGTTTGTTTATAACAGCTGCATAGGTGGGGCCTAAGGATGACTAGAAAAACCGGAAGAAATGAAACAAATAAAAGGACACATTTTTTTCACTCTACACTGAATTATATATATTTGATGATGTAATTTAAGCTGATGAGTATAATGATATCACCTCTGTGTGATCCATGCCATTGGAGTTGAAACCCGGTTCAGAAGTCTGGATGATAAATAATAAAAGGTTATGTGAATATGTCTATACTAGCTGGTAGTCACTAGTCAACATACCAAATTTCTGTCACCTTTGTTACAGCTGTATATACACATGTGTATGGAGTAAAAATTATAGTGTAAAAGGATTGCTTGTTTTTAATTAGCTTAATTATTAACTTACCTTAGTTCCTTGATTCCAGTTGATTTGTATTCTACAATCAAATGATTTAAAGGTAAAATGATTATTGTGTTAATTTTACTTACTTCCTGATCGTCTTCTATACACTACAATCATAACTACACAAACAAAAACTGCAAGAAGAGCTAAGATTATACCAAAGACTGAAGCAACTACAGGAACCAAAGGTGAGGTGGATTTAGGACTATCAGCAGTTCCTTCTTCAGGTATGCTGCTACTGCTAACACCTAAGATAAACAATAATTATATGAATTATACTACTATCAGCAGAAATTTGTTGCTAATAAATTGAATAGCAAAATGATCAATCAGTTGGTAGAGCATCTCACTTCTACTTGTGCAAAATTGATGGTATGTATGTATGTATGCATGTCTGTATGTATGTATGCACAAAACTAAATATATACATACATACATATTACATACGTAATTAACTAATTATTTATGTAATTATGTATATAGGAACATATGTATGTAAAGGTATGTGCATGTATGCATGTATGTATATTGTATAAATGTATGCACATATAGCCATATTTTATGTGTATGTGTAATTTGCATGCATGAATGCATGTATATTTATGTATGTAAATTATACACGTATGTAAGTATGATTGTATGTATGTAATGTTACAGTATGTATGTATGTATGTATGTATGTACGTACGTATGTATGTGTGTAATTATGTATGTATATATGCATGTACGTATATATGTTTGTTGTATATATATATGTATGTATGTATGTATGTATGTATGTATGTATGTATGTATGTATGTATGTATGTTGTGTTAGATATTGCATAAATGTATAATGTAAACTATGTATATTAATTTTGAATAGTTCTGTGTTAGTATATTATTGCATTTGTACATATGTATGTATAGATATACGATACATAGTTATGTATATGTACATATATACATATACTTACATATATAACACATATATAGCTATGCTTATACACATACTATTAATGATTCAGAACGTATGTACATATGTATGTATATATGTATGTATGTATTTATGTATGTATGTATGTATGTATGTATGTATGTATGTATGTATGTATGTATGTATGCATGTATGTATGTACATATGTATGTATATTTGTATGTATATTTGTATTGCATTTATGTAAATACATACATACATAATTATTATATACATATAATTTTATGCATGCTTATTGTGTAACTACATGCATGTGCATGTGTATATAGTATATGTAAAAAATATACAATTACAATTTATGTATCTTTGTCCAAAGAAAATGCAGTATGTACATTGTATCATCATGAACTGCATTCTTGTAGCTGAACATCTAGCAGGCAACGCATAATGTTTTGGCTATTAACAAGAAATGTCAATACACACTGCAGTGTACAAAATAACAGTCGGTCATCGGTCAATTTCCGACCATTTCATGGAAATGACCATGCAAATTGTCTCATGGTTGGTCTTACTGTCCGATCATATCCATAGCACACCATGCAAACTAGCCTGTAACAGCAGCTTGACCTCTTAATCTTGTACAATCGCTTAGACGCTAACTCCTGCTGTAGTGGGGTCAATATTACTGTACGCATGCACATAATTTCACATAAACCCCACCCCACGATAATTCCTAAGTCCAGCTGCGCAGAGATGTGACACTGTGAGTTCGAAAATTTGAGTATAATTACCAGGATAAAGATAGCATCGAAGTTAGGAGAAGTATGAGTACAGAGACAAAGAAGAGAAAAGTCGCATACAATACATTGAAAAAATGGAAGGTTGAGATGGACAGAGTGCCAAACAGTGATGTGGCTTTATTATTAAAAGTGTTAAAATCAGAATACACATGTACATCTATTAATTAGAATAATAATTATACATGTATCAGTAATATTAAAGCTATAGTTATGTTTGATTTTATGCGCCAAGATGATGGATGTTATGTGGTTGTGAATATTAATTGACTGATTGCAGAGCCATAAATTATTTGTCCGAACAAAATTGAAAGGTGTTCAACCAAAATTACATTTGGTCTGCCAAATGGCCTAGCATAACTTAAACCTTATTTTGTACACTGCGTGACACTGTTAAAAATAGGGTGCTCCAGTGGTTCTGATTGCCTTAGGGGTATAACAGAAAATGTAGAGATACAACCCAATTTATGAGAAACTTTTGGTTTTAGTTTGAAAGATCAAAAAGTTTCCATGACAACATAATTATACCACTAGGGGTGTCAAATATAAACAACCACTGGATCATTCCATTTTTAACAGTGCACAAATGAAGAGTTTAAAAGTGAATATAAAATGAAGAAGAATTTAACTTTTTTTTTGCAATTGTACCAGTATTATTCCTTGATTGCTTACTTGTAATTTCCATTACAGAATTTGAAGTTGTTATTTGATTTGTTGTTTTACTAGTAGCTTTAAACAAAACAATATACATTATCACTAAACTGGTAAAACAAAAAGACTTACTATATGAACTTTGAATGTTCCCTGAAAGAGTTGTAGAAAATATATTAGTTGTTGATTGCAACGATACATCTAGGAAATAAATGTAATAACTATACAGAATTAAAATAGAATTAACTTGCCTGTTGCAGTGGTATCAGGTATCACAGAACTCAATGCTATAAAAAGAACAGGAGGTAATGAATAATGGATATATTATCATCACATAATTACATCTAGCAAACACTGTGTATTTACTAAGACACAATTAAAATAGAATTTACTTGCCTGTTCTAGTGTTATGAGGTATAATAGAACTCATTGCTATGAAAAGAAGTAATGAATAATGAACATTATTATCAACAATTCCTCACATGAGCTAATAGTTGATGTACTTGATATGGGAATATAAACTATAGAAATAATCCTTAAATTATTAGTTATAGTTAATACATTCCATACCATTAATCAAAGACTCTTCTCCTATTCCTATAATATTCTCGGCAGACACATTCACAATATATTGTCTACCTCTGGACACACTAGTGAATGTGATGTGTGTCATGTTATTAGTGACATTATGTACTAGAGATCCATCAGATGATGTGATATTGTGATACACATGATAATCAATTACTGGAGGTCTAAATGAATATGATGGAGCCTGGATTGAATAGCATATAAAATAAGTATAATAATTATAATTTATATATAATTATGTATAAATAAACTAACATTCCATGTTATGTTTAATGATTCATCAGTCAGTATGAAATTCAGATCCATTACAGATTCTGGAACTATCATAAATCCAGGAATAAATATCACATGATATTATATTCACTTACCATCTAGAGTAATTCTTGCTGTTTCACTTTCTTCTCCAGTTCTTCCTGCATTATCAACTCCCGTTACACTAAATGAATAATTCATTCCTTGTATTAACTGGTCAATAACAAGTGTTGTAGAATTAGTGTTCTTATTATTTCCATTGTCTATACTAACAACATAGTGATCAATACATTGACTGGAATCAAGAGGAGGATACCATGATACTACCACTGTATTAGGACCAACAGCTGTGACACTGATATTCAAAGGGACAGATGGTGTTCCTATAATGAAACTATATATAAATACTATAATTAGTACATTCAGCCTCACTTACCTAGTATCATTATACTACATGTTCTTTCAGTACTAATATTACTTCCATCTCTACATTTGATCTGTTTATTATTGAGTTGATTAGTAGTTATAAATGATAATGTAGAATTTAACTGATCATTATTACTAGCATCAGTTAATACTGCAGTAAATGTATTTGTTGGATCTGATAGTTGTTGTTGAAATGTAGTAATATCTAGAATATGAGGTAATCCTTCCAAGTCATTTAGATTTGGAACACTCCATCTAAGAGTAGTATCATCAATTGTATCATCAATTATACCATCAATTATACAACTATATTTAGCCACATCTTGTAAACAAACTTCAGTACACTGAAGATCAACTGCACAATCACCTAATATATTACAAGAATAACATTTTCAATAAAAATAAAAGATTTAGGGAAGTCAAAACCCAAAAATCATGTCAACAAGGTCAAGATGGTACTAACTCAAACTAGAGGGACCCTAAACAACTTCCATATAACCCTACATAATACAACTCTTAAATATAATTATGTACATCATTATAATAATAATTTTATGTGACTTACCAATAACAAGAAAACCAAGTAGAATTAGAATTAGTTCCAAATACTGCATCCTCAACATAGTAGTCTACTTGGTCCAGTACACATTCTTTATATAACATTCTTTATAAATTAATTGGGTGTGGTTTGCCAAGACGATCACGAGATTTTGGGAGAAGGATGGAAGGCTTTCGTTGCATTTTGTTGGTGGTAATGCTGTATTTATCTATTGGTATGTGTGACTATAGTTATATAATTGTCTATAAATCATGATAATTCTTCCTAAGATTCTGTCAAGGGTATGGCCAGTTTTGTTTCTTCTGAGCCGGTGGACTTGAATGTTTATGGTCAATATACCTGTACTGTTTCAAGTGGGAGTAACTTTCTTCGATGGAATGTCACTGGTTTTGGTGAAACAGAAAAGATTTTTTTATTCTTACGTACTGACAATATTGGTTTCACTCGTCCTCCAATTGATGGGTTCTTTGCTACACTAACCAACACCACTAATGGACTTACATCCATTCTGTCATTTTATGTGACAAACGAACACAGTGGAACTCTTATCATTTGTGAAAACCCACAAGTTCCAGATAATGGAACATTTCTCAGTGTTAAAATTAGAGGTGATTAAGAGATTTAATTTGTAGCAACACAGTGTGGGGTTTACAGGCAAAATTTAACCTGATTAGTTAATTATGATGGGTGTGGTTGACTATTAATTAAAGTATAATCATTGATTGTTTAGACATGCTTTTGTGGCTTCCTGCATTTTTATGGCCCATAGGGCCATCCCTATGATAGCTTTCCATATTTATTTTCTTGTGTTGACTATTAGTTGTATACTTAGTTAAGGAAGTTGCGTCATTCTCGGGGGCTTGGTCAATTAATGGGCGTGGTGCATAAAAGAACGCGCGCTCGAACTCTACAAAGTAGTACAGAGTAGAACGAACCAGAAGAAGAAAAGTTGCTCGTAGCTTACGAAACTAATAGCAAGCTATTCTACTGAAAATATATTTCTAAAGTTCTACAAGGTTCTTTAAAAGGTAAGGAGAGTAGATAATCAAAATAATAACTATAATAGGTTGTTGTGTTTCAGGCATGATAAAGTCAGCCATGATTACTGAATGCTGGACACAATCACAGCTTAAAATGAAGTAGTGATTACTCTAAGCTTTCTTGCATGACTGTCAATTTCTAGCTCCACCTATTTCGTTTCATCCAGCCACAAACTGTTTCACAATTTCTTCTTAATTTTAACATTGTACTTCTTACACTAGGAATTATGTAGGACTTGGAGTGTAAGTTCTAACACACACACACACACACATTGCGAGTACATTCATTTTGAATTGTACGGTACCATTTGGTTTATACAAAATTTAATAGTTGTATCATTTGGTTATGCATTGCAGACTATTAACAAAATTAAATCACAAATGATGAAATTGTACTCATTTAGAGTGTTCAAATGTGTATCAAGGGAAAAGAAACAGAAATAAGAAAGAAATTGAAAACTATATTCTGTCCACTCACGAGTTTTCATCACTTCTTCAACATGTGCCAACAATGCTGAGGGTGTGACAAACATTATTTGACCACGCTACTCATGAATAATTAATAACTTGCTTTTTTTTTCAGCTGGTGCACAAATCATGTCACTACTTGAACCATTTGGATGTTAAATCCTGGCAAAAACATTGTTGATAGGGTGACATGAAACTGATACTCAGTCAAGTTTATAGCTTGTGTATGTCCTGGGATCATCTTAGGATAGTCTGCATAGCTTTACATTAGGCAAAAAAAGGTTAAAGATACCTGTGTTGTAGTGGCAGTTTCAAGCAGTCTTGTGGGTGTAACCAGTAGTTTGAATATGGTTATTTACATTTACATATACATGTACATGTGATTTATACAAAAAATATTATAAACAAATACTCTTCCAATCAGTAAACTCTCATTCCCAGTACTACAATGACAATGAAACATCACATATTAAAACAAGACAGCTTTATCCAACAATTCTTGTAAAAATGAACCTGGTCTGAGTTATCAATAAGCTATGTATACAAATGTAAGCACCAGTAATATGTCGGATTCATTCAAGTTGGGCAGGTTTGGTTTCTGACAATGCTATCTCAGTGAAACTGCACATTCAAAAAGAAGACAGAGCTACCAAATAATGAGTAGAAAATCTATTTGTTCTGAGTCTTTGTTAAAAAGATGCATGTTTATGAAGAAATGTGTGACTTATATATAACTGCTAAGATTGGTAATTGAGCCATAGCAACATGAATATTGTATATTCTTAATTCTAACTTACTTCAACTAGGCAGCAACACTTTATCCGCAAAAACGATTAAAACTCCCCAACTTTCTGTTCTTTAAAAGTGGGCCTTCTAAGCAAAAAAAGTTGCCATTGATGACTTCACACTGCAAAAAGAACTCACATGAGCTTCCACTAATAAAATGACTGCACAAGGTTCTTGTTTCTTTTTACTGTTCTTATGGCAGAACATTAGAAACTAAAGTGTAAAACAAAAGTATTCTATTTTCATAGTCTGCAATTTCATAATATAATAATTGTGAGCGCCTATTTTATATTTACTATTTTATACTTGTGGCAAGGGTTCTGTATTCATTAGAAATAATTAGTAAAATAATTTAATAATTGGTCACAGCAATGGTAATTACAGTATAGGACAGTAAATAGTTGTTGTACTGCAGAGTAGTTGTGCTATTTTGACTGTTGCTAACATGTACATGTACACCTCAATATCCTTGCTGAAGCTGTAATAGCAGCCATTTATCCTTGTACGATTCGCAGAACCTCTCTTTCTAACTGCTTTGCCTCTTGAATTTACAATTCTAACAATTTATACTGAAACATAACTTGCAGATTGAAACTAAGTTTATATTTCTTCTGGCCAACAAAATACCAGGAGGAGCAGTTCTAAACTTTAGTTGGTTTCCTGTACGAAATGTTTCAGGTCACATGATCATTTTGAATGATTAATTATTAGATTTCTTCTGTTCTTGTTTCCTACAGATCCACCTCCAAATGTGCCTGATGTGACTTTAAGTTGCATTAACAGTACCAGCTTTATTGTCCAGTGGACAGATTTGAGTGAATATGTTGTTATCTCACGGTATGAGGTATCAATAACATTCTCTGATGGTGAGACGGTGACTGTATGTGATGAATATGATGAATGTGATGGTTCATTTACATTTAGTGGAAGTACAGTTAATGTATCTAATGTAACTGTTGTGGCATTTGATAATACTAATAGAAAAGGTGATAGTACTGTTGTGGAGATACCTCATGACAGTGACAGAAATGGTAAGTTACATTTCTTTACATACACCCCATATTTTTGCATTGTCTTCATCAGTTTTATGTTCTATTATTTCATGGCCTGTAGTGCCATCCCTATGATTGTTTTTCCATGTATTTGCTTGTGTTACAACGTTGTTTACGTCGTTAAAGCATTCTGGAAAGCTCAGTCAATGAATGAACGTGGTATGTAAATAAAAGCATCAGTTGCACATTTGAGCTACAGTACAGTATACAGACCATCGTGAAAAAAGCAGATTATAAAAGCTGCCAATAATGAATGAAGAACCCTTGCCACGAGTGTGATTGGGAAACAGGAATGAATATTGAGAAAATAATTGCACACAATACTTAACTGTAATAAAAAAAAAAATTATTATATATACAGAAATTATATTATATGTTTGTGTGTTACAATTTACTATACAGTGTAAGTCCTACCAAGAGGCAAGAGTACAGTTTAAATGAAACACTGTAAAAATTAAGTAGAAAACTGTTTTGCAGTTCAATCACATGCATGAAATGAAATAGGTGGAGCTAGAAAGTGACCGTCATGGCAAAAAGCTTAGAGCCAGCTCGATGTTGTAGGAGCTATTACTTCAATTGTACTTGATTTCAAGCTGTGATTTGAGAGCGATAGGCTTCAAGCAAGTTGAGTTGTGTTTCCAACTTTCCATGTACTCTTTTCATAACAGAAGTGTTCAGAAAAGAGTGAAACGGCAATCATGAGTTACAAAAACTGTCATAACTTTAAAACAGAAAAGTTTTAGCAAATGCTTGTTGTTACATTTGATCCTTGTATGATTTGAAGACTGCTGGTAGTAGTTTCAAAGCGCTAATGTTCATAGATTTGCTGGAAGTTTGGGAACAGACAGACAGACAAAATGATTACAATAACCCTCCGCTCCACCTATGCGGGCAAGGCTTAATAATTTTTAGGAGATAGGCATTATAAAAATTAATCTTTCTAAAAGTAAGGAAAATGGAAATGCACATGTACAAATAACTAAATAAGTTAATAGCCCAGTTTATCATAAGAGCCAAAAATGCAATTAACGTAGATTGCAATTACGTCGCATCCGGAGTACCCATTTTCTAGCGCTGAAGTACAGTTTTCAATGGAGAAACAACCAGTTTTTGAACCAATAGTTCATCAATATTTCTACCGTATATTCCAAATTATTACAGCTTTAAACAATATTAGAATCTTTAGCAAAGCTAACCTAAAAAGAATAGAAGACAAACTCCTCTCCGTTTATCAGGTTTACTTTCCTGTATTAAATATTGTCATATCTGGTTTTCTGTAATATATATATATACTGTTTGTGATTTCTGAGAAAATCATAGTTGGTAAGTTACAATAAAGCATCATATATATATATGTAACGTGATTCTTTATTGTACTTACCAACTATGATGTTCTCAGAAATCACAAACAGTATTACATAGAGCTGAGCGATAGTACATTTTTCACTATCACGATAGTGTTAGACTCAATATTCACGATAGACGATAGTATTGCGATAGTATGTGCCATTAATAATTTTTTTTGGAAATAAAGAGTAAATAAATAATGAAATATATAAACATTGTAATAAGTAAAATAAGATCTGCTTGGTGGTGCTACTAGACTTTATAGACACTCTGCTTGTTATACTTGGTTGTGCTACCTGTTCAGCTTCTTTAAATTCCTTACAATGGTGACTCTCCAAATGAAACCTCAGGTTAGTGGTATTGCCTGAATAGTTTAGTATCAGTTTACACAATTGATAGTGCACTCAGTCTTTTTCTTCTTATCAAGCTCCATATATTTCCCATTCTTGTTAGGGAATACAAAAAATCCCACACAATGCTTTTTGAGCCTTCCAATCTCGTTTACTCTTCAGCTATATATAATTCTTTTCAACACATTACTAACTGACATGGTAATATTTTATGCGCGTGCGCGCAACCCACGTGTATGGTCGTGCGCATGCGCACACACCACGTGGTTACTATCGATAGTAGAAAATAAATAATCGTGATCGCGATTGTAAATGTACTATCGCGATATATCGCATTATCGATACTATCGCTCAGCCCTAGTATTACAGAAAAGTTAATATGTAATACAGAAAAGTAGACCATATAAAAACAGCTGTAACTAAAAAATGGAAAGGAGTTTGTCTTCTATTCTTTCTTGGTTACCTCTGGTAATGATTCTAATATTTTTTAACGCTTTAATAATGGCACTTATTCATTTTTGAGCTACTGTTAAATAGAATTTACGGCTTGGGGGACATGGGCGTTATTTAGAATAACGATTATGGTTCATTTCTGTGCTGTGCCTGGTTGTAGTAATAGATCGGATCGAGAAACTCACCTTACTTTTCATCGTCTACCTTTAAAAAGGAAGGAGCTGTTAAAGGAATGGATTCACAAAATAGGGAGGAAAAATTTGCCACTTAATCCATCCACGCGGGTTTGTAGTGAACATTTTGTAAACTCCAGAGGCAGAATGCTGAGGTCAGATGAAGTTCCATCAATAAATTTGCCAATCCTTCCAACTCGTGTGTCTCACCCTACACCACGTAGACATCTTATTCGGAACACCATGTTGTATACTGACTCTTCTGCTCAGGAAGAAAGTGGAAGTATTGAACATTGTTGTGATGTTGGTGTCACCACTGACATGAGTATGAGTGACCTTGCAGAAATGGGGAGGGAATTAAATATCGTAAAAGAGCAACTAAAGACATCAAGAATAGAGTATGTTGATGAAGTAGAAAAACAGAAGTTTGGGTTAAAAAGTATTGGTGAAGATGATGCTAAAGTGAGATTCTATACTGGTTTTACATCATTGTCAGTATTGATGGTATGCTATAACTTCTTGGGACCTGCTGTTGATAATCTCAGTTATTAGTGTAGCAGTAGTAGTAAATCGGCTGGAAAAGAAGGTGAATTCAAGACAAAAATAGGACAGAAGAGATTATTAGCTCCTTTAGATGAATTTTTTCTTTTTCTAATTCGTCTACAGTACGCTTAGGTCTCTTTGAACAGGATCTGGCATATCGGTTTGGTGTGTCACAATCTACAGTGTCACGGATCATAGTTACATGGACTAATTTTATATACTTACAATTCAAACAAATCCCACTATGGCCTGGCCTCCTAGAGCTTTGATTCAGTCGAATATGCCTAATGCTTTCAAGGAAAAGTATCCTTTGACTAGAGTTGTAATAGATGCAACTGAAATATTTGTTGAGCAACCATCACTTCCTGAATTACAACAATTAACATTTTCGAGCTACAAATATTACAATACACACAAGGGATTGATAGGTATATCCCCATCTGGAGCTGTTATATTTGTATCAGATTTATATCCCAGATCAATTTCGGATAAAGAACTAACTAGACAGTGTGGCTTACTTGACAAACTTGAAAGTGGTGATTTTGTAATGGCCGATAGGGGCTTCGACATAGAGGATGATTTGATTTTGTTAGGAGTAAAATTGAATATACCGCCATTCCTTAGAGGCAACTAAGTTCTTATGAGCTCGTTGAAACAAGGCGTATTGCGTCTTTGAGGATCCATGTGGAAAGAGCTATGGAACAACTAAAAAATTTTCTTATTTTTGATAGACCACTCCCATCTTCTCTTTCTGATACAACTAATCAAGTATTTTTCATTTGTTCTGTGCTCACAAACTTTTATCCTTCATTATGTAAGTAGACTACTATACTTATTATAAAGTCAATACAATGTAACAAATAACTTTGTTTAAATAACGTATGTTGGTTTGTACTTGCATGTAACAATTTCGGGTAGAATGAAATCATCAAAATAAGATTCCAGTTCAGGTATATATCGTTCTTACCATGAGTTATTAGGAAAAATGCGCTGTACAGAAAATCATTTATAGTCATACATAGCTCATTTATTCGTCATTCATAGGAAAGCTTGGAAGAGATTCTACAGATTCTGATGAAGTGCCTTGTTTCATCACAGGTACTACATCCTCAGCTGTTGGTGGCAGTGAGTAAGTGTGGTCATGTGTGATATTGTCTAGTAATGGAACTAAAACATCAGAAAATGCAAAGGACTGATTTAGTTGCAGCAAGTCACAACGAAGCTTTTTAATTCCTCTGCTACCAATCTGTCGATGTTCAAGCTGTCGGGGGTCAAAAGTACATATTTGTAGACTTTTCATTATTTTTATTCTCCTGGATGACAAACTTGTTACAGGTATCACTTCAAGTTGCTTTGGCCTTGGCCTATTCGATTGTTGCAACTTATCAGTGCAAGTAAGGAAATCTGGAATTTTTTTCAAGCAACTAAACTCCTTAATAGCATAACAAAGAGCACTGATGTGCTTACAGCTAGCTCAGGGTCCTTTTCCTGCAGGACAACCGTATTCAGCTCCAATAATATCTAAGGATAATAAATCAAGGACCAGGCGCAATGTATATATATATGATCCTTCCTCATTTCTGGTACACACTTTGATGTAGCATATAGATACTCATCAATACATATTTGTATGTTCTGAACATGCCCACACTTAAACAAATTCAATGCCAAACTATTTATAGCCTTCATGTCACTAGCAGGTGTACCATCCACAGCAGTCCTTAGTACGAAATAATTTATAATTTGAGCATTTGTAAAGGAGAGAAGTTGTAAGGTGTTCTCATCAGCATCCTTCAAGGACGACCAGCTACCATTCTTGTTATCAGGTAATGTAGAAAGCACATCTATATGTAGACTATTTTTCAATACTGGTGAATTGTTGCCATCAGGATCCATAATATTATTTGCCCATCCATTTCTGATATATGTTTGCACTCTACAATGAACAAAATAATCTGTAATCTTATCACCAACAATAATAACCCTACTCTCACACTAACCTTGCAACGAGATCTGCCTTCTTCCCTTTCAATGGAGCATTTCAACATTGCAGCCAACGTTTCAGTTGAGGAGTTGTCAATTCTGCTGGATTTTTTCCACATAACGAGACACCAGGTATATCACGCTCCGTTAAAGATACTTTTGCATCATTTGTAGACCCACATCCACTATCCATTGCTCGATCCATTGATTCAGACACCCAAAAACGCTGTTACAAACTTACGGTCGCTAGGCAGCGTGACTTCACGTGTGCTGCATGTCCCCCAGGCCATATATTCTGTTTAAGTGAATTGCATAAATGAATAAGCACCATTGGAATATACGGTAGAAATATTGATGAACTATTGGTCTCCATTGAAAACTGTACTTAAGCGCTAGAAAATGGCGACTGAAATGTACTCTGGATGTGACGTAACACGTAATATCCCGTTCAATAAACATTCCTTACATACTTCACCCTATGATAAACTGGACTATTGAGTTTCAGACATGAGAAAGAGAGCAATGGTCTCTGTAAAGCGGGATACTTTTACTTGACATAATTATTATCTTGTTACATTGGTCATACAATTTTTTAAATTAGATACCATCTGCTTTCCAAGAATTTGTAATGTGTCACTGACCATAGTACCTGCACTTTGTCGAAATGATGGAAATCTTTCCACTATTGTGGTTGTATGGGAGGTAAGTAGTTATGTTTTGTATTGTTTATATCTGTATATCAGGAAGTACAGCACTACTCTCTATGTAGGGATGGCACAGACAAAATGACCACCCATGCATTTAACCTACAAGTGATGAACTGAAATCTTTGCTAATATCATAGAGATGAGTCTTATTACACACATACTTTTTGATAACTAGTGTTTTTATGACTACCAACACCTAGTTGGCCAAAGAGTGTTGTTAAGGTAGAGAATCAGCAATTGGCAAAACTACAATGTACATATTATTTTCAAACAAATCATTTTTTTGTTTGTTAAACTATCACAATGATTATAGTAAAATTGTGGTCTATTACCGAGAGGATATCTTCAGGTACTATGAAAGAAGAGAGTCTCAAGGACCTGCAGATATTTGATCTCAAATTGGACGCCATTTTGATAAGTTTACCATATAGCGGGATATTTTCGTGGAGTATAATTTTCATGTTTTGACTGATATTCGATTTTCATGGGACAAAATTTTGATATTGAGTTAATTAAAATAATATATGTGTATTTGGTAAAATTAATCAGTAATTAATTAAATATGGCTTCGTGGAGCATTCAAAGTTGTATTAGATGTTACCATGTTTGTCAAGCAATATGGCCGCCTATATGTACCTTGAACGAGAGCTTAGACTGTAAAAGAGAAATTGGAAGATTTATATGCTGTAGCAGTAAAGAAGTCAGACCATACTACAGTTGGGCATGTTCCAAGGAAAATCAGTGCAGTCTGTTCTACCTTTATTCGATGAGGGGGTACTATTACCTGTACAGTGATTGGTAGCAGGAGATATTCCAGTGATCTAGTGCGGAGAGGCATGGAGATTCCATGTATAACAACATTTGTTGGAGAGTAAAGTGAAAATAAAAAATTGAAATGAATATTGCCATCAAACAAAGTCATTGCATCCCCTGTAAGCAATGAGACTAATGTAGAACTTTCAGCAAGAATGGAAAAAAGTGAAGATAGAGGTGTATAATATTTTTGAAGTTTCAACGAGGGTTAGTTGAGCATTGACATGATAGTTGATTTTTATTATTATTATTAAAAAGATAATAACAATTAGACGTTTCGGCTTGAAAGCCTTCGTCAGTATGAAAAAGAAAAGAAATACACAGGTTTGAAACAAAAAAGGGGTTGTAAACAACCTTCTAAACTGTTCCAACAATAAAAACAGACATGCAGGAGAGGTATTTTTTGTTTCTTGACACCTTTCATGTATGTTTGAGTTTCTATATAAACCTGTGTATTTCTTTTTCATACTGACGAAGGCTTTCGAGCCGAAATGTCTAATTGTTATTATCTTTTTAATAATAATAATAAAAATCAACTATCATGTCAATGCTCAACTAACCCTCGTTGAAATTACTACAACATGATAAACAAACTCTTAGACATTCTTGAAGTTATTGAGAAGAATGCCTAATTACAAATTTCAAACGAATGCATGCAGAACGTTCTCACACTTGTCTTGAAGAAATTAGAAAACAGTTTTGTGGCATGATATGAAATGAAATGGGTGGAGCTAGAAATTGACAGCCGTCTGGGCCGTGGCAGAACGCTTACAGCCAGCTCGAAGTTGTAGCAACCACTACTTCAATTGTACTTCATTTCAAGCTGTGATTCGACAGCGATAAGCTTCAAGCAAGATGAGTTGTGTTTCAGTGAACAGACATTTTCTGAAAGTTGTGAAGTGGCAACTGTGAGTTAAAAACACTGTCATAACTTTAAAACAGAAAGGTTTTAGCAAAAGTCTGTTGTTACTTTTGATCCTTGTATGATTTGACATCTGCTGGTAGTATTTTCAAAGTGCTAATGTTCGTAGAATTGCTGGAATTTTGCTGACGGACAGACAGACAGACAGAGAGATTACAGTAACCCTCCGCTCTGCCTATGTGGGCAAGGTTAATAAGTCCATGTCCAACAATTCAACAATAAAAGTGATTCATTGCAGAGGCAAACATTGATTACAACCTCAAATATTGGTTGTGGGGAAAATGAAATCATTGTGTATGATTCCCTTTACAACAGCATTGGTCAACATACACATGACTTAATCATCAGTTCGTTTGAAAAGCAAAAGGTTGCCATCATGCAGCCGCTAAAACAATGTTATTATATTGAATGTGGTTTATTTGCACTTGCATTTGCTACATCATTGGCATTTGAAAAACTTAAACTTTCATTAACTAATTTTGAGCAAGGCCTCATGCATAACCATCTTCACACTTGCTTTGACGAAAAACAACTGCTTACATTTCCAACATTATGATTAATTTTATTAATAAACTTTTGAGATTATCAATTAATTATATTACGCTCATTTTACACATTGTTTTGTTTGAGGAGTAATTTCATCTGCTGCTTTGAATTCATTCATAACTATGTTTGGTTGACTCTGTAAGTATTCATAAAGCTGAATTAACCATTGGCCATTTAGTGGTTTGACAGTAGTTAATCACATACCTACTGGAAGTATTGAAACTGGATTTTGTAGTTTTTTCAATTTGAGTGGCATAGCATGACTGAAAACACTTTTACAGGAGATCCTTGGTGGATTTATTGACACTTATGTCCATAGGTTGGAATTTGTCAGTGTTTTTGGCTGGAATCAATACATACCTGATGCTGTGCGTCTCTAGTTTACTGAAAACTCTTTCTGTCACTTGTCCTAAAAGGTGGTCAAAGATAGCTAGTGCAAGGTAAGTTAAAGGAAGTCCCCATTCTTTTCTCTTGTTCTGCACATATGGCACAATCATTTTATCTAGGTAGCAGAGTTTTTGATATGCTTTGAAGCATGGGCCAACTTGGCTCAACAATGGTTAGTATGTGTGCCATTGGTAATCTTGATCCAAATAACAAAGATTTATTGCTGTTTGTAAGAAAAAAGTCGTAATTAACTGTGCCATCTGGCGACTTCTGGCCCAAAGCAAACTGTGCAGTGCCAAGGTAAGAAGCTTTTTGGGCCAATGGTGCATCATATGAGCTTATAGGTAGTCATCCATTGAATCTTCATTTGACCAATGAGTGCGAGTTGTTGTTACATGCCAGTCTGAAAGAAAATTAACATTTTTGGGAAGACTTTTCACTGTAGACCCTTAATAAATAAGCTATGGTGGTAAACATCTTCCATCAGCTGTTCCCTCAAAAACAGCTGTCATTTGTCTCTTGTCTTGAAGCCCAGCTACTTCAACTCTTCGTGAACCTTTGAGCTCCGTAGTCCAGTCAGAAACTGGCACAAAATGTATTCCAGTTTGATCCCAAACAAAGACTAAGGCCAATAAAATATTCTCCAAGACAGTAAACACTGCTACATCTTTCAGAAATATCTCACGACATTCTAGGTTTGATAAAGATAATTTATAGTAGCCTTACTTTTCACCAAATTCATTCTTTTCATGAGACTTTTTGCCCAATCCTTAGTTAACATCATGAGATCTGACAATACCAGTACCAGCAACTATAACAATAGATGTATTTACAACACCACCACTAGTTCACGGTACAGTAATGTTGGCTCTTATTATTTTATCAAGCCTCTTTTCTTCTGTGGTAGCAATACCTCATCTTCCTCAATTCTTAAGTTTCTTTTTGACCCAATTCATGTCTGTAGATATTCTTCCAGTCTCGCACTGTATTTGACCAATTTTTAGGGACAGTGCAGTGTTCTCACTAGAAAATGATCAAGGCGTAGGGGGAGGGTGTGACCTGGGTTGGTCCCATTACCACATCAAAGGAATTTGGATGCAGAAGATGTGGGGCCCCCTCCTCCAAAAGAGCCTAGGGAGAACACTGTAGTGGAGATTAACAATGCATTGAAACTTACGAACAGCAGTGCTAACTCCATTTTCTGCAGCATACTTGGCTATTTTCACTAGAAACCTTTTAATACAGCATGTGCCACTTTTCTACTGACTGGCCTCGTACACAAGTTCTGCCTCTTTGTGTTACTGGAATAACGATAGTGATAGGAATGTTTCGGCCCATAGCTGAAGGAAGACCTACAGGCCGAAACGTTCTTATTAACAAGTGTATATGGAGAAAAAAACATCCCTATGATTGCTTTACAAATTTAAGTGAAGACAAAAGTATGCCTATGACTGCTTTGTAGTGTCCAGCATTCAGTAATCATGGCTGACTTCATCATGCCTAAAACACATCAGCTTATTATAGTTATTATTTTGATTATCTACTCTCCTGACCTTTCAAAGGACCTTGTAGAACTTTAGGAATATATTTCAGGCAGAATAGCTAGCTACTAGTTCCAGTTTCTACGTAAGCTACTTAGCTACAGGCAGCTTTCTTTCTGCTGGTCTGTAGACTCGCGTAGAGCTCGAGCTCGCGTTCTTTTACGTGCCACACCCATTAATTGACCGAGCCCCCCCCCCCCCCCCCAGAATGACGCAACTTTCTTAACTACGTATACAACGCATACTCGTGCAAGTGGACACAAGAATATATATATATATATATATATATATAAACATACATCGAACCTGTGGGAAAGCAATCATAGAGATGGCCCTGCGGGCCATAAAAAGAATATTTATTGTGTTTACAAAGTTCCGGTAACACAACCATGGAGAATAGTGGACATGTGGTTATGGACATTTGACATTTTCTTTCTTCAACATATCCATAACAACATGATAAACATGTGAAGAAGGCAAAGAATATTTCTTTGCCCTAAATGTAAAATTTTCAGAATAGAAAATCTCAGAATCTGTATACAAATTATATTTTCACTGTTGTGATAGTATTCACTATTGTTCAGTATCTATTAAAAATTGGGATAGTAAAAAATTGCCCAGCTTTAGTATTGAGATTCCTACATCTTCTTTCATTTTTATTGGAAATGGTTTGTTTTGTTATTCTTGTTTCATGTTTACTTGATTAACCCTCATAAAAGCTACATTTTAGACACGAGACCTTCAGTATCAGCTAACCTGTTAAATTCCTAGTCTTGGTTTCTGTTTTCAATACAATACCTCACTCTCAACAGCTTCTTTATGCAACTGTTTCACCTAGAACACCGTTTTAATTATTTTTGCCATGCCTTTATCAACATATTGCAACACATGTTATAATGGGAAATGTTACATGATGATGTAGGACACTCTTGCAATATAATCCATGACATAAGTGTTTTGTACAGTGTACCTGTTAGTAACTATCAAAGAATATTTTGTGCATCAAACAACAGATCTGGTAAATTTGAATTGCACTAAGTAGTCCCTTAACAAATAAATCGTTTCTACACTGAGTCATTACAACCTCCTTTTCCTAAAACTGTAACTAATTCTTGTAATGCTAACGCACCAGGTATACATGTACATATGTGTAAATAAGAATGAGAAATTGCTTCATTTTTCTGTTGTGCGAGTTTTAAAATAAGTACTGTACATTCCTAGTTTCATAGTACATGTTTAAAAAACAGGAGCCTACAAAATAAGGAAATAATTTCTTTGTTTCAAACAGGCTAAAGTGAAATTGCATGTTGTGTAAAATATTTCTAAAAACATTGATGCCCAGTGTTAGCACCAGAAAAATAGTATTGGTCACCACTTGTTGCAATTGTTTATGATCTTATGTGGTTTAATTTGAAATATTTGAAGCGATAGTATAATTCTGAATGATTAAATGCCAATAACTGAATAACGTGAAAAATAATAATAAAAGTGAAAGTAAGAATATAATAAGTATTTAGTTGCAAAGCAAATGATTGTACATTAGTAGAAACTGTCACTGTCCAAATATTTAACGATATGTTTGTTTTTTGAACTTTAAAAGTGCTTGCGAAAAGTTAAATTCACCTATTGGTTGCCCTTCCACAGAAATCATCATTAAACGGCATACTGATTGTGTTGTCAATCTAGTTCTGAGTTTAGTTTGTAATCTCTTTTCAGCTCTAAAGCCTCGTTCACATGGAACAGAACTAACAGGAAAAGCTGTAGCAACAACAATTAGACGACTTATTTGATGATAAAATGAACCGTATTGATCAAGAAAGTGACTATACATCATGATAGCTTTGTATTACAAGTTGTTTATAGAGAGCATATACAGCTAGAAGTTCATTTTTATCTATTCTTAGTTCTTCAGACGGGTGTTGGGAGATATGCTCACAAAGAATTGAAAGCTATTCCTGGCCATATAATGAAAGGTTGGGCGTACGTGTACAGCTATATACATTTTGGGGATCAAGAACCTTAAATGCTGCAAGAACTCCTAGATCTGGAAAGCGACTTTTTAAATTAGATATCAAAGAAGAACGTAGTTTGTGTTTAAAAGAAGTAAGAGATGTTTTGTCCCTATCACTAAAACAATGTTATGTTCACCAAACTTACCATTTTCAGAAATTTCACAGCTTTTAAAAAAGGCCCATCAGTTGACAACATACCTTTCAAAGCACCTATAACAGAATGAACTGTTGATTGAATAGAAGCAAAGCTGATAACATAATTATAAAAATGTAATAAACCAAGAAACTGATACGACACTAGAGTATTATAAAGACCCAAAGCTATATATAGGATCTCCAGAAACAGTAAGCATTTACGAATAGCATCCACAGCTAAGTACATACTAAGCCATCTAATTTCATAAAGTTTCTGAGGTCTAACTATTGGATCAGTCAGTACCCGTTCCATTTCATGCAGTTTATGCATTCATGATGCAGAATGTGCAAAATAGGTGTAAATAGCAGATAGCTGTTTTTGAAATCTCATAGCTTTTGAAATAGATTTAGATGCTTGAGAGGAAGCAAGGGCTAACCTATGAGCAATACAATGTACATCTATTATACAAGGATTTTTTTCTTTTTAAGTAGTGCTGCTACACCATTCTGTTTACCAACCATAACCTTAGCTCCATCAGAACTAAACCCAAAACATTTGTTCGAACATTTAGCTAACTCTGCTTTGATTGCTTCTGCAATAACATCTGCTGTGCCTGAGGTAAGTTCTAAGACAATAAAAAAAGATGTTTCGCACTTTTTACGCAGGAAATCTAAATACCTTATATACACCATCAACGACTTAGTAACTGAAATGTCTGTTGACTCATCAACCATAATCCCTATGGCTGGTGAAGCCTGGGCATCTGCAATGATTTTTTCCTTGATACATTCAGCAATGTATTGCTGCGTTTCTTCCACAATTTGATGATGTGTGTACAGTGTACTTGGCATTCTCACCAACATAAAGATCCTTTAAAGCAGAACACCCTTGAAGAGTAACCAGGTCATTTAAAATATTATACTTTAAAGAGGCAATATCTTCAGAGGTTAGCCACTACACATTTCTCATTGCACAAATTACTGCTACCTCAACACGAGTAGACATTCGATTTACATAATCACTAACAGTATTGCTGGACTCCTGCAAACGTACAGCTTCAAGTGCGAATTTATCCTCATTGCATTTGCTATGTTTCCTAAGGTCTGATTCTCTAAAGCCAGAAGGTAGAAAGTACGATCGTAAGTCAGCCATTCCTAAACATGTGTGCACACCCGCTTATTTATTATTGATTATTACAAAATGGAGGATAGAAGAACAAGATATATAGAGAAAAAGTATCCCTATGACTGCTTTGTGGTGTCCAGCATACAGTACTCATGGCTAACTTTATCATGCCTGAAACACATTAGCCTATTATAGTTAATCTTTTAATTATCTACTCTGTTTACCTTTTAAAGGACCTTGCAGAAGTTTCGGAATACATTTCAGGTAAAATAGCTAGCTATTAGTTCCAGTATTTACGTAAGCTACACAGCTTTCTTTCTGCTAGTCTGTAGAGCTTTAGCGCTTTAGCGCTCGTTCTTTTTTGTGCCATGCCCATTAATTGACCAAGGCCCCCGGAATGACGTAACCTCCTTGACTACGTATACAACAAACAATCGTGTAAGTGGCCACAAACATATATAATTATATAATATATTATTATAGACAAACTATATAAATAAACATACATCGAACCCGTGAGAAAGCAATCATAGGGAGGGCCCTATGAGCCATAACAAACGGTCGTCATTTGACGGACAGACAACCACTGGCGCTAACACTGTCAATGATACCGCTATTTTCTCACACTTCACTGCATGATGTATAAAGTTTGCTGAGTAATCTATAAAATGCAAAAATTTAAATGGTGGTTAATGTTTTAAGCTGATCAAGATTTACATGTGTAAATGTACACTGTAGTTTGCATTTAAATTATTGTTACAGATCCACGTATTAGAAGATGTGTGAGTATCTCATGAAGTGTTTGGTAAAAATCTGATTTTTGGTATTGTACTTTGTTTTGTTTTGTTTTGTGTTGTTTTTGTTGGTACAGAGGTGCAATAACTTTCATAAAGCTAGGTAATCATATCTATAGTTGTAGATTTGTCAATCAAGTACCAATCTGAAACGAAGCACCTTTGGTGCATGGCCTCGCTGCTGTAGCTTAAGGATAGGTTGCAATTGCAACAATTAAATAAATGAGATGCAAGAGAGAAAGTAACAAGCTTAAATTTGAATTTGTTGTTTATATAAAGTTGAAAGTTGGTTGAGAAAGTTTTTTGTGGCTAGACTGGCTAAGATTATTTCTGATAAATATAAAAACACAAGGAAGATGACTAAGAATGATTCTCCATCAGCTATACTGCTTTGCACTAGTATAATAACTATATTACTTACAGTCAAATTACATAATATACTCTTCCAACAAATATTCATTACCTCATTCATTATCAAAATATCTATGCCACAAATGTCAGTTACTAAAGATAATTATCCTATAATGAATTGTACATTGTTACAACTACAATGAGCAAAAAGATTGAACTTACAGTTCAAATATATGTAATTTGAAAGTCAAACAAAAGTTGAATAATAGCAGAAAGGAAGGTATTGCTCTAAACTGACCTCCACGTTTGATCTCATGTGATCACATTGGGTGTGGCTGAGGGTGTGGGTTATTGCAAGTAAATGGCAGAAACTGGAGAGCTTACAGAGATATAATGTATGAGTCTGTAACTTGCTAAAACAATGTCTGTGGCAAATCTCTTTTCAATACGATTTTGATAAAACTTCTTTCTTTACTTTATCAAGTCTTTAAATCGAGGCTTAAAGCATCTGGCTAGGATCTGTAGTGATTTTATCATTTTCCATTCTAAGTAACTTTTCATACAGTTTACTTCGTTATAAAAACAACAGAGCAATAGAAGACCATGTTTTTGAACAGATCAGAAAGTTTGGTGGCTGTACGAGGTATGCGTTTGAAGTTATAACTGTTCAAAGTAAAAAAAGGAATGAATGAATAATTTGCTAAAACAATGTCTATGGCAAATCCTTTTTCAATACGATTTTGATAAACTTCTTTCTTTACTCTATCAAGTCTTTAAATCGACGATTAAATTTAAAAAGTTGGGACAGACAGAATGAATGAATGAATGAATGAATGAATGAATGACAGAATGACAACCAAAGTGCTAAGACTCGCCCACGCGTAGGCGCAGCGAGCCAAAAATACACAACATGTCTTACCATGAAATAGACAAATTTATTTTTGCGTTTAGAGATCACCACGACTAATGAAGTTCTTTCTTAAAAAAACCAATTATAAGCATCGTAATGTACATGTACATACATGTATATGAAGAAATACTATTGACTCAGATTTAATATTTATCATTTTGTTGTAGAATTCTTGTCCTGCTGGGAATTTCTCTTATACTATTAATGGAGAAGATATTGCCAGTTTCATAACTGAAGACACTTTTTATTGTATTGAAGATATACCACCAAATTCTACATTGCTTGTGAATTTGGAAGCTATGGATGCATTTGGCAACGTCACTGCTACTACTAGTATAGATGCAGTGATTAAGGATGATTGTGGTAAGTATAATCTAAATTAATTATGTTTACTTGTATGTAACAACTTGCACATGTACTTTGCTTGTAGCCAGCTCTCAGGTTGCAAATGGAGCCTATTAGATGCAATGTTGATTGTATAAGGCTCATGCAAGGCATTGTTATGATATGCAGGTGTTAGAGAATTAGAAAAACTGAAACAAGATATGTGGAGGAAAAAATATCCCCATGATTGCTATGTAATCAGTAATAACCACAGCTGATGACTTGAAAATCACAACAACATAATAATTATAGTTACTTGTTTTTCTATTGTTCTTACTTGTTAACAATTCTTGTATAAGTTTTGAATTGTATTTTAGCTACAACAACCAGTAATTGCAGTCTCCCCAAGGTCTACTGTAGCTTGAGTACACACTCAATTACGTGCTATGCTCATTAAAGGACTGAGCCTCAGTATGATGCTATTTCCTTAACATGAGTGTGGAAACATTGAGCCAACTACTGGACATTCTGACCTGTTTTCACCACCCAAATACTGGATATTCATTCATTAGATTTATTGGACAATGTCCTGTATGACTGGCTTTTTCCACACCACTGTTCCCTAATAACTACATATACAACGTGCATGTAGCACAAGAATACAAGGGATAGCCCTCTCGGCCATAAAAAGTCTGCAATCCCACTAGGAATCAAACCCAGGACCTTCTGATATTTAGTCAGACACTCTTACCATCTGAATCACCAGACTCCTTAATGGCAGAAGAGTACACTATATAACTACATGTATATCAACTACCTGCATAAAATAATCACCATCATACATGTATGTCTTGATGGTGATTACATGTCTCAAAAGTCTTCTTCCCATTCAACTTCAGTTGTTGTTGAACCTTCAATCAAAATATTAACTACATGTATAATAGACTGTAGTCTCGTCCATTAGACTGCCACGGCCCACAGGGAAAAACAGTCTGGTAACTTGGGCCAACATTCCTGTTGAAGTGATATCATAATCAGGTGACTATCACCTGATTCAATCCACCTATATACTTGTATCACAAATCTATGTTCACTTGTATAGTGAATCATGGTCCTAGATGATGGTAGAAGACTGGTATACAGGATACTCCACACCTTTGTTACAGCTTTTTTTATTAGCTGTTTTTGAATAGTTTATAGATGTACGAGAAAGTCAGCCATTTTTACTATTTATGACCCACAAAGCAATCATAGGGATACTTTTTCTCGTATCTTAATTGTTTAAAAATGCATGCACATTTATTTAATTGGAAGGGTGTGCAATCATTCTCTTGAGTCAGAAGCAATATCGTAGCCAGCCCAAGTTTGCCCTGACCAGACACGAACTTCTACACAAATATAAATTTATCATTATCACTGAAATTGTCAATTGAATGCCAACAAATTTCAAGTTATTGTTTTAGGGAATAATGTATTTATGATCATTATGAACTAAACATAGTTAAACAGTTGTTTACAAAATGTATGTCATCATCTTTTGTATTCGGTAGTTTATATCATCATTCAGAGAGTTACATGTACATTATATTACAGTTGTGAATCAGACAGTTTTTCAAATTTTGCAATAGCTTACATGTTTATTGTATCATCCAAAAGGTAAATATAGTAGTGATGTTCGATACCATAAAAAAAAAAGAATTCGGTTCGATACTGAGTACTTTTTTTCTCAGTATCGGAAGTATCGAGTACGATACAGAGTACAGTAGCTATGTGCATGCACAATTTGTCACATGGGTTATCAATTTATTTATCATAATTCAGCAAAACAAGTTGGAGATAATATATGAACACAACTTGGTGAAAACAACTACTAGTGGAGTAACAGTGCAGCGAAATACTATGTGACATGTTATGATTGTTCGGATAATACCCCGGTAGTTTCATGTTGTGGTTTAAAAAGAGAATGGTGTCAGTTTCTTTTTTTTTTTGGTTTTTCAGTTGTAGCCTTGGTTTCTTCCATACACTCTTGATGTTCCTTTATGTGTTGTGCCTTCAGGTGCTTCAATAAATTACTGGTATTTCCACAAGATTGTTTAATTTTTGTTTTGCATCCACTGACCAAGCACATAGCATAGTTAGGATCATCATCCTTTTCAAAGAAGTTCCACACAGAACTTCTAACACGTTTGGTCAAGACTATATCTCCACTCAGAACACCAAGAACAGCTGAACTACTTTGCAAGTTTAAAATTGCAACTGTTTGAAGATTATATGTAATTAATAAATATTAGTAGTTATCCTAGTTAATTGGGTGTGGCTTCTGGTAGCGAATTGATTCGATTGCAATGTTCATACTCGATATCGGCAACTCCGGGACCGGAATTGAACTATCGAGTATTTTTGTATTGGTATCGAACATCACTAAAATATAGAGCTGATCTCACCATCTGGGAAATTTCTGGTTCACAAGCACTCTTAATTAATGATACAATTAATTATTCATGAGGGGCATGACATTGTGGGCATTTTCATTGACTATAGACTAGAGCTTTCCAACAGTTTTGTCTGATGGCTGCCTTACTGTGAATAATAAGATATGTATGGATTCTTAGAAATTTTTCTTTCCAGTGGAGTACATTATATGTGCATGTAAGTTAGAATCCTGATCTGAAAGGCTGTCTATGAAATGCTTTATCCACGAACACATTGATTCGGACTTTAACCCTTAGTGTTTGGAGGCCACAAATTTGTAATACTCACAACAGTATATAAAAAATGATTCTCACAAACATAACAAAAAAGAACAATGGATTAAACACACGTGTAGTTATTATGTCTGTTAAACAATTCACTTTTCTCTTATCCTTTCTTTCAGTTATTATATTCCCTCCAAGTGATACACCTGATCCAGTTGATTATTCTTGTGATAGAGGGTGTCTCATTGCAATTGCAATAACATTTGGTAGTACTACGGGTGGACTGAGTATTTTGAGCATTGGTCAGCTTATTTACATTCTGAAACGTCTCAAAGGTACAGATGTTTGTGTTTAGTTGTGAAACTTTACTTATTTTGTATCTGTCTCTGTTTTGTTATAGATGTCAATAAAATTAATAATAACAATGGAAAACCCAATAGTCCTGAGCTAGATACAGAACCACAGGACATTGAGATGGATACCAAACCAAAGTATTAAAATGTGGGGACTTTTTCTTACTGTCTAAGTTTTGATATATACATTTGTATTTTGATAAATACACATACATGTACATGTATTTAGGTAATGTTATCCCAAGTAGTAGTTACATGTGTAGTTTTTTTTCTTAAGATTTATATATCCCCACTAATAGTGACATTAATTGTTGTGTTAATCTCCATTTTTGAAATGGATAAAGAAAACTGTTTAATTTCAAATTTTTATGTATCTTGGATAACTGATCTCTCCTACATTATAAAGGGTTAGATTGTTATTGATACTAGTGATGTGCAATACATATCGATATATCGAAATATCAATATTTTCATTCAATATCATGATACAATATTGGCTTTTGTGGTATATCAACACACTAGATTGGACAGTTTAGTAAACATGGTTTTCTAATTTGCATAATTTTATACCTAAAAGCAATTATAATAAGCTAGTGTGCATAACTTTGACTGATTACTTTTACCATTTCTTGACAACTACAACCAAACAGGACATTTTATAATCATTTCAATTATTATTTCATATATCATGATACTATATCATATTGTGATAGTTTAGGCAGTAATACACAATACTATTTTCTAGTTGTATCACACATCCCTAATTGATACTGCCATTTTTCATCTTCATAATTATACAACACATTACAGTATGGGCTTTGGCAATAGAACAGATATGTTACATTAGATGTCATGCATGCAACTTTGCAGTGTATTGCTCTTATTTACAATATATACAACATAATTAGTAAGAGGGGGAGTGTCAAAATTGTTAAAAATTATCATTTCTGTGAATTGATGCAAACGAAGGAATTTATACTAGGATAGTTCACATACAGACAGGAAAGAGTTACTTTACACAGTACTGGATAACTGGAGCTCCCTTAGAAAATAAAAGTGAACTAGCGTTTCAATTTTTCGAACAGAAAATGCAACTCACAACTTGAATTTTCCTTCCAATGCTCCCTCCTTTAGTTGTAAGATTTTTAGAAACACCACCGGATACATGTAAAAATGGAGATCCTTGAGAAAAGTGTTCTTATAATAAGTTCTTACATAACAATACTCTTACATTATACATATACATTCCACAAAAAAGTATATATTAATTATTACATGTATAATTATAATTATAATTATACGCATGTAGTTAGTGAAAAACCTGGGATATAATTATACTTATTATATAAACCATGGCTAGTTGCTTCGGGTATATCTACTGAACACCAGCAGGTGGTTTACAGTGGACATATATAGTATACCAACTACCCATGGTTTAAATTATATATATATACTATGATAAGTTTTTATGAGGTATACATGCATAATATACGACTAACTGCATTAAACAGTTGTCATGGTAGCATAGTATATATAATCAGAAAGTACGGTAGTACTCTCTATGTAGGGATGGCACTGAAACAAAATGGCCGCCCATACATTTCAATTGGAACTAATGAGCTGAAATCTCTGCTAATATATACAGATGAGTTTAAATACACACATACCTTTTGATATTGAGTGTTTTTATAACTAACAATATCTTCTATAGATGGCCAGAGAACGTCTTTAAAGTACAGAACCGGCGAGTGGCAAAACTGGCTGAATGTTCATCATCATATTATTATCAGAGAGTACGGTAGTACTCTCTATGTAGGGATAGCCCGGAAAAAAATGGCCGCCCATGCATTTCAATTGCAAGTTGTAAGCTGAAATCTCTGTTAATATATACAGATAAGTTAAAATATACATAAAGCTTATAATACTGAGTAATTTTATGACTAAAAATACCTTTTAGATGTCCAGAGATCTTCGTTAATGTAGAGATCTTGCGAGTAGCAAAACTGGCAAAATCTTCATATTATTCACTATTATTATTCACTATTATTCCTCTTTTTCATAAAAATAGATTTCTATGTTTCTGGAGCTATTAAAGTAGTTGTAGCACAAATACAAATATATTTTAAGTTAAATTGAGGGGAACAAACTTTGTACTGTTCTGTTTCTTGACCTAGACAACGAATACTTTCAGCCACTACAGCAACCTACTTATGATAGGATGCCATTTTTAATTAAGAAATCACACCATTAAAACACACCCATTAATTTTAAGGGAATTATTATGCGAGATGGTGTTCTACAAAGCAATAAAGTATTATACATATCATCACTTCCACAAATAGCAAAATTTGTAAACCCAGATGATACTGAACTGTCCATGTACAAATCGTTAGTATAATTCAATGTGTTAGTTGATCACTCTCAGATAAGAAATTTCATCACAATTGTGGCATTAATTCATTGTATATGAAAATAATAAAAATCATTTAAAACAAGTGTATATAGAGAAAAAAACATCCCTATGATTGCTTTACAAATTTAAGTGAAGATAAAAGTATCCTTATGACTGCTTTGTGGTGTCCAGAATTCAGTAATCATGGCTGACTTTATCAAGCATGAAAGACAACAGCTTATTATAGTTATTATTTTGATTATCTACTCTCCTGACCTTTCAAAGGACCTTGTAGAACTTTAGGAATATATTTCAGGCAGAATAGCTACCTATTAGTTCCAGTTTCTACGTAAGCTCAACAGCTTTCTTTCTGCTGGTGTGTAGAGCTTGATCGCGCGTTCTTTTACGCGCCACGCCCATTAATTGACCGAGCCCCCCCGGGAATGACGCAACTTCCTTAACTACGTATACAACGCATAGTCGCGCAAGTGACACAAACATATATATATATATATATACATTAAACCCCGTGGAAAGCAATTATAGGGATGGCCCTACGGGCCATAAAAATGAAAGAATACGTAGTGATATATATTATACTGAGTCCTTTAAAAATAGAATCGAGACAAGAATAATATAGAAACATGTTCAAAAATGAAAGAGGATGTAGGAATTGTAATAACAAATAATTATTATATTGCAGTAAATTTTGAGTACTGTCTCCTTCTGGACACCGTTCCTGCAGAAAATATCAGTACTGTAAATGAAACAGAATAGTCATCACATATTTGATCAAACATTCCTTAAAAATAGAATCGAAACAAGAATAATAAAAAACATTTTAAAAAATGAAAGAGTATGTAGGGATATATATCAAAACCGAAAAAGCACAGGAACAAGATGGCTTTGGCAACAAAATGAAATACCACTTCCACATAACAACCCTACATAAGTATAGACAACTTAAGTAAAGGCAAAACACAAAGAAGTGATACTTATGTACGGCTGTTATGTGGAAGTGGTATTTCATTTTGCTGCCAAAGCAATCTTGTTCCTGTGCTTTTTCGGTTTTGATATATATCCCTACATACTCTTTCATTTTTTTAAAATGTTTTTTATTATTCTTATTATTATGATTCTTTTCCATAAAAATACATTTCTACAGCTATAAAAGCAGTTCTAGCACAAATATAAATTTATTTATAATCGAAGTATTGTCTTATCTTTCTGTTTCTTGACCTATGTAACGAATATGTTCAGCTACTATGGGAACCTGCTTACTATGAGACGCCATTTGTAATAGACCACACCTATCATTAATATGGCTGCGCTACAACTATAGACTAGTCTGTGCTTAGTCTTGTTCCCAGACTCCACCCTTTTTGCAATCGGATGGTGGGGAGAGAGTCTGGTCTATTGAGCAAACCAATTCTATATAACCCTACGTAAGTACATAGCTACTTTGTCTTTTGTTCTTTAGTGACATGTACTTATGTTGGGTTATATTGTTTAATTTTGTTCCTGCTGTTACCCATCCCGACCTTGTTCACATACTTTTTGGGTTTTGACATCCCTGCATATCCTATCATTTTTATTGAAAATGTTTTTTATTCTTTTATATATACATGTGACCAGGAGTGTGGAAACTTTGAGCCAACTGCCGGACATTTTGACCTCTTTTCACCTCTCTTGTCCTGCTCCCAAAATACTTTATATACAGTTCATTTTCAATTTACCGCACATTCACTAGATTTATCGGACAATGACTGGCTGTTTCCACACCACTGAATGTGATTATGGATATGAAAATCAGTCATTTGTTAAATAAGAATTTTGTCAAATGTTTATAATTTAATGCTTATTACTCAGTGATTTTGCACAGGAAACTAACTAAATTTGGAATTTAGGTAAAGCAATAGTTGCTCTTCTTGGATACCATATTTCATTGGCTACTTGTACCAATAGAAATAATTGTAAGACATGACTAAAACTGAAAATGCGATACACATAGAACAGAAACCATGCCTGTTTAGTTGTTTCAAATTATAAAATTAGTTACCATTCTCAATTCACCAAACTATAGGGTTCAGGTAAATTAGGATTCAAATCTAGTAGTAATACTCCTCCTCCTTGCCATACTAACTACCATCCATTATCTTGCTCTTATTTCCATATTCTTCCTGTGTCATTATGGGTCCATTTCCCGAGATCGTTATCTTTTACCACACCCATACTATGAGGTTATTAGTATTTAACACAGTTCTGTGCTTCTGTGTTATAGTGTGTTTTCTACCATAAAATGTGCTTTATTTGCCAATTATGTAGCTGATGTATTACAAAAAGTATTGGCAAGCTTAAGATAAATCATGCATTAATTTTAGTGTACAAGATTTTAATTATTACAAACAAAGAAATTATGGTACTCAGAAAACATAAACATTATCAGTATATAGCTATATGAAATGTAAAGTTTTTCTTTTCAATGAATAGCAATATTTATGTTTATATAATGTGACATGACTTTAGTATATATGTTTATTAGTAATATAGTTATCTGTATACTGTACATTATTAATAGTACTAGGTGTTTGAAATACTTACTGCATAAACTGATAAAATAAAGAAAATTGCTATGTGTGTTTATGTATGAATATGAATATACATATGTAATTATAATTTGGATTTTTATATATCATGAAGAGGATCCTGTCATTTGATCTTCAATCACTACCTGAAATATGTTCTATTACAGTTATCTTCACAATGTCATAATTTTATTTGTCCATATGCTTTATTAGTTTCTACATGTACTTCATTGTCTTGATTTATATTCCATTGTGGTGTATCATAAACTGGACCTCCTCCAGGTGATTGTAACTGAATATTACCAGACACTGTTGAATGTTTGCTGTCTCTTTTTCTCATTACAATAAATGTAATTAGAAATGTAATAATTCCTGTTATTAGTGATGATATTACAACAGCAACAACAGGTACTGACACACCTGAGTAATAATTATATGATAATGAGGATTAATTAAGTTGAGCTATTTTACTGACCAGTGACTATTGATGTAGAGGATTTTGATGAGTCACATGATACAGCACATGATGATTGTAGTACAGCTAAAATTAATTTTTAATGATTGAAAATGATTATTGTGTGTTGAATAACATACTAGCAAAACAAGATCAAACTTTGAAATAATTAACACTGCATAATACTTACCCTTTTTTGTTAGCCATTCTAACTTATCAAATTAAAATTGGTAAATGGGCACTTTTAGTTAGTTAAATTAAAACTAAAGCTATTTTTTAGTAGGTCTAATACTAAACTAGAGTCAGGCAAAATACAACTATAACCAAAGTGGTCACTATAGCCATACTAAAAAACAGTAATTAATATGTATTCAAAATTATACTAAAACCCCTTGTAGTAAGGCATTGTGACTTATAACTAAATTACAAGTCTGTTGTCATTAACTAAAATGAAAATTGGCCAATAATGGACACTTTTAGTTAGTTACCTAAAACTAAAACCCTTTTGATTTTAAACTATAACTATAACTAAATGTGGTTGGTATTGTCAAACTAAAACAACACTAAGAGTAATATTATATGTACCGTGTATACTTAAAGAAATGCCTGGACACTGTAGCTCTCTTTCAGTACTCTTTACACAAATTCCAAAACTAAACGTGAGTAGGCTCACACCAAGCTATGAGACAATTTTCTCCAACATGTGTTTGCAGATGCCACATATGCCCAGGTGTTTAAATATACATGTATGTTAACATTGCAAGTATGTGTAAAATATGTACTTTTGTGTGTGTATGAATGTATATTATATATATAATGTACTTGAAATGTCCTTGACAGAGGTTATTTGACTGGGTGTTTTACTGGTAGCTTTAAACAAAAACAATAATTATACATCATCACTCATAAAACTTGTAACATACTATATGAATTTCGAATGCTCTCTGACTGGGTGGTAGAAACAAAAGTAGTTGTCAACTGTGTTAATACATCTAGAAAATACTGTGTATAATTATGACACAATTAAAATAAAATTAACTAATCTTGCCTGTTGTAGTGTTAGTGGAACTCGATACTGTCAAACAAAAGGAAGTAACGAAACAACTTATATTATCTGTTACAATGTTAGTGCAACTTGATACTGTCAAACAAAAGGAAGCAATGAATAATGAACATTATTATCAACAATTCCTCACATGAGCTAATAGTTGATGTACTTGATATGGGAATATCAACTATAGAAATAATCCTTAAATTATTAATAATAGTTAATACATTCCATACCATTAATCAAAGAGTCTTCTCCTATACCTATAATATTCTCAGCAGACACATTCACAATATATTGACTACCTCTGGACACTCTAGTGAATGTGATATGTGTCATGTTATTAGTAACATTATGTACTAGAGATCCGTCAGATGATGTGATATTGTGATACACATGATAATCAATTACTGGAGGTCTAAATGAATATGATGGAGCCTGGATTGAATAGCATATAAAATAAGTGTAATAATTATAATTAATTTGTATAAATAAACTAACATTCCATGTTATATTTAATGATTCATCAGTCAGTATGAAATTCAGATCCATTACAGATTCTGGAACTATAATAAATCTAAGAATAAATATTACATGATATTATATTCACTTACCATCTAGAGTAATTCTTGCTGTTTCACTTTCTTCTCCAGTTCTTCCTGCATTATCAACTCCCGTTACACTAAATGAATAATTCATTCCTTGTATTAACTGGTCAATAACAAGTGTTGTAGAATTAGTGTTCTTATTATTTCCATTGTCTATACTAACAACATAGTGATCAATACATTGACTGGAATCAAGAGGAGGAGACCATGATACTACCACTGTATTAGGACCAACAGCTGTGACACTGATATTCAAAGGGACAGATGGTGTTCCTATAATGGGAACTATATATAAATACTATAATTAGTACATTCAGCCTCACTTACCTAGTATCATTATACTACATGTTCTTTCAGTACTAATATTAATTCCATTCCTACATTTGATCTGTTTATTATTGAGTTTATTAATAGCCATAAATGATAATGTAGAATTTAACTGATTACTACTAGTATCAGTTAATACTGCAGTAAATGTATTTGTTGGATCTGATAGTTGTTGTTGAAATGTAGTAATATCTAGAATATGAGGTAATCCTTCCAAGTCATTTAGATTTGGAACACTCCATCTAAGAGTAGTATCATCAATTGTATCATCAATTATACCATCAATTATACAACTATATTTAGCCACATCTTGTAAACAAACTTCAGTACACTGAAGATCAACTGCACAATCACCTAATATATTACAAGAATAACATTTTCTATAAAAATAAAAGATTTAGGGATGTCAAAACCCAAAAATCATGTCGACAAGGTCAAGATGGTACTAACTCAAACTAGAGGGACCCTAAACAACTTCCATATAACCCTACATAAGTACAACTCTTAATTATAATTATGTACATCATCATAATAATAATTATATATATATATGTGACTTGCCAATAACAAGAAAACCAATTAGAATTAGAATGAGCTCCAAATACTGCATCCTCAACATAGTACTTGGTCCAGTACATACATTAATTGGGTGTGGTTTGCCAAGACGATCACGAGATTTTGGGAGAAGGATGGAAGGTTTTCGTTGCAAATGCTCTATTGGTATGTGTGACTATAGTTATATAATTGTCTATAAATTATGATAATTCTTCCTAAGATTCTGTCAAGGGTATGGCCAGTTTTGTTTCTTCTGAGTCGGTGGACTTGAATGTATGCCTGTACTGCTTCAATTGAGAGTATATACGCTTCTTTGATGGAATGTCACTGGTTTTGGAACAGAATAGATTTTTTTATTCTTACATACTGACAATATTGGTTTCACTCGTCCTCCAATTGATGGGTTCTTTGCTACACTAACCAGCACCACTAATGGACTTACATCCATTCTGTCATTTTATGTAAGAAACGAACACAATCGAACTCTTATCATTTGTGAAGACCCAGAAGATCCAGATATAGATTCTCTCAGTGTTAAAATTAGAGGTAATTAATATATAGCAACATAATTATTGTCTTGGATCAACTGGAATACACGACACTGGAAGTAGGCGTGGCAATAGTTTAATTTGACACATTAACTCTAATGATAAGAGACCCTAGGATCGAGGAGTGTGTCCTATGAATTTTAATGAGGTGCTATGTATTCCATTTGACCTGTGGGCTTTACACTGAGGCAAAGACAGTGAAGAGGTGGGCACAGTTCTCTCTTTGGGCCAGTGGTGCGTTATTATGATTATGTTGTCACTAAGAGCATTAAATATTTGTTAATTGGCTCAAGATGTATTTCCAATCTGCAACAAGTAGAATATTAAATTTGTGAACCCTATCTGGAGGAAAGAGAGCGAGAGAAAATAATGAAAATACGATGTTATAAGGTGTTAGAAATAATAATTAAAGAATATTCAGGGACTCAACAAGTGTTATTAAATGTAGTTATGCATAGAGTTAGTACGCGCACACTAACCATTGTTGAACCAATTTGGACCACACTTCAAAAAGTATCAAAAAGTCTGGGTTGGTGGTATTTTCAAATATGGTACCGCAGTATTTTAATATAGAACATAATAACTACATGTAAATACCGACTAACCACATGTTACACAATTGGTCACACCCACAAACACTTTGTAGGCATGAAACAGTGCTTGAAACACAATAAACATCTTGTTCAGACTGCTAGAATACTAGATGTATATGTAAAACTAACGTTTTTGACATACTGTAGTATAAGGTCAACAAAACATCATTATATCAAGCAACAATAGTAACACTCATTAGCACACAAATATACATGTATAATGTAGCATCTTCTGTTGAAGAATAGATGTCTAGTCCAGGCACGGTACATTTGAAAGTACTAAATAGTGCTATACTTAAGAACTACTTGCATGATCCAGTGATTTCCTTAGATGAATATTTATTTACACTTTACTTTAAAATCCCCACTGGGTACTTAGGTACATCATAGTGCTTTAACACTGTTGGAGTCTTAGATGAGCCACTTGCCATCAGTTCAATACTGAAAAATGGCTAGCCACTAATCAAGCACATGGCAATTTACGTTTTAGTTAGCTTGCATGCATGACCTCTTTTAGTCTATACTTCAGTTACCTTTCCAATAATCAGAGAGTACGGTAGTACTCTCTATGTAGGGATGGCACGGAAAAAAAACTCTGGTAGTATACAGAAACAAGTTTTAATACACATGCAAACAATGATGTACTTGGAAATACTTTGAATGTACTTAAATGTAATACTGTAAGTACATTAAGTACTTTGAAGTACTGACCTAAGTGTTTTAAACAATAAAGGACTTAAGTATAAGTGCAAGTACTCCAATGGGCTGTACTTATTGTACTTAAGTACCAATGTACTTGAACCCATGTCTGAATATTGTCTACCACTCTCAATAGCTACCTAGAAAAGTCAAACAAACACTATTTCAGCTGGCCATGTGCTCAAACGTATGTGCAGGGCACATAAATTATTTAATTAGTTGTGTATTTTGATATTTCGGTATTCAAACGTTTGTGATACCATACCGCTGTACAGGAAAAATGTAGAATTTTATCTAAATACTGGTATACCGCCCACCTCTACCTGATTAATGATTAATTATTTATAATGGGTGTGACTGATTATTAATTAAGTACAATCTTGGGCAAAGTTTGTTTAGACATGTTTTATGGCTTCCCTGCATTTTCATCAGCAATAGTTTGCTTACACTTTTTAACAACTATATACCAAATATAAAAAGGTAAGTGAATTGATTTTTTTTTTAGTTAAAGCTTATAATTATAAAATCAATAAATATCATCAAGTATGTTGATGGTCACGATCAAATGTCTCCAGTGTCATCCTTGGAGTATAATTCAGATTCGGAAGCCTAATGTCTTAGTAATTTCTATATGAAAATGCAGATCATAAATCAAGTTTTATAACCTTTTCAAACAGGTATGTGTAGTAGCCCTGTGGAGGATGTCGTCCTAGGGTTATCCCAGGATATGCACAAGCTAGGTCTGGGTCTGGCTATGCTCTTGTCTGAGTATCAAATTGACAGGTTTCAAATCACCATATCAATTTATGAAATGACGCTGTCACGACATAACCCTTGTGGGTACATGGCAAAGTAATATTACACATGGAGGGTTTTATTTATTCAGGGATTGTTTGCCAATATGCAATAATACATGAACACAACTTGGTGAAAACAACTACTAGTGGAGTAACAGTGCAGCAAAATACTATGTGACATGTTATGATTGTTCGGATAATACCCCGGTAGTTTCATGTTGTGGTTTAAAAAGAGAATGGTGTCAGTTTCTTTTTTTTTGTTTTTCAGTTGTAGCCTTGATTTCTTCCATACACTCTTGATGTTCCTTTATGTGTTGTGCCTTCAGGTGCTTCAATAAATTACTGGTATTTCCACAGGATTGTTTAATTTTTGTTTTGCATCCACTGACCAAGCACATAGCATAGTTAGGATCATCATCCTTTTCAAAGAAGTTCCACACACAACTTCTAACACGTTTGGTCAAGACTATATCTCCACTCAGAACACCAAGAACAGCTGAACTACTTTGCAAGTTTAAAATTGCAACTGTTTGAAGATTATATGTAATTAATAAATATTAGTAGTTATTCTAGTTAATTGGGTGTGGCTTCTGGTAGCGAATTGATTCGGTTGCAATGTTTGTACTCGATACCGGCAACTCCGGGACTGGAATTGAAGTATCAAGTATTTTGGTATTGGTATCAAACATCACAGAGGTTATCTCACCATCTGGGAAATTTCTGGTTCACAAGCACCTTAATGATACAATTAATTATTCATGAGGGGCATGACAATGTTAAATTGTGGGCATTTTTATTTACCATAGAGCTTTCCAACAGTCTGGTGACTGCCTTACTGCAAGTAATAAGATATCTATGGATTCTTAGAAATTTTTCCCTCCAGAGTAGATGATATGTGCTTGTAAGTTAAAATCCTGATCTGAAAGGCTGTTTATGAAATACCTTATCCACGAACACATTAATTCGAACTTTAACCCTTAGTGTTTGGAGGCCACAAATTTGTAACACTCACAACAGTAAATAAAAAATGATTGTCACAAAAGAACAATGGATTAAACACACATGTGTAGTCATTATGTCTGTTATTCACAATTCACTTTTCTCTTATCCTTTCTTTCAGTTATTATATTTCCTACAAGTTAAAAAGTTGTTTTATTAAAATACTCTAGCCTTCAATATGCAAATTGATAAAAACAGATACTTTAAGAGAAAGAAGAAACAATCAAGAAAGGTATCAAAGAAAGTTATGCCCTCAATGTCACAATTGAAAATGGAGAAGTGGAAATCAGATAAGAGACTGATAGTAGTAGAAAGGAATAAAGGTTAAAAACCTCCAAGATGACACTGATAGATCAGCATTAAGTTGGCCATTGGAAGTATAAAAAGATAATGAAATTTCTGAAATGTGTTTTTGGTGAATGGAAGTATGTGACATTTTAGTTGTGTGTACTAGAATAGAAAATCACGTTTGAGGAAATTACCATAACAACAGTATGTAGTGTCTATGTCTGCAACTCCTTGAATATATTTTGTACAATTTTTACACAAACAGGAAGACATGCTACACAGAGTGATATGATGAGAGTCAAGGCAAAGAAAGAGGCGTTTAGAACAGGAAAGCAAGCTAAAATTATAACAAAAAACATCATTTGTCATCCAGTATTACGTTAACAAAAATGGATTAATAGGAAAATGAAAGAGAGTGATGAATAATTATATATGATTATTGTTTTATTTTAACCTTTATTCCTAATTATTATACCATAAAATGTGCTTTATTTGCCAAATATGTAGCAGATGTGTTATAAAAAAAAGTATTGGCAAGCTTAAGATAAACCATGCATTAATTATAGTGTATAGAAATTATGGTACTCAGAAAACATAAACATTATCAGTATATAGCTATATGAAATGTAAAGTTTTTCTTTTCAATGAATAGCAATATTTATGTTTATATAATGTGACATGACTTTTGTATGTATGTTTATTAGTGATATAGTTATCTGTATACTGTACATTATTAATAGTACTAGGTGTTTGAAATACTTACTCCATAAACTGAGAAAATAAAGAAAATTGCTACGTGTATGAATATGAATATACATATAGAACATAAGAAATCCTGTCATTCAATCTTTGATCACAATAGTTTCTACCTGAAATATGTTCTATTACAGTTATCATCACAATGTCATAACTTGATTTGTCCATATGCTTTATTAGTTTCTACATGTACTTCATTGTCTTGATTTATATTCCATTGTGGTGTATCATAAACTGGACCTCCTCCTCCAGGTGATTGTAACTGAATATTACCAGACACTGTTGAATGTTTGCTGTCTCTTTTCCTCATTATAATACATGTAATAGAAATGTAATAATTCCTGTTATTAGTGATGATATTACAACAGCAACAGGTACTGATACAGCTGAATAAGTAAATAATTATAATTATGATAATGAAATTGATTTTATAACTGACCAGTGACTATTGATGTAGAGGATTTTGATGGGCCACATGATTCAGCATATGATGAATGTAGTACAGCTAAAATTAATGTTAATGATTGAACAAAATATATTGAGTAAAATGTATCCCTATAATTGCTTTGCAGTGACTATGTATCAATCATTGCTGATTGCACTAGTGTCTCTATCTTTCTGTGTACTTGAAAACTGGGCCCCGAGAAGTAAGTGTAATTGCATCTAAGCACATAGATCTTTGATGAAACTAAAGTACTTTTTCAAGGTTCTAAATGATGACTTCCTCATGTCTGAAACTCAACAATTTATTACTTACATTTGTATTATACTTACTTGTTAAATATTCTTGCATCATGTACAATACATGGCACACCCATTATAATTGTTTGAACCCCTAGAATGACACAACTTCCTTAACTACGTATACAACGCATAGTTGCACAAATTACATAAGCATTAAAATTATTCGAACCTGCGGGAAAGCAATTATAGGGATGGCCCTATGCCTATGGGCCATTACACTGTGTTGAATAGTAATTAACACTACTAATAAATAAACTTTATTATTTTTGTGCATTAGCAACTCAGTATATAGAGATGATGAATTTCATTTAGTACAACAATAGTCTATGTATGTATGTGTGTAATGTACATATATATATATATATATGTGTGTGTACATGTAACATCTGTCTGTCTATTTATGTATGTAATTTGTATGTATGTGTTGTATTATGTGTATGTCAAATTACATTGTATAATTATACATTGTATGTATGTTATTTGTATAACGATGTAAATATAATTTAAATTAATTTTATGTATGTATGTAATAATGTATATGTGCATATGTTTTAGTTATATCTCAAGTGTGAGCAATATATTTAGTTTAAACTGGATATCATCCCAAACACAAGGGATATAAAACATTTGTGTCATTTGATCACTGTTTGGGATCATAACCATAACAACTGCAGCCACACTATCTAAACATAATATATGTATGTATGTACTATGTTTGCTCATTCTGTATGTATGTACATCTGTATTACATACTTAGTGTACTTGAAATTTCCTTGACAGAAGTTGTTATTTGATTTGTTGTTTTACTAGTAGCTTTAAACAAAACAATATACATTATCACTAAACTGGTAAGAGAAAAAGACTTACTATATGAATTTTGAATGTTCCCTGAAAGAGTTGTAGAAAATATAGTAATTATTGTTTGTAATGATACATCTAGGAAATAAACTTAATAAAGTATTAACTAAGACACAATTAAAATAGAATTAGCTTGCCTGTTGCAGTGTTATGAGGTATAGTAGAACTCATTGCTACGAGAAGAACAGGAAGTAATGAATAATGAATATTATTATAAACAATTAATCACATAAATAAATCTAGGAATCACTGTGTATTAACTAAGACACAATTTAAATAGAATTAACTTGCCTGTTGCAGTGTTATGAGGTATAGTAGAACTCAATGCTATGAAAAGAAAAGGAAGTAATGAATGATAAACATTATTATCAACAATTCCTCACATGAGCTAATATTTGATGTACTTGATATGGGAATATAAACTATAGAAATAATCCTTAAATTATTAGTAATAGTTACTACATTCCATACCATTAATCAAAGACTCTTCTCCTATTCCTATAATATTCTCAGCAGTCACATTCACAATATATTGACTACCTTTGGACACTCTAGTGAATGTGATGTGTGTCATGTTATTAGTGACATTATGTACTAGAGATCCATCAAATGATGTGATATTGTGATACACATGATAATCAATTACTGGAGGTCTGAGTGAATATGATGGTGCCTGGATTGAATAGCATATAAAATAAGTATAATAATTATAATTATGTATAAATAAACTAACATTCCATGTTATGTTTAATGATTCATCAGTCAGTATGAAATTCAGATCCAATACAGATTCTGGAACTATAATAAATCCAGGAATAAATATCACATATTATATTCACTTACCATCTAGAGTAATTCTTGCTGTTTCACTTTCTTCTCCAGTTCTGTTTGCCTTATCAACTCCTGCTACACTAAATGTATAATCCATTCCTTGTACAAGCTGGTTAATAACAAGTGTTGTTGTACTGTTAGAAGTGTTCCTATTATTTCCATTGTCTATACTAACAATATAATGATGAATACATTGACTGGAATCAAGAGGAGGAGACCATGATACTACTACTGTATTAGGATTATTAGCTGTGACACTGATATTCAAAGGGACAGATGGTGTTCCTATAATGAAACTATAATAAATGCTGTAATGATAGTACCTCCAGCCTCACTTACCTAGTGTCCGTATGCTACATGTTCTTTCAGTACTAATATTACTTCCATTTCTACATTTGATCTGTTTATTATTGAGTTGATTAGTAGCTATAAATGATAATATAGAATTTAACTGATTATTACTAGTATCAGTTAATACTGCAGTAAATGTATTTGTTGGATCTGGTAGTTGCTGTTGAAATGTAGTAATATCCAGAATACTAGGGAATCCTTCCAAGTCATCTAGATTTGGAACACTCCATCTAAGAGGAGTACCATCAATTATACAACTATATTTAGCCACATCTTGTAGACAAATTTCAGTACACTGAAGATCAACTGCACAATCACCTAATATATTACAAGAATAACATTTTCAATAAAAATGAAAGAAGATTTAGGGAAGTCAAAACCCAAAAATCATGTCAACAAGGTCAAGATGGTACTCAAACTGGAGGGACCCTAAACAATTTCCATATAACCCTACATAAGTACAACTCTTAATTATATATGTTATATACCGTTTTCGCGGTTCATACGTGTGTTTATAATCCCGAGGAAGCCATATAGCAACCTTAATAAATCATAGGTTAATAAGTGAACCAGGGGAGTTAATTAGTAAGCCCGGGGAGTTAAGGTGGTACTAGGGAGTGGGCGGATGCGACTCCAATCAGTTTCAAAATAGAATATTATATAATATGACTCTAACCTGGTGTAATGGCAACCTTCATATCTTCTAATCACCTTTATAGAGTCCTGGAAGTGATAAAACATATATAAAATGTCCATTTTTGTAATCGCAATAAGTACAAAACGGAGAAAGCCACGCCCACCAATCATGGCATGCACCAAGTACAATGCATGTAGAGAAAACAAATAGAGCTGTTTTCTGGAAATTCATTTTACTTTTATAGTTACAAGAGGCTGAAGAAAGCTGAATTCTGTAGCTTTTCACTGAAACCATAAAATCTACCTTTCTAGGCACTATCAAACTCCGATCTTTCTCAGAGAGCAACTACAGTTACCTGCCATTGTTTCCCACCCACCGCCCCCTAACATTTAGGCCCAATAATTATACCCCCGGGTGGGTGTGGCTTCCAAAAAATACAGAATGGAACCAGATTGTATGCAGCAAGAAGCTTGCAAGACTAGAAACTGATTGGAGTAGCATCCGCCCACGGAAAAGACTACAACCTTAATAAGTAAATATTTAGCAACCTGTAATCGTGCAATCTGATTAGTCAATTCAAATAGTCTATATAATAAGTATATATATACATCATTATAATAATAATAATATTATAATTATGTAACTTACCAATAACAAGAAAACCAATTAGAATTAGAATTAGTTCCAAATACTGCATCCTCAACATAGTAGTCTACTTGGTCCAGTACACATTCTTTATACATTAATTGGGTGTGGTTTGCCAAGACGATCACGAGATTTTGGGAGAAGGATGGAAGGCTTTCGTTGCATTTTGTTGGTGGTAATGCTGTATTTATCTATTGGTATGTGTGACTATAGTTATATAATTGTCTATAAATCATGATAATTCTTCCTAAGATTCTGTCAAGGGTACGGCTAGCTTTGTTTCTTCTGAGTCGGTGGACTTGAATGTTTATGCTCAGTATGACTGTACTGCTTCAACTGAGAGTACGCTTCTTCGATGGAATGTCACTGGTTTTGGAACAAAAAAGATTTTTTTATTCTTAGATACTGACAATATTAGTTTCACTCGTCCTCCAATTGATGGGTTCTTTGCTACACTAACTAACACCACTAATGGAATTGCATCCATTCTGTCATTTTATGTAAGAAACAAACACAGTGGAACTCTTATCATTTGTGAAGATCCAGATATAGATTCTCTCGGTGTTAAAATTAGAGGTAATTAATATGTAGCAACATAATTATTGTCAACTGGAATACACGACACCGGAAGTAGGCGTGGCAATAGTTTAATTTGGCACATGATAAGAGACCCTATATAGGATCGAGGGTTGTGTCCTATGAATTTTAATGAGGTGCTGTGTATTCCAGTTGACCTGTGGGCTTTACACTGAGGCAAAGACGGTAAACAAAATTTCACTTGATTAAAGAGGTGGGCACAGTGTTTTTGCATGTGGCGCCCAAAGAGCTTCTTATTTGGGACTACAAAGTTCTCTCTTTGGGCCAGTGGTGCGTTAATTATGATTATGTTGTCACTAACAGCATTAAATCTTTGTTAATTGGCTCAAGATGTATTTCTAATGACGCACGCACTAACCATTGTTGAACCAATTTGGACCATACTTTAAAAAGTATCAAAAACTCTGGGTGGTGATATTTTCAAATATGGTACCACAGTATTTTAATATAGAACATAATAACTACATGTAAATACCGACTAACCACATGTTACACAATTGGTCACACCCACAAACACTTTGTAGGCATGAAACAGTGCTTGAAACACAATAAACATCTTGTTCAGACTGCTAGAATACTAGATGTATATGTAAAACTAACGTTTTTGACATACTGTAGTATAAGGTCAACAAAACATCATTATATCAAAGCAACAGTAGTAACACTCATTACATGTAGCACACAAATATACATATAGTACAGGCATGGGTTCAAGACATGTGAAAGTACTTACATGTAAGTACTTTTCAAGTACATTGGTGTTAGTTATAAGTACAAGTACAAGCACTGAAGCACAATTGTAGTGCTGTACTTAAGTACTACTTGCATGATCCAGTGATTTCCTTGAGGCATTACTTTAAAATCCCCACTGGGTACTTAGGTACTTCATAGTGCTTTAACACTGTTGGAGTCTCAGATGAGCCACTTGCCATCAGTCCAATACTGAAAATTGGCTAGCCGACTAATCAATCACATGACATCATGACCTCTTTTAATTTACGCTTCGGTTACCTTTCCAATAATGCAAACAATGATTGATGTACTTGGAAATACTTTGAATGTACTTAAATGTACTTCAAAAGTACTTTAAGTACATTAAGGACTTTGAAGTACTGTAGGGTTGGGCGATACTGAAAATTGCAAATGCGATTATTGCCAAAGGAATATATTGCAATTATTGCAATTATTGCAATTATTGCAATTATTGTTAAAAATTTTTTAACACATCAATAAATCATACATTATTAAGTTCTTTCAGATTCTTTGCTAAAAACACGAGCATATTAACATGTTCTGGAGTTAATTTGGTTCTCAGGTTATTAACTAAATAACCAGCCTGTGAAAACAGACATTCGGAAGGTACACTGGTACCACAAACACACAGGTACTTTTTCAAACACTGTCTTAAAGAAAGCTGCTTACTCTTGGACTTAGTATAATAACACTCATTAGCACACAAATATACATGTAGTATCTTCTGTTGAAGAATAGATGTCTAGTCCAGGCATGGTACATTTGAAAGTACTAAGTACTTCTCAAGTACATTGGTGTTAGTTATAAGTATAAGTACAAGTACAACTGCAAAAAATAGTGCTGAACTTGAGTAATACTTGCATGATCCAGTGATTTCCTTAAGGGAATATTTCTTTACACTTTACTTTAAAATCCCCACTTGGTACGTAGGTACATCATAGTGCTTTAACACTGTTGGAGTCTTAGACAAGCCACTTGCCATCAGTTCAATACTGAAAAATGGCTAGCCACTAATCAAGCACATGGCAATTTACGTTTCAGTTAGCTTGCATGCATGACATCTTTTAATCTATACTTCAGTTACCTTTCCAATAATGCAAACAATGATTGATGTACTTGGAAATACTTTAAATGTAATATTTTAAGTACATTAAGTACTTTGAAGTACTGACCTAAAAACTCAGTACAAGTACATGTGTGTTTTAAACAAAAAAGGACTTAAGTATAAGTGCAAGTACTCCAATGGGCTGTGCTTATTGTACTTAAGTACCAATGTACTTGAACCCATGTCTGATTATTGTCTACCACTCTTAATAGCTACCTAGAAAAGTCAAACAAACACTATTTCAGCTGGCCATGTGCTCAAAAGTATGTGCAGGGCACATAAATTATTTAATTAGCTGTGTATTTTGATATTTCGGTATTCAAACGTTTGTGATACCATACCACTGTATAGGAAAAATAGAGGATTTTGTCTAAATACTGGTATACCACCCATCTCTACCTGATTAATGATTAATTATTTATAATGGGTGTGATTGATTATTAATTAAATCTATAAAGTGCAATCATGGTCAAAGTTTATTGTTTAAACATGTTTTATGGATCAGCAATTACACTTTTTAACAACTACCAAATATAAAAAAGTAAGTGAATTGAGTCTTATTTTGTTAAAGCTTATAAAATCAATAAATATCAAGTATGTTGATGGTCTTGAAACTCTTGATCAAATGTCTCCAGTGTCATCCTTGGAGTATAATTCAGATTCGGAAGCCTAATGTCTTAGTAATTTCTATATGAAAATGCAGATCATAAATCAAGTTTTATAACCTTTTCAAACAGGTATGTGTAGTAGCCCTGTGGAGGATGTCAGAAATTACTTTTAAAGTCCTAGGGTTATCCCAGGATATGCACAAGCTAGGTCTAGGTCTGTCTATGCCCTTGTCTGAGTATCTCAGAATTCCTAGACATTTCTAGGATCATCCCAGGATATACACAAGCTAGGTCTGGCTATGCTCTTGTCTGAGTATCAGATTGACAGGTTTCAAATCACCATATCAATTTACTTTACCTCAAAAAATAAAGAAAGGTCCTCAGAAAACACTTACACATGTGCAAATGATTCGCACAGCACATAACTTGAAATAGGCGGAGCTAGAAAGCAACTTTCTTGGCAAGATCTAAGAGTGTTGGGAGCCAGTGCTTGAGGTTGTAGCCAGAACTATTTCAATTGTGTTTGGTTTGATGCAGTGCTTTGCTAACGATAGTCATGATATTATAGCATTTATGTTTAGATGTGTGTAGATGTCCCTAGGAGTGTTCTCAAGTCTGGGACCTCGAGTGATATAAATACATAGTTATAACGTTTTATAAACAAGTGTCTTGTTATTTTTGTTATTTTTGTTCTTTATATAATTTGAAGTCTGCCAGTAGCTCATTCGAGCCACCAATGTTCCCAGAAATTTGCAAACAGACAGACAGATCGACAGACACAATATGATTACCATACCCTTCCACGGTTCCACCTACACTTCGTGGCAAGGGTTAATAAAATACTCATAAACATTGTAATTAATAAATTGATGTGCAGAGTTCTCACTAGGGTTATTTTGAATGGTACGGTACCATTTGGTATAACAATGTCCATTTGGTTTATACAAAATTCGATAGTTGTACCATTTGGTTATGCATTGCAGACTATTAAAAAATTACTTCTGAAATTTTATTCATTTAGAGTGTTCAAATGTGATAACTATATTCTGTCCACTTACAAGTTTTCGTCGCATCTTCAACATGTTCCAACAATGGTGTGGGTGTGACAAACATGAATTGACAATGCCCATTATGAATAATTGATGAGCTTGTTTTTTTTTTCACTGGCACACAAAGCATGCCGATATTAAATCCCGACAAAAACACTGTAGATATGGTGACATGAAACCTGTCAATGATCAATCTGATACTCAGACAAAGGTAGAGCCAGACCTAGCTTATGTATGTCATGGAATCATCCTAGGATTGCCTGCATATCATGAGAATACTGGGATAGTCGACATTACTTTTATTGTTATTGTAGTAAAGTATGAACAATGCTTTACATTAGGCAAAAAGGTTAAAGATACCTGTGTTGTAGTGACAGTTTCAAGCAGTCTTGAAGTGTAGCCAATAGTTTTAACATGGTTATTTAAAAGTTTAAATATACACAATAATCATGTACATGTACATGTAATGAATATACATCTGCTTGACAATGTATATACATACATGTAAGACTTAACCACAGATATAAGTTTATATTGTTAATGACATACATTGCATGTGTGTCACTTTCCAGCTCTGCCTATTTCATGTTATTGCAATCAACCCTCGTTCACGTAGGCACTGTAATCAGATTTTTGCATTTGTCTCTCTTTTTTACCAAAATTGCCACAACTACATCAACCTATTTACAATAGGACGCCATTTATAATAAACCACACCCATTATTTAAGGTGGATATCGTGTTCTACAAAACAGATAAGATGTAAGCAAAATTTGTAAACCCAGAGGATACTGAACTGTCCATGCACAAATAGCATAACTAAATGTGCTTCCGTACTGATGTGTTAGTTGATCATAGTCAGACAAGAAATTTCGATTACTATAATTATAATTATTATGTTTATCATAATTATGCTATAATATATAATTATTTTTTATATTACTGATATCATCAATGTACTAGATATGATAAAGAAATAAAATTAAAAGAATAATTAAAAACATTTTCAATAAAAATGAAAAAAAAGATGTAGGGACGTAAAAACTCAAAAGCATGCAAACAAGGTTGGGAAGTTAATGTAGGACCCAAAATTAAACAAACCACTTCCATATTCTTAAGTATAGCTCTTTGTATTTTGCTTTATAGCAGTGTAAGCATTTATTTATGTAGGGTTATATGAAAGTGGTTTTGGGTCCAACATTAACCTTTCCACCTTGTTGGCATACGTTTTGGGTTTTGACAAGGCCCGAGTGATATTAGAGATAGTATGACTATTCTCCATGGTTGTGTTACTGGAATAACAATTGTGATAAGAAAGTTTGGCCCGTAGCTGAAGAAGGCCTATAGGAGCCGAAATGTTCTTATCATTGAAAAGAATATTTATTGTGTTTACAAAGTTCCAGTAACACAACAATGGAGAATAGTGGACATGTGGTTATGGACATTTGACATTTTCTTTCTTCAACATATCCACAACAACATGAAAAACATGTGAAGAGGGCAAAGAATATTTCTTTGCCGTAAATGAAAAATTCTCAGAATGGAAAATCTCAGAATCTGTATACAAATTATATTTTCACTGTTGTGATAGTATTCATTGTTGTTCAGTACCTATTGAATATTGTGATAGTTAAAAATCACCCAGATCTCTACATCTTTATTTGAAATGGTTTTTTAAATATCAAACCAAAAAAGCACAGAAACAAGTTTCTTGCTTTTGCAACAAAATTAAATACCACTTCCTCATAACAACCCTACATAAGTATATATAGCTAGAGTAAAGGCAAGACACTAAGAAAAGACGGTTGTTATGTGGAAGTGATATTTAACCTTGTTGCCAAATCAAGGCACCATCCCAATCTTGTTTCTATGCTTTTTTGGTTTGATATAATTATGTCCCTACATACTCTTTCATTTTATAAAATGTTTTTTCTAATTATTTATTTATTTATATAAGGGTTCTGTATTTAATTAGTAAAATAATTTACTAATTGGTCACAGCAATGGTATAGGACAGTATAGGACAGTAAATAGTTGTTGTACTGCCCAGTAGTTGTGCCATATTGACTGCTGCTAACATGTACATGTACACCTCAATATCTTTGCTAAAGCTGTAATCAGCAGCCATTTATCCTTGTAAGCTTCACATAACCTCTCTTTCTAACAGTTTTGCCTCTTAGGTTTGCAATTCTAACAATTTATACTGAAGCATAACTTGCAGATTGAAACTAAGTTTATATTTCATCCTAGCCAACCAGGAGGAGCAGTTCTAAACTTTAGTTAGTTTTCTGTACAAAATGTTTCAGGTCACATTATCATTTTGAATGATATTCCTTCCTTTTTTTCCCCTGCAGATCCACCTCCAAATGTGCCTGATGTGACTTTAAGTTGTGCTAACAGTACCAGCTTTATTGTCCAGTGGATAGATTTGAGTGAATATGTTCTTATCTCACAGTATGAGGTATCAATAATAAATATATAAATTATGATTCTAGATAATGATTATTTTAAAGACCATACTACATTAGAGCATATTATGCTTGCCTAGCTTAAACCGCCGAAGGCACTGTAGACAGAGTGATAAGGAAGATAAGAAGTATCTGTGCATTGTTTATTCTTCATTTTCGTTATTCATCATTATTCTTTCATCTTTACTCTTTCATCTTTAATTTCTAATAATTTTTAATCATTGAATTATTTTATGACTATAAACACTATGACTTTACGAGGACCTAGTGAAATGATGGCCGTTATTTTGCTAGTCCTTATGATCGTTTTTCCATGTATTTGCTTGTGTCACAACGTTGTATATGTAGTTAAAGCATTCTGGGAAGCTCAGTCAATGAATGAACGTGGCACACTTGAGCTACAGTGCAATTTACAGACCACCATGAATAAAAAACAGGTTATAAAAGCTGCAAATAATGAATACACTTGCAGTGGAGAACCCTTGCCCAGCTCTAGTATTGCGATCCCTACACTTCATTGGAAATGGTTTTTTTATTATTCTTGTTTCATGTTTACTTGATTAACCCTCATAAAAGCTACATTTTAGACACGAGACCTTCAGTATCAGCTAACCTGTTAAATTCCTAGTCTTGGTTTCTGTTTTCAATACAATACCTCACTCTCAACAGCTTCCTCATGCAACTGTTTTACCTAGAACACCATTTTAATTATTTGTGCCATGCCTTTATCAACATATTGCAAGCATATAAACACATTGAGGAAAATGTCACTTCCATGTAACCCTACATAAGTACTTACACTGCTATAAAACAAAATACAAAGAGCTGTACATATGTAGGGTTATATGGAAGTGATTTTGGGTTATATGTTAGCTTCCCAACCTTGTTTGCATGCTTTTGGGGTTTTGACATCCCTACATCTTCTGTCATTTTATTGGAAATGTTTGTTATTATTAATAATAATTTTGCCAGTTTTGCCACTCGCCGGTTCTCTACCATAACGACAGTCTTTGGCTATCTAGAAGATGTTTTGTAGTCATAAAAACACTAGATATGATCAGGTTATGTGTGTATTAAAAACCTATCTGTATATATTACCAGAGATTTCAGGTCATCACTTGCAATTGAAATGTATGGGTGGCCATTTTTTTCCGTGCTGCACTCTCTGATGATAATGTAGGACACTCTTGCAATATAATTCATAACTTAGTGTTTGGTCCAGTGTACCTGTTAGTAACCATCGAAGAATTTTTTGTCCATCCTAAGTAGTCCTTTAAACTGTTTCTACTTGTAATGCTCAGTGCAGCTACAGTTTGAGTTTGTACTGGGCACATCCAGTGCTAGTAGAAACAGTGTCTGTTAGTCATTGTAACTATGTATTTTACATCATGTATTATTAGCATTACAGTTTTAGGTAAAGGAGGTTATAATGGCTCAGTGGATTGAGCCATTACAAACTCCTTTACCTAAAACTGTAACTAATTCTTGTAATGCTAACGGTACCAGGTATACATGTACATGTACATATATGTAAATAAGAATGAGAAATTGCTTCATTTTTCTGTACATATTATTGTACATTCCTAGTTTCATAGTACATGTTTAAAAAACAGGAGCCTACAAAATAATGAAATTTATCTTCATCTTTGTTTCAAACAGGCTGAAGTGAAATTGCGTGTCATGTAAAATATTTCTAAAAACATTGATACCGCTATTTTCTCACACTTCACTGCATGATGTATAAAGTTTGCTGAGTAATCTATAAAATGCAAAAATTTAAATGGTGGTTAATGTTTTAAGCTGATCAAGATTTACATGTGTAAATGTACACAGTAGTTTGCATTTAAATTATTGTTACAGATCCACGTATTAGAAGATGTGTGAGTATCTCATGAAGTGTTTGGTAACAATCTCATTTTTGGTATAGTACTTTGTTGTTTTTTTTTTAGTGTGTTTTTTTTATAGTTTACATGGTACACAGGTGCTATAACTTTCATATAGCTAGGTAATCATATCTATAGTTGTAGATTTGTTAATCAAGTACCTGAAAAAGTACACAACATGTCTTACCATGAAATAGAGTGTTGTTAACATAAATTTATTTTTGCATTAAGAAATCACCACAACTAATGAAGTTCTTTCATCAAAAAAACCAATTATATACTTATACTTAAGCGTCACTATAAGCATCGTAATGTACATGTACATACATGTATATGAAGAAATACTATTGACTCAGATTTAACAGTTATCATTTGTTGTAGAATTCTTGTCCTGCTGGGATATTCTCCTACTATTAATGGAGAAGATATTGCCAGTTTCATTACTGAAGGCACTTCTTATTGTATTGTGGATATACCACCAAATTCTACAGTGCGTGTGAATTTGGAAGCTATGGATGCATTTGGTAAATCACTAATACCTCTAGTATGGATGAAGAGATTAATGATGATTGTGGTAGGTGTAATATATTCACTTGTGTAATGAATCATGGTCCCAGATGATGAAAGAAGGCTGGTACAGGATGCTTCACACCTTTGTTACAGATTCTTTTATTACCTGTGTTTGAACATACATGTACAAGAAAGTCAGCCATTTTTACTATTTATGACCCACAAAGCAATCATAGGGATACTTTTTCTCGATCCATATATCTTGTTTAAAAATGCATGCACATTTAATTGAAAGGGTGTGCAATAATTCTCTTGAGTCAGAAGCAGTACCATAGCCAGCCCAAAAGGTTTGCCCTGACCACACACGAACTTCTACACAAATATAAATTTATCATTATCACTGAATTGTCAATTGAATGCCAACGAATTTCAAGTTATTGTTTTAGGGAATAATGTATTTATGATCATTATGAACTATACGTAGTTAAACAGTTGTTTATAAAATGTATGTCATCATCTTTTGTATTCAGTAGTTTATATCATCATTCAGAGAGTTACATGTACATTATATTACAGTTGTGAATCAGACAGTTTTTCAAATTTGCATTAGCTTTCATGTTTATTGTATCATCCAAATGTAAATATAGAGCTGATCTCACTATCTGAGAAATTTCTGGTTCACAAACAGCCTCGATGATACAATTAATTATTCATGAAGGTCTTGACAATATTAAATCGTAGGCATTTTCATTGACTATAGAGCTTTCCAACAGTTTTGTCTGATGGCTGCCTTACTGCGAGTAATAAGATATCTATCTAAGGATTCTTAGAAATTTTTCTCTCCAGTGGAGTACATTATATGTGCTTGTAATTTAGAATCCTGATTAGAAAGGCTGTCTATGAAATGCCTTATCCACGAACACATTGATTCGGACTTTAACCCTTAGTGTTTGGAGGCCACAAATTTGTAACACTCATGTTACACAATTCACTTTTCCCCTATACAGAGTTATTATAGATCGTAATGATGCAAATGATGATCCAGTTGAATATTCTTGTGATAGAGGGTGTCTCATGGCAATTTCAATAACATTTGGTAGTACTATGGGTGGACTGACTATTTTGATCATTGGTCAGCTTATTTACATTCTCAATGTCCTGTGGTAATGTATCATTACCACAGGACATTGAGATGGATACAAAACCAAAGTATTAAACTGTGGGGACTTTGATATATACATTTGTATTTTGATAAATACACATACATGTACATGTATTTAGGTAATATTATCCCAAGTAGTAGTTACATGTGTAGTTTTTTTCTTAAGATTTATATATCCCCACTAATAGTGACATTAATTGTTGTGTTAATCTCCATTTTTGAAATGAATAAAGAAAACTGTTTAATTTCAAATTTTTATGTATCTTGGATAACTGATCTCTCCTACATTATAAAGGGTTAGATTGTTTTTGATACTAGTGATGTGCGATACATATCTATATAATTGAAATATTGTTAATTAAATCATATTGTTTTATATAAACCATGATTAGTTGGTATATAGGTCCTTGGGTATATCCACATAAACTTCTGAATACTAGCAGGTGGTATACAGTGGTGTATCTGACATGGTGTATATACTATGATTTAACAATAGAAGTTTTGAAGAGGTGTACATGCATAATATACACCTAGCCACATCAAACAGTTGCCATGGTAGCATAGTATAGCCTTTTTTGATCATCAAATGGGAGTAGTTTCCTGCATTAGTTGACTTAATTGGCCTAATTACTTCTGTTGAGTTTAATCGATTATCAATCAATTTGAAGTTCTAAAACATGGAACGGAATTGAAAATGGAATATGCACAGAACAGAAACCACGCCTGTTTAGTTGCTGTAAATTGTACCATTCTTAATTCACCAAACTATAGGGTCTAGGTAAATTATACTAGTAATGCTCCTCCTCCTTCTCCTCCCAATACCAACCACCCTCTACAGGGTTTTATTTAGGGGGGAGGGGGGTATTTGCCCCCCCCTTGGAAGTTGGGCTAGCCATGCATGTTTAACTTCCTTGTGTGACAATATCCATGGGCAAATTCCAATTCAAGACACAAGTAACATACACTTAATGATGTACTAACAGCAGTTTCCGTGCAAATTAAAAAGGTTTTAATTTAGGCAGTCTATCTTAAAGTTTTAGCATAGTCATGCATGCACTGACTGTTATATGCATACACAGAAGTGCTCTTAGAGGTCAGAAAATGCACCAGGAGCACTCTCTGGGTGTCTGAAATTCCAACATTTTCTGGCGGAGCATGCCCCCAGACCCCCCCTACATGCCACCTCATTTTCAAAACTCTAATTTTGCCCCCCCTTTCCCCCCCTTACAAAGATTTCTGGATGAAACCTTGATTAGAGTTATCTTGCTCTTTTATTTCCAGACTCTTCTTGTGTCATTATGGGTCCATTTCCTGGGATCATTAATGACATTCTTTTACCACACCCATAATATGAGGTTATTAGACAGTTCTGTGTTTCTATGTTATAGTCACACTCATTATTATACCATAAAATGTGCCAATTATGTAGCTGATGTATTACAAAAAGTATTGGCAAGCTTAAGATAAATCATGCATTAATTTTAGTGTACATGATTTTAATTATTACAAACAAAGAAATTATGGTACTCAGAAAACATCAACATTATCAGTATATAGCTATATGAAATGTAAAGTTTTTCTTTTCAATGAATAGCAATATTTATGTTTATATAATGTGACATGACTTTAGTATGTATGTTTATTAGTAATATAGTTATCTGTATACTGTACATTATTAATAGTACTAGGTGTTTTGAAATACTTACTTTATAAACTGAAAAAATTGCTTTATGTATGAATATGAATATACATGCATAATTATAATTTGGATTTTTATATGTCATGAAGAGGATCCTGTCATTTGATCTTCAATCACAATAATGTCTACCTGAAATATTTTCTATTACAGTTATCATCACAATGTCATAACTTGATTTGTCCATATGCTTTATTAGTTTCTACATGTACTTCATTGTCTTGATTTATATTCCATTGTGGTGTATCATAAACTGGACCTCCTCCAGGTGATTGTAACTGAATATTACCAGACACTGTTGAATGTTTGCTGTCTCTTTTTTTCATTACAATAAATGTAATTAGAAATGTAATAATTCCTGATATTAGTGATGATATTACAGCAACAGGTACTGCCACACCTGAGTAATAATTATATGATAATGAGGAAGTTGAGCTATTTTATTTTATAACTGACCAGGGACTATTGATGTAGAGGATTTTGATGATACAGCACATGATGATTGTAGTACAGCTAAAATTAATTTTTAATGATTGAAAATGATTTTTGTGTGTTAAATAATATACTAGCAAACAAGACCAAACTTTGAAATAAATAACACTGCATAATACTTCATTATTTGTGTACATTAGCAACTCCATATGCATATATAGATGACATTTAGTACAACAAAAGTCTATGTATGCATGTGTGTGTGTGTGTGTGTGTGCAATCTACATATACATCTGTCTGTCCATATTATGTATGTATTTATATATGTATGTATAATATTATTATGTGTATATCAAATTAATTATATATGTAATTTGTAGAGTCATATAATTTATATGTACATGTATGTATGATATTAATGATGTACATGTGTATAATTATATTAGTGTTATTTCAGATAATTATAACCAAAACCCCTTTTTGTTAGCCATTCTGACTTATCAAATTAAAATTGGAAAATGGGCACTAAAGCTATTTTTAGTAGGTCTAATATACAATTAAACTATAACTAAACTAAAAGTCAGGCAAATTACAACTATAACCAAAGTGGTCACTATAGCCATACTAAAAACAACAGTAATTAATATGTATTCAAAATTAATACTAAAACCCCTTGTAGTAAAGCATTGTGACTTATAACTAAATTACAAGTCTGTTGTAATTAACTAAAATGAAAATTGGCCAATAATGGACACTTTTAGTTAGTTACCTAAAACTAAAACCCTTTTAATTTTAAACTATAACTATAACTAAATGTGGTTGGTATTGTCAAACTAAAACAACACTAAGAGTAATATTATATGTACCGTGTATACTTAAAGAAATGCCTGGACACTGTAGCTCTCTTTCAGTACTCTTTACACAAATTCTAAAACTAAACTGAGTAGGCTCACACCGAGCTACGAGACAATTTTCAGATGCCACATATGCCCAGGTGTTTAAATATACATGTATGTTAACATTGCAAGTATGTGTAAAATGTGTACTTTTGTGTGTGTATGAATGTATATTATATATATATATATATATATATATAATTATATAGATATATATGTACTATGTATGCACATATGTACTTGAAATGTCCTTGACAGAGGTTATTTGACTGGGTGTTTTACTGGTAGCTTTAAAAAAAACAATAATTATATATCATCATTCATAAAACTTGTAACATACTAAATGAATTTTGAATGCTCTCTGACTGGGTGGTAGAAAAAAAAGTAGTTGTCAACTGTGTTAATACATCTAGAAAATACTGTGTATAATTATGACACAATTAAAATAAAATTAACTAATCTTGCCTGTTGCAGTGTTAGTGGAACTCGATAATGTGGAAGTAACAAAACTAATCTTATCTGTTACAATGTTAGTGCGACTTGATACTGTCAAACAAAAGGAAGTAATGAATGATAAACACAATTCCTCACATGAGCTAATAGTTGATGTACTTGATATGGGAATATAAACTATAGAAATAATCCTTAAATTATTAGTAATAGTTACTACATTCCATACCATTAATCAAAGACTCTTCTCCTATTCCTATAATATTCTCAGCAGTCACATTCACAATATATTGACTACCTTTGGACACACTATTGAATGTGATGTGTGTCATGTTATTAGTGACATTATGTACTAGAGATCCATCAGATGATGTGATATTGTGATACACATGATAATCAATTACTGGAGGTCTAAGTGAATATGATGGTGCCTGGATTGAATAGCATATAAAATAAGTATAATAATTATAATTTATATATAATTATGTATAAATAAACTAACATTCCATGTTATGTTTAATGATTCATCAGTCAGTTTGAAATTCAGACCCATTACAGATTCTGGAACTATAATAAATCCAGGAATAAATATCACATGATATTATATTCACTTACCATCTAGAGTAATTCTTGCTGTTTCACTTTCTTCTCCAGTTCTTCCTGCATTATCAACTCCTGTTACACTAAATGAATAATTCATTCCTTGTATTAACTGGTCAATAACAAGTGTTGTAGAATTAGTGTTCTTATTATTTCCATTGTCTATACTAACAATATAATGATGAATACATTGACTGGAATCAAGAGGAGGAGACCATGATACTACCACTGTATTAGGACCAATGGCTGTGACACTGATATTCAAAGGGACAGATAGTGTTCCTATAATGGGAACTATATATAAATACTATAATTAGTACATTCAGCCTCACTTACCTAGTATCATTATACTACATGTTCTTTCAGTACTAATATTACTTCCATCTCTACATTTGATCTGTTTATTATTGAGTTGATTAGTAGTTATAAATGATAATGTAGAATTTAACTGATCATTATTACTAGCATCAGTTAATACTACAGTAAATGTATTTGTTGGATCTGATAGTTGTTGTTGAAATGTAGTAATATCTAGAATATGAGGTAATCCTTCCAAGTCATTTAGATTTGGAACACTCCATCTAAGAGTAGTATCATCAATTGTATCATCAATTATACCATCAATTATACAACTATATTTAGCCACATCTTGTAAACAAACTTCAGTACACTGAAGATCAACTGCACAATCACCTAATATATTACAAGAATAACATTTTCAATAAAAATAAAAGATTTAGTGATGTCAAAACCCAAAAATCATGTCGACAAGGTCAAGATGGTACTAACTCAAACTAGAGGGACCCTAAACAACTTCCATATAACCCTACATAAGTACAACTCTTAATTATAATTATGTACATCATCATAATAATAATTATATATATACATGTGACTTGCCAATAACAAGAAAACCAATTAGAATTAGAATGAGCTCCAAATACTGCATCCTCAACATAGTACTTGGTCCAATACACATTCTTTAGCTTTATACATTAATTGGGTGTGGTTTGCCAAGACGATCACGAGATTTTGGGAGAAGGATGGAAGGTTTTCGTGGTGCGTTATTATGATTATGTTGTCACTAAGAGCATTAAATATTTGTTAATTGGCTCAAGATGTATTTCCAATCTGCAACAAGTAGAATATTAATTTTGTGAACCCTATCTGGAGGAAAGAGAGCGAGAGAAAATAATGAAAATACGATGTTATAAGGTGTTAGAAATAATAATTAAAGAATATTCAGGGACTCAACAAGTGTTATTAAATGTAGTTATGCATAGAGTTAGTACGCGCACACTAACCATTGTTGAACCAATTTGGATCATACTTCAAAAAGTATCAAAAAGTCTGGGTTGGTGGTATTTTCAAATATGGTACCGCAGTATTTTAATATAGAACATAATAACTACATGTAAATACCGACTAACCACATGTTACACAATTGGTCACACCCACAAACACTTTGTAGGCATGAAACAGTGCTTGAAACACAATAAACATCTTGTTCAGACTGCTAGAATACTAGATGTATATGTAAAACTAACGTTTTTGACATACTGTAGTATAAGGTCAACAAAACATCATTATATCAAAGCAACAACAGTAACACTCATTAACACACAAATATACATGTATAATGTAGCATCTTCTGTTGAAGAATAGATGTCTAGTCCAGGCATGGTACATTTGAAAGTACTAAATAGTGCTATACTTAAGAACTACTTGCATGATCCAGTGATTTCCTTAGGTGAATATTTATTTACACTTTACTTTAAAATCCCCACTGGGTACTTAGGTACTTCATAGTGCTTTAACACTGTTGGAGTCTTAGATGAGCCACTTGCCATCAGTTCAATACTGAAAAATGGCTAGCCACTAATCAAGCACATGGCAATTTACGTTTTAGTTAGCTTGCATGCATGACCTCTTTTAGTCTATACTTCAGTTACCTTTCTAATAATCAGAGAGTACGGTAGTACTCTCTATGTAGGGATGGCACGGAAAAAAAACTCTGGTAGTATACAGAAACAAGTTTTAATACACATGCAAACAATGATGTACTTGGAAATACTTTGAATGTACTTAAATGTAATACTGTAAGTACATTAAGTACTTTGAAGTACTGACCTAAGTGTTTTAAACAATAAAGGACTTAAGTATAAGTGCAAGTACTCCAATGGGCTGTACTTATTGTACTTAAGTACCAATGTACTTGAACCCATGTCTGAATATTGTCTACCACTCTCAATAGCTACCTAGAAAAGTCAAACAAACACTATTTCAGCTGGCCATGTGCTCAAACGTATGTGCAGGGCACATAAATTATTTAATTAGTTGTGTATTTTGATATTTCGGTATTCAAACGTTTGTGATACCATACCGCTGTACAGGAAAAATGTAGAATTTTATCTAAATACTGGTATACCGCCCACCTCTACCTGATTAATGATTAATTATTTATAATGGGTGTGATTGATTATTAATTAAGTACAATCTTGGTCAAAGTTTGTTTAGACATGTTTTATGGCTTCCCTGCGTTTTTATAGTTTGCTTACACTTTTTAACAACTATATACCAAATATAAAAAGGTAAGTGAATTGATTTTTTTTTTTAGTTAAAGCTTATAATTATAAAATCAATAAATATCATCAAGTATGTTGATGGTCACGATCAAATGTCTCCAGTGTCATCCTTGGAGTATAATTCAGATTCGGAAGCCTAATGTCTTAGTAATTTCTATATGAAAATGCAGATCATAAATCAAGTTTTATAAGCTTTTCAAACAGGTATGTGTAGTAGCCCTGTGGAGGATGTCGTCCTAGGGTTATCCCAGGATATGCACAAGCTAGGTCTGGGTCTGGCTATGCTCTTGACTGAGTATCAAATTGACAGGTTTCAAATCACCATATCAATTTATGAAATGACGCTGTCACGACATAACCCTTGTGGGTACATGGCAAAGTAATATTACACATGGAGGGTTTTATTTATTCAGGGATTGTTTGCCAATATGCAATAATACATGAACACAACTTGGTGAAAACAACTACTAGTGGAGTAACAGTGCAGCAAAATACTATGTGACATGTTATGATTGTTCGGATAATACCCCGGTAGTTTCATGTTGTGGTTTAAAAAGAGAATGGTGTCAGTTTCTTTTTTTTTTTGGTTTTTCAGTTGTAGCCTTGGTTTCTTCCATACACTCTTGATGTTCCTTTATGTGTTGTGCCTTCAGGTGCTTCAATAAATTACTGGTATTTCCACAAGATTGTTTAATTTTTGTTTTGCATCCACTGACCAAGCACATAGCATAGTTAGGATCATCATCCTTTTCAAAGAAGTTCCACACAGAACTTCTAACACGTTTGGTCAAGACTATATCTCCACTCAGAACACCAAGAACAGCTGAACTACTTTGCAAGTTTAAAATTGCAACTGTTTGAAGATTATATGTAATTAATAAATATTAGTAGTTATCCTAGTTAATTGGGTGTGGCTTCTGGTAGCGAATTGATTCGATTGCAATGTTCATACTCAGTCCCGGCAACTCCGGGACTGGAATCGAAGTATCAAGTATTTTGGTATTGGTATCAAACATCACAGAGCTTATCTCGCCATCTGGGAAATTTCTGGTTCACACGTACCTTCAATGGCATACAATTAATTATTCATGAGGGGCATGACAATGTTAATTAAATTGTGGGCATTTTCATTGACTATAGAACTTTCCAACAGTTTTGTCTGATGGCTGCCTTACTGCGAGTAATAAGATATCTATGGATTCTTAGAAATTTTTCTCTCCAGCAGAGTAGACGATATGTGCTTGTAAGTTAGAATCCTGATCTGAAAGGCTGTTTATGAAATACCTTATCCACGAACACATTAATTCGAACTTTAACCCTTAGTGTTTGGAGGCCACAAATTTGTAACACTCACAACAGTAAATAAAAAATGATTGTCACAAACATAACACAAAAGAACAATGGATTAAACACACGTGTAGTTAATATGTCTGTTGCACAATTCACTTCTCTCTTATCTTTTCTTTCAGTTATTATATTTCCTACAAGTGATGATCCAGTTGATTATTCTTGTGATAGAGAATGTCTCATGGCAATTGCATCAATATTTGGTAGTACTACGGGTGGACTGACTATTTTGAGCATTGGTCAGCTTATTTACATTGTGAAATGTCTCAAAGGTACAGATGTTTGTGTTTAGTTGTGAAACTTTATTTATTTTGTATCTGTCTCTGTTTTGTTATAGATGTCAATAAAACTAATAATAACAATGGAAAACCCAATAGTCCTGAGCTAGATACAAAACCAGAGAACATCGAGATGGTTGAAACACCAAAGTATTAAACTGTGGGGACTTTTTCTTACTGTCTAAGTGTTGATATGCATGTACATGGGGTGTATATACATTTGTATTTTGATAAATACACATACATGTACATGTCCCAAGTAGTAGTTACATGTGTAGTTTATTTCATATATCCCCACTAATAGTGACATTAATTGTTGTGTTAATCTCCATTTATGAAATGGATAAAGAAAACTGTTTAATTTCAAATTTTTATGTATCTTGGATAACTGATCTCTCCTATATTGTAAAAGGTTAGATTGTTATTGATACTGGCAAATAATATTGATATATTTTCGCCGAAATATTGATATTTTCATTCAACATTGTGAGACAATATTGGCTATTGTGGTATATCAATACACTAGATTTGACAGTTTAGTAAACATGGTTTTCTGATTTGCATAATTTTATACATGTACCCTAAAGCAATTATAATAAGCTAGTGCATTATACAGTATGGGTCTTGACAATAGAACTGATATGTTACATTAGATGTCATGCATGCAACCTTGCAGTGTATTGCTCTTATTTACAATATATACAACATAATTAGTAAGAGGGGAAGTGTCAAAATTGTTAAACATTATCATTTCTGTGAATTGATGCAAGCGAAGGAATTTATAGTAGGATAGTTCACATACAGACAGGAAAGAGTTACTTTACACAATACTGGATAACTGGAGCTCCCTTAGGAAATAAAAGTGAACTAGCGTTTCAATTTTTCAAACAGAAAATGCAACTCACAACTTGAATTTTCCTCCTCCTACCCTCCCTCCTTTAGTTAAATGATTTCTGTAGTTTTATTATAATAAATTCACCAGTACCAATACTCTTACATATACATATACATTTCCACAAAAAAGTACTTACATGTATATATAATTATAATTATAATTATACACGTAGTTAGTGAGAAACCTGGGATATAATTATACTTATTTATACATGTACTCTTTCCTGAAAATATTGACTGGCTTCACTTCTTCAGCTCCAGCTTCACTATATTTTTACATTATTGCCCACTTGCTTTCCATTAACTATTTATTTATACTAGGTTACAAATGTATGTTTGTATTGACCAATGGTATATATCAGGTCACTAAATTAATTATACATTATTATTAACCTTCCAGTTTGACTAATGTTCATACTCACAAAATTGATTGGTATGTGTCCCTTAGTGTGTAAATCACACATTAGCTTCAACCTCAGTACTGTTTTTGTTATAGTTATATGTTATAAAAAGGGAAACTATAAGCTATGGGAAGCATTTTATGCTTCAAGCTCAGTGAATTATTTTTTGTGTTTATACACATGCAGCATATCAGTAGCACTACAATTATACTATGCTACCATGGCAACAGTTTGATGTGGTTAGGTGCATGTATATAGGTCATCAACAATTCTATTGTTAATTAGATCATGGGATGTTTTATATAAACCATGATTAGTTGGTATATAGGCCCTTGAGTATATCCACATAAACTTCTGAACACTAGCAGGTGGTATACAGTGGTGTATCACTGTATCTGACATGGTGTATATACTATGATTTAACAATAGAAGTTTTGATGAGGTGTATATTATACACCTAACCACATCAAACAGTTGCCATGGTAACATAGTATATATAATTATATATATATTAGGGCTGGGATGATTAATCAATCAATATGGAAAATTCTTCTGATTATCGATTATAAGTCTGTGATATCAATTATGCTAATTATTCCAGAAGACATACTTTTCAAGCATACAACAGCAAATAATGTCCAGGAAGCCTTTTTGATCATCAAATGGGAGTAGTTTCCTGCATTAGTTGACTTAATTACTCTGTTGATTTTAATCGATTAGCAATCAATTTGAAGTTCTAAAACATGGAATGGAATTGGAAATGGAATATGCACAGAACAGAAACCACGCCTTTTTAGTTATTATAAATTAGTTACCATTCTTAATTCACCAAACTATAGGGTTTAGGTAAATTATAGTAGTAATGCTCCTACTCCCAATACCAACCACCCTCCATTATCTTGCTCTTTTATTTCCATATTCTTCCTGTGTCATTATGGGTCCATTTGCTGAGATCATTATCTTTTACCACCATAATATGAGGTTATTAGTAGGGCTTGGAATCGGCTGAGATTCTGAAATCGATTATCACTAACTCCAAGTTGATTGATAATCGATTAAAATCAGCAGAAGTAATTAGGCCAATTAAGTCAATTAATACAGGAAAATCCTCCCATTTGATGATTAAAAAGGCTTCATATCACTTCAATATTGTACATTATTTGCTGTCACATGCTGGAAAAGTATGTCGTTTGGAATAATTAGCATAATTGATATCACAGACTTATAATCGATAATTAGAAGCATTTTCAATAATCAATTAATCGATTAATCGTTCCAGCCCTAGTTATTAGTATTTAACACAGTTCTGTGCTTCTGTGTTATAATCATACTCATAATTATTATACCATAAAATGTGCTTTATTTGCCAAATATGTAGCAAATGTGTTATAAAACAAGTGTATATAGAGAAAAAAAAAACATCCCTAAGATTGCTTTACAAATTTAAGTGAAGATAAAAGTATCCCTATGACTGCTTTGTGGTGTCACTGGTGTCCAGCATTCAGTAATCATGGCTGACTTTATCAAGAATGACAACAGCTTATTATAGTTATTATTTTGATTATTTACTCTCCTGACCTTTCAAAGGACCTTGTAGAACTTTAGGAATATATTTCAGGCAGAACAGCTAGCTATTAGTTCCAGTTTCTATGTAAGCTACTTAGCTACGGGCAGCAGAGCTCGAGCGCGCATTCTTTTACGCGCCACACCCATTAATTGACCGAGCCCCCGGGAATGACGCAACTTCCTGAACTACGTATACAACGCATACTCGCGCAAGTGGTATCAACCCCATGGAAAGCAATCATAGGGATGGCCCTACGGGCCATAAAAAGTATTGGCAAGCTTAAGATAAACCATGCATTAATTATAGTGTATAGAAATTATGGTACTCAGAAAACATAAACATTATCAGTATTATAGCTATATGAATGTAAAGTTTTTCTTTTCAATGAATAGCAATATTTATGTTTATATAATGTGACATGACTTTTGTATGTATGTTTATTAGTGATATAGTTATCTGTATACTGTACATTATTAATAGTACTAGGTGTTTTGAAATACTTACTCCATAAACTGAGAAAATAAAGAAAATTGCTATGTGTATGAATATGAATATACATATAGAATATGAGAAATCCTGTCATTCAATCTTTGATCACAACAGTTTCTACCTGAAATATGTTCTATTACAGTTATCCATTACAACGTCATAACTTGATTTGTCCATATGCTTTATTAGTTTCTACATGTACTTCATTGTCTTGATTTATATTCCATTGTGGTGTATCATAAACTGGACCTCCTCCTCCTCCAAGTGATTGTAACTGAATATTAGCAGACACTGTTGAATGTTTGCTGTCTCTTTTCCTCATTGTAATACATGTAATTAGAAATGTAATAATTCCTGTTATTAATGATGATATTACAACAGCAACAGGTACTGATACAGCTGAATAAGTAAATAATTATAATTATGATAATGAGGAATAATGAAATTGATTTTATAACTGACCAGTGACTATTGATGTAGAGGATTTTGATGGGCCACATGATTCAGCATATGATGAATGTAGTACAGCTAAAATTAATGTTAATGATTGAACAAAATATATTGAGTAAAATGTATCCCTATAATTGCTTTGCGGTGACTATGTATCAATCATTGCTGATTGCACTAGTGTCTCTATCTTTCTGTGTACTTGAAAACTGGGTCCCGAGAAGTAAGTGTAATTGTATCTAAGCACATAGATCTTTGATGAAACTAAAGTACTTCTTCAAGGTTCTAAATGATGACTTCCTCATGTCTGAAACTCAACAACTTATCACTTACATTTGTATTATACTTACTTGTTAAAGATTCTTGCATCATGTACAATACGTGGCACACCCATTATAATTGTCTGAACTCCTAGAATGACACAACTTCCTTAGCTACGTATACAACGCATAGTTGCACAAATTACATAAGCATTAAAATTATTCAAACCTGTGGGAAAGCAATTATAGGGATGGCCCTATGCCTATGGGCCATTACACTGTGTTGAATAGTAATTAACACTACTAATAAATAAACTTTATTATTTTTGTGCATTAGCAACTCAGTATGTAGAGATGATGAATTTCATTTAGTACAACAATAGTCTATGTATGTATGTAAATATATATGTGTGTACATGTAACATCTGTCTGTCTATTTATGTAATTTGTATGTATGTATTGTATTATTATGTGTATGTCAAATTACATTGTATAATTATTTAAATATAATTTATGTATGTATGTAATAATGTATATGTGCATATGTTTTAGTTATATCTCAAGTGTGAGTGATATATTTAGTTTAAACTGGATATCATCCCAAACACAAGGGATATAAAAAATTTGTGTCATTTGATCACTGTTTGGGATCATAACCATAACAACTGCAGCCACACTATCTAAACATAATATATGTATGTATGTACTATGTTTGCTCGTTCTGTATGTATGTACATCTGTATTACATACTTAGTGTACTTGAAATTTCCTTGACAGAAGTTGTTATTTGATTTGTTGTTTTACTAGTAGCTTTAAACAAAACAATATACATTATCACTAAACTGGTAAAACAAAAAGACTTACTATATGAATTTTGAATGTTCCCTGAAAGAGTTGTAGAAAATATAGTAATTATTGTTTGTAATGATACATCTAGGAAATAAACTTAATAAAGTAATAGCTAAGACACAATTAAAATAGAATTAGCTTGCCTGTTGCAGTGTTATGAGGTATAGTAGAACTCATTGCTAATAAACTTTCCTCTATATAGTATCAGTTAATACTGCAGTAAATGTATTTGTTGGATCTAATAGTTGTTGTTGAAATGTAGTAATATCCAGAATATGAGGGGATCCTTGCAAGTCATCTAGATTTGGAACACTCCATCTAAGAGGAGTATCATCAATTATATCATCAATTGTACAACTATATTTAGCCACATCTTGTAGACAAACTTCAGTACACTGAAGATCAACTGCACAATCACCTAATATATTACAAGAATAACAATTTCAATAAAAATGAAACAAAATTTAGGGATATCAAAATCCAAAAACATGCAAACAAGGTCAGGATGGTACTAACACAAACTAGAAGTTATTAAAAAAAGACTTCCACACAACCCTACACCAGTACAACTCTTAATTAATTATAATTATGTACATCATTATAATAATGTACTTTACCAGTAACAAGAAAACCAAGGAGAATTAGAATTGGTTCCAAATACTGCATCCTCACAACAGTACTAAATATTGTCTGGCTTTCTGCCCATTCAAATTTTGCTTATCGAATGGGCGGGGCAACCAGACTAATTATATATATCTGTGTTATAAATTAGGTGTGGTTTCACGAGAAGGTTTTCATCTATTGCCAATAGTTATATAATTGTCTGTAAATTATGATACTGTTTTCTAAGATTATGTCAAGTGTACGGGTAGTTTTGTTTCTTCTGAGTCAGTGGACTTGAATGTATGCCTGACATTGCCTGTACTGTTTCAATGGAGAGCACTGGTTTTGGAACAGAATAGATTTTTTCCTCAAATATTGACACTTGGTTTCACTCGTCCTCCAATTGATGGGTTCTTTGCTACACTAACCAACACCACTAATGGACTTGCATCCATTCTGTCATTTTATGTGAGAAACGAACATAATCGAACTCTTATCATTTGTGAATATCCAGATATAGATTCTCTCAATGTTAAAATTAGAGGTAATTAAGACATTTAATATGTAGCAACATATATTGGGCTTGGATCAACTGGAATACACGACACTGTAAGTAGGCGTGGCACTGGTTTAATTTGACACATTAAAACCTAGGATAGAGGGGTGTGTCCTATGAATTGTAATGAGGTGCCGCCATGTATTCCAGTTGACATGTGGGCTTTACACTGAGGCAAAAAAGGGTAGACAAAATTTCACTTGATTAAAGAGGTGGGCACAATTTTTTTTGCATGTTATAGTTATATATTTATTTGTAATGCATTCCTCTGCGGAAATTCACACTAAGTTTGTCATAGAACTGAATATGGTTGATTTACTTGGAAATACTTTGAATGTACTTAAATGTAGTACTGTAAGTGCATTAAGTACTTTGAAGTACCGTCCCTAAAACAACAAGAAAAGGACTTAAGTATAAGTACAAGTACTCCAATGGGCTGTACTTATTGTACTTAAGTACAAGTACCAATGTACTTGAACCCTTGTCTGATTATTGTCTACCACTCTTCAATAGCTACCTAGAAAAATCAAACAAACACTGCTGCATTATTTCAACTGGCCATGTGCTCAGAAGTATGGGCGGGGCACATAAATTGTTGTGTATTTTGATATTTTGGTATTCAAACATTTGTGATACCATACAGCTGTACAGGAAAATTTATCTAAATACTGTTAATGATTAATCATTTATAATGGGTGTGATTGATTATTAATTATACTTTTAAAGTGCAATCACAGTCACAGTTTATTGTTTAGACATGTTTTATGGCTTCCCTGCATTTTTATCTGCAATAGTTTGCTTACTCTTTTTAACAATTACCAAATATATAAAAGTAAGTGAATTGATTTTTATTTTGTTAAAGCTTATAATATCACAAGTGTGTTGATGGTCTTGATCAAATGTCTCCAGTGTCATCCTTGGAGTATAATTCAGATTCAGAAGCCTAATGTCTTTGTAATTTCTATATGACGTTTTATAACCTTTTCAAACAGGGATGTGCAGTAGCCCTGTGGAAGATGTCAAAAGTTACTTTAAAAGTCCTAGGGTGATCCCAGGACATGCACAAGCTAGGTTTGTCTGTGCCCTTGTCTGAATATCCCAGAATTCCCAGACAATCCTAGGATGATCCCACAACATACACAAGCTAGGTCTGTCTATGCTCTTGTCTGAGTATCAGATTAACAGGTTTCAAATCACCATATCAATTTGTGAAATGATGCCATCACAACGTAACACTCGACTACATGGCAAAGTAATATTACACATGTAGGGTTTTATATATTTTTTCCTCCCCAAACCCCCACCACCCCTGGGATTTGTTTGCCAATATGCAAACAATCCCTGTATGACGCCCTCTCAAAGTCTTTCAAATTCAAGTTTGCCTTCCCTTGACGAATTTTTTAAATGAAACATAATACTCCAAAAGATTATATATCATTGCTCATTTGTATGGTTCTGAGAAATATAATGATGAAAAGGTTAACTTAATGCATACAAATGTTTGATGTAATAAAAGTCAAGGACAGAAATTCTGGGTAATAAAAAATGTTGTAATTAATAAATTGATGTGCAGAGTTCTCACTAGGGTTATTTTGAATGGTACGATACCATTTGGTATAACCATTTTCATTTGGTTTATACAAAATTCAATAGTTGTACTATTTGGTTATGCAATTAAAAAAATTAATTCTGAAGTAAACGCTGCTACAATAATACTACATCATTTAGAAATATCTCATGACATTCATTGAAGTCTTGCTTTGATAAAGATAATTTATAGTAGCCTTACTTTTCACCAAATTCATGAGACTTTTTGCCCAATCTTTAGTTAAAATCAAGAGATCTGACAATACCAGTACCAGCAACTATAACAATAGATGTATTTACAACACCACCCTAGAAAAAGATCAAGGCGTAGGGGAGGGTGTGACCTGGAGTCTACATCAAAGAATATAGGCCACTCCCATTGCCACATCAAAGTAATTTGGATGCAGAAGATGTAGGGCCCCTCCTCCAAAAGAGTCTAGGAGAACTCTGTAGTGGAAATATCGACAGTGCCTTGAAACGCGTGAACAGCAGTGCTAACTGCATTTTCTGCAGCATACTTTGCTATTTTCACTACAAACCTTTTGATACAGCATGTCCACTTTTCCACTGACTGATCTTGTACACAAGTTCTGCCTCAGTCTTTGTTAACTGCTTTAATTTTTTCAACTATAGTGATGTACAGTGATTTCTTTGGATCCGGCAGAGCATGAAGCAGCTGTGGTTTGAAATATTTCTCCATAATAGCAATGAAATGATTCTAATAAACGCCCATCAACGTTGGTGGTAAAATGGCGGATTTTTTAATACAGATATGCAGGTGGATTTCTCGTTGTCAACGCGTCCTAAACTGACTTAGCAACCTTTTTAGTTTATTTTATAGTTTTATATGCTTATATCTTTGTTATAATATTCTTTTAATTTTGTGTCTGTTGATTTGAAAGACGAAAATAATTGAAATACAGTGTCCTAAAGAATTACAGAAGTTACAAATTTGTGTTCTAATTGCTTCAACGTTTGCCCCTCGAGTCTCATCTTTTAACTCACCACATTTCCAGTGTCAACCATCCATCTACACTTCACAGTCGAGACCAGGTAGCTCCTGCAAGGACAGCCATTAGCCGGAGAAAGTTATCCAATTAATTGAGTGGGCAGTATTGGGCGTGGTGAGTCTATAACTGCCGTTGGTGAGTCTATACCTGTTTTATTGTGGTGTATGAAGGTATTATATAGCAATAAAATTATATTTTAAAACTTTACATAGCTATATATACCTGTTTTATTGTGGTGTATGAAGGTATTATATAGCAATAAAATTATATTTTAAAACTTTACATAGCAGTACTCAATTACCATTTACTGTTATATTGTGGCTAAAAGGTGTATCAAGGTATTAGCATCATCATAATAATTATATTTTACATAACAGTAGTCAATTACAAATTATTCAATTTTGATGACAAAAATGACAAGTATAATGAGTTGGTATTGTAGTCAGCTCTGGTATTGTGCATGAAAGGTGAATCCACAAAAGGCATAAATCACATTGAATCCATTCTATTATCCCTGTAGCATTTTTATCCTCTTCTTTAAGTCAACTACCGCAATATCTTGGATGTTCTTTTTCAAGAGTTATTTTAACTTCTTGTAGTTGCGCTGAAGAAGGTTTTGAAAAAGTGGAACGTGTATTACAATTTGTTCGTCGTTTCTTTGTGGAGAAGAATTTTTGTTGATGCTCACAGTTTTGGTTTGGTGAGACCTTTCTCTTCACTGACAGTGATTTTTGTGATGTTTGCATTTCAATTGTAGTCATTACAGTAATGGCAGCCTGAAGATGCTTACTACCTGATAATATGGCATCAAGACTTTTACACTGTGAAGCAAGTATGTCTAACTTGTGCAGTTTAGAAAGAAATGAATTCTTGGCCGATGTCAAAGTTTGATTCGAATCTCTGTGAGATAGCACATGAGTAAAATAATCATAGTTAGTGATTTCTGGATTATCGCTTGACTGCTGGGGTGAAATTGCTGCCGATTGCATATGTACAAGATGAACATGTGTACATACAGTTGAATGAAGTATTGAATCTATGCAGGTACATGTGTAATTATGTGGACAGATTTTACATTCAGAGCAGCGAATTTGACAGCTGCAGTTTTCTTCCTGTTTTTGTACAGTGTAGGTTATATGTAGTGAAGTTTGTGAAGTAACAGTCCACTTCATGTCTTCCTCATATTTTATCAAAGTTGGACTTAATTGAACAGCTCTTTTATGACGTTTGTTAACCTCAGATATTCGGTGCGTGTTTTTCCCCATTTCCTTTTTTCTGAGCCGCTCAAATGCCTTATCTCTTGCTACTTTTAACAAGGTAACGAGTAAAGCATCCACTCTTCGGTTTTGTTTGTGATGCAGGTACACAATTTTTAGCACCCTATGAAAGGCTTCTAAAAACATGTTTGTATTACTTGTTGTACGTATTCTGTAGCATGTTGCCCATTGTTTCAATCGTGTGCAATAATTGGAATCAAAATAAGTATAAAAACCATTGTGATTTGTTTCAGCATATGTTAAGAAGCTTTGTAATTCAACTCTAAATTTAGCTTCGTCTCGTTCATTTAATAGCATGCTAAGTATATGGTAAATTGTTATTTGTTCCTTTTTATCTTTAACGTGCTCTGCTAAAGCCTTCCTCCATGACCTATCTAGATGCCAGGCACAGATGATTTTTCTAGTGACTTTCTCTCCGAAAACTCCTTTCCATGCATTGAAAAAGTTATCAGAATCATCAGACATGAACCAGTTTGGTATAATATTGTCACATCTGGCTTTAATTGCAGTAAAAAAAGGTATAATTGCCATAGCATCTTCTCTGTTTGAGAGCATCCAACCGACTGGTACCCCTTCCCCATATTCATCAATAACAACTATGGTTACAAGATTAAAGTTGTACATGTTTGTACCATGTGTGGAATCAATGCATATTGTGTCATTTCCAAATGCTTGTAGTGCGTCTCGTTGGAATTCAGTCTGTATACATAGAAGGAAATCATTGTCTCCTAAATTATCCATCTCGTCATCCTGTACGCTACCCTGCTCTTTGTAAAGTAGTACTGGATTGTAAGGAAGTGATCTCATTTCAGCTACCCAGGCACCAACACTTGTAAGATCATTGCTATGCCTACTAATGCCTTCAATATTATACTGTGTAATATTAACAGATTCACTAATAACTCAATAATAATAAAATAAGAAAGATGTCCAGTATTTATACAAAATCCAATAGAATGTTCTAGATATTTATACAAGAATGTTCTAGATACATAATTAAGAAACTGTGAACCTAACACCTCTAAACACATTGTAAATACACAAATAAACACCTAAGAGGAAATTATATTAAAAGGTCACATAGTTAACATAGGTCACCTCATGCCACATCTCCCCTTCCTGGGATGTATCTGTTGGGTGGACGGATTGTTGCATTTGTTCGTGATCGAGTCATGACTGGGCTTCGTTGTCGTGTTGTATTGGCAATCGGTTTCTCCCTATGATCAGAATTAGATGGCAACACAACAAGATGTTGTCTGTTTCTCCGGACTTGTCCACTGGGAGTATCAACTAGATAGGATCGTGGAGTGTTTGATGGAGCGACAACTCTTCCTGGAACCTGTTGATTTCCTGTATTTACCCAAACTTCAGTATTATTAGGAATGAAAGGTAGAGGGTGAACTCGATGGCGAATATCATAATAACGTTTCTGTTTCCTTTTGTAGTCACTATTGCATTGTCGGAATTCTTCAAGATATTCCCATTTTGGGCACAAATGTTCTTTCAACTGAGGAAGATTGGTTCGAAGTGACCTTCCCATGAGGAGTCGTGCTGGAGAGATGTTACACCACAGTAAAGGTGTGGTACGGTAATTGAGTAAAGCCATGTACGGATCACTAGATTGCTTCAGTAGTCTCTTCACTGTCTGGACTGTACGTTCTGCCTGTCCATTGCTCTGGGGAAAGTGGGGACTGGATGTTATGTGAGTAAAATCATACGATTTAGAGAAGTCAGTGAATTCTTGTGATGTGTATTGAGGACCATTGTCACTCACTAATGTTTCAGGAATGCCATGTCTAGAGAAAATTGACTTCAGAACCTTGATGACGCTAGATGATGTTGTGGATGAGAGTTTAATAACTTCTGGGTATCTTGAGAAATAGTCTACTATTAACAGGTAGTTTACTCCATTTATTGCAAAGAGATCTGTACCTACTCTCTGCCAAGGGTAATCAGGGAGTTCTGATGGAATGAGAGGTTGACTTTTTGGAGTTGAATTTCTCACGCATACTGGGCACTGTTCTATCAAATGTTTGATTTGTTGGGATATTCCGGGCCACCATACCGAAGATTTAGCACGGAGGCGACATCGTTCTATTCCTTGATGTCCCTGGTGAATCTTCGATAATGTCTCTTGCTGGAGGGATTTTGGGACGACAATTTGTTTTCCATGAAGTAGGAGTTTGTTGTGGATGCTCAGTTCACTTCGAACTTTCCAGTATGGTCCTATGGGAATATCAATATTGTTTTTAGTTGGCCATCCCTGCTGGCAGTACCCGATAAGTCTTGAGCAGATTGGGTCTGCCGCCTGTGCCTCACGGTATTCATCTAGTCTCGTGTTGCTAGCTGGGAGATGAGCCACACAGGCATCTATAAAAGTCTCTGCTATTTCTTGAAGTTCCGAGATATCAGATTTTAGTAGTGATCGTGATAACGTGTCAGCTGTGTACATGAGTTTCCCAGGTACATGGACAATTGAATAGCTGAATCTGTTAAGTCTTAGTCGAAATCGTAGCACTCTAGGTGGTAGACTATCCAAGTTCTTCATTCCCAACAGAGGGACCAGAGGCTTGTGATCAGTCTCTATCATAAACTCCAGACCAAGAAGATAACTTGCAAATTTCTCACATGCCCATGTGGTGGCCAAAGCCTCCTTCTCAATTTGGGCATACCGTCTTTCGGTTTCAGTCATTGTACGAGAGGCAAATGCTACAGGTTTCCACAAATCATTGCTCTTCTGCAGTAATACAGCTCCTAAACCATAAGATGATGCATCAGCAGACACTTTTGTTTGGGCTTCTGGATTGTAGAGGGTGAGAGTAGTTGGTTGTGAGAGCTCGTTCTTGATACTAGAGAATGCTTGCTCTTGATTAGGACCCCACAGCCACGCTTGCTTTTTGCTGAGCAGCTCTCGAAGAGGCTGGGTAAGCTCTGCTAGGTTTCTCGAGAATTTCCCTAGCTGATTAACCATACCGAGGAACCGTCTGAGTTCGGGGACGTTTGTGGGGGGTTCCATCTGAAGGATTGATGAGGTCTTTGCCGGGTCAGCTTGGATTCCATTTTCATCTATAAGGTGACCAAGAAAAGTTATTTTAAATTTTGCAAACTCACATTTATCCATGTTCAGTGTGACACCTGCTTCTTTAATCCGTATGAGGACGGAAGTTACTCTCTTGTGGTGTTCTTCCATGTCTTTTGCAAAAATTAGGATGTCATCCATTAAACAGAGAACTCCTTCTAGCCCTCTAAGAATGTTGTTCATTCTCTTCTGAAAGAGTTCTGGGGCACTTGATATTCCGAAGGGTAATTTGTTGAAGCAGTATCTGCCGTAAGGTGTTATGAATGTAGTGAGCAGTCTTGACTCTTTTGCGAGTGGGATCTGCCAGAATCCGCTGTTGGCGTCCAATTTGCTGAAGATTTTGGCTCCCGCTAGTTGTGCTAGAGTGTCATCGACCTTTGGGAGTGGGTGGACTTCTCGAAGAACACTTTCATTAAGAGGCTTAAGGTCAACGCAGATCCGAATGGACCCAGACTTCTTCGGGACTACTACCATTCCAGCACACCATGGTGTTGGTTGGTCCACCTTGGAAATTACACCGATGTGCTCCATTCTATCTAGTTCCTGTAGAACTTTTTTTCTTAATGGTAATGGGACATTCCTGGCTGTGAAGAGAGAGAAGGGTTTAGCGTCTGATTTCAGTTGAATCTCATATTCCTCACCAAGGGTTCCAAGGCCTTGAAAGACTGAGGGAAATTGGTCCAACACTTCGTCTTTTAAAGCGTGCAGATTGTTGATTCTAGCTGCTAAGTTCAAGGAGGTGATTGCTGGGAGTCCTAACAAGTTTGTTTTTAAACCGGCAACCACGAATACTGGGTGGTTGATTGACTTGCCTTTGTAGCTAATTTCTCCTATGAACTGTCCAATGACTTGTAATGGTTGACGAGATGGGCCATAAAGGATTTTCTCTGGTGGGGTTAGTTGGTGTTTCCCTAAATTTTTGTAGCTCTCTTCAGATATCGCTGTTACTTCTGCACCTGTGTCCATCTTGAAGGTGAGCATCTGTCTTTGCAGTTGGAGTTTGATAGTCCACGACGTCTCCAGACCAGTTGTCAGTGTGTCTAAGAATGCAGTGTCAAGATGGCTTTCACTTGTGACTTCTGATACGGGTGCCGTCGACGTTCGCTTGGAGTAACACTGGGTACTGTAGTGGCCTTTCTTCTGGCACCGATGGCACGTAACGTCTCTAGCTGGGCATTTATCCCTTGAATGTAGTTCTTTCCCGCAACGAGTACACTGTTTCGGATGCTTAGGACTGGGTTTGGCTCTTGGTCTGTTTTTGAAACCTCCCCGATGTGATCGTATTTCTTCAAGAGTACTCGAGGTTCCTCCCTTGAGTAACTGTTGTTGTTCTTGGACCGCTTCTCTTTGGCGTATCCTTTTCTTGGCCTTTTCTAGTGTTAGGTCTGCATCTATTTGTAAGTTCTCGGAGAGAGCAGAATCCTTAATCCCCACAACTAGTCGATCTCTGATCATTTCCGACTTCAACTCTCCGTAGTCACAGTTTTCTGCAAGCTGATACAAGTGTGTAATATACTGTTCAGCTGATTCGCCTCCCAGTTGCTTTCGACGATTGAACCTTGCTCGTTCAAAGATTACGTTTTTGCGTATCTTGAAGAAGGAATCGAATTTCAACATAACGGCGTCGTATGCTTGAGTCTCTTCCCGAGAGGGATTGGTTGATGCGAGGACGTCTTCCGCTTCTTCGCCGAGACAATATAAGAGCGTGTTGACTTGTTTACTCGCATCGTCTTGAGAGAGACCTGAAGCGACTCGGAATTGCTCAAATCGCCTCTTCCATCGTGGCCAGTCATCAGGAGTTTTAAAATCAAAAGGACTTGGGGGTTTTAGCTGCACTTGTGCCATATCCCACTTCTGACACCATGTAATATTAACAGATTCACTAATAACTCAATAATAATAAAATAAGAAAGATGTCCAGTATTTATACAAAATCCAATAGAATGTTCTAGATATTTATACAAGAAAGTTCTAGATACATAATTAAGAAACTGTGAACCTAACACCTCTAAACACATTGTAAATACACAAATAAACACCTAAGAGGAAATTATATTAAAAGGTCACATAGTTAACATAGGTCACCTCATGCCACATACTGCGTTTTAATATTATGAATATCTTGTCTGATAATTACATGCTCTCTGCTTACACCACTACATTGTACAGAATCACGGATGTCATCAAGTATGCGTTCTATACTTACCCCTTGTTGCAGTTTGCTAGCAATGTCTAATCGAACTCTTTGAGGTATTCTGAGGTAAGCTAATTGTGTACTATGGTTATAATGTGTACTGCAGTATTTAACTAATACTTTTTGGGTGTCTGTATTATGTGTTGCTTTGATAAAAGCAGAACATTGATAACCTGTTTTTGATGTGCCCTGTGATTTGAGTTGCCGTTTCCAACAACCTTCCGGCTTATATGTCCCAGATCTGTTACAGTAGTAATAAAATGTTTTCGTGCCATTTGAAACATAAGGAGCACATTTAAGAACATAGTAAGAGCGACATGTTGCTTCAAGCTCTTCCTTCCAATCTGTAAAAGCATGTAATGTTTCAAACCACAACTCTTCTTCCTCCATAGACAGTTGATGATGAGAATGAAGGTGTGTTATTAGTTTTTGAAGAGTTGTAACCCTGTTGTAAAAGAAGCAAGTATTACGCAATTATGCAGTTATAGATGAAGTAGAGTACCTGTTATTGCACAGACTACAAACAATGAAGCCACTTTCAACATCTTTGTGCTCTTTTTTTTGATGCTTAGACAAACCGCTTCGATAGGTGTAACTCTTATTACAGATCGAACAAACAAACTTATCCTTGATTCTGCACAAAGATGTGTTCTTGATTGATTTTGGTAGAGTTTTAACTGTTTGAAAAACTTTGTTAAAGTTGAGCTATAATTTATTGTGTGTCATATTACCTATAGTTGAAGGTTGATTGTTGTATGTATCAGCCGTTTTCTCTTTTCCCAATAATTTTGCATTGATTAAAGTTGTTTTCTCAAGGTCTGATGTACTATCAAAATTGTCTTGCTTTGATGATTGTTTATCAGACAAATCAATTTGTCTAGTTGAATTTGATGTTAGCTAAGAGACTGTTGTTTGGAAATAAGTGGACAGTGCAGAATCTTGGCTGTATTTGGTTCTAGGAATATTGGTTGGTAGTTGAATCCATTAGGAACTGGTGTTTGTAGAAGTGTTGCCCTGACATTGAATTGCCTGTGTATTATTATTCACAACTGATGTAAGTTTATAAACATTATTGTGTCTCTGATATAAAATTGTTTAGCATCAACTACAAGAACGAACTATTACGAATCTACGAAAAACTGACTTAAAAAACAAATGACAATTCTATTTATACTATACATAATATATGAATATAAATAAACTTAATAATAATTACATCAATTATTCATACACCACAAACATGCTTACATAAAGATGAACCACATTACCAATGACACACTGAGCAACTTACAATAAGCAGCCACATAAGATTTCTTCTAGTATTATTTTTCTTATAATTCCCATATGCTCCTACATATTCATTTCAATACATTAGAGAGACCATTGCAAAATGTGATGAATACCTGCTTAAAGTCCCATGCAGGCTTTCTGAAATACTCTACATAATGCAAACTGTGTGACAAAAACACCACAATCAAATCCATTTGTTTGAATTGGTTGGTCCTATAAATATCAATCAGTGTACAAGCAATGTACATGTATATATAATTAGTGCATACTGTTCTGTGTATATATTTCCACTGTTTCCAGTCAGGCACTGGTAAGTTTTGATCTTTACAGCGACATTCCAAGAATAACCTATGTAGGTTGTTAATCAAAAATATTGTATACTTTCAATATTTTTATACCTTAATGTATACCAATATGACTCAACTGAACCCTTAAAAGAATCAAAATACTCTGCTTGTTTTTTAGCCAAATCTACAACCTATCCATACCATTATTACACATTACTGTGAAGAGAATGTATATGCTTACTAATAGTGTCCAGTGATATTGACCATGATTAATTACACACAAAAGTATATCCTGTTCAGTAAGATTGATCTGTTTATATAAACTGGAGTGAATTTAATTTGTCTTGTGTATAAATTGTTGTTTACCCTTTGATAAAACCTTGCCACTGACTGATATCCATGCTGGCAAAGTTTTGCAAAAAATAATGAACTCAAAGCAAGTACCTTCTTTCCAATCTGAAAGCAGGTCCATTCATAAAGTAAGGATTTGTAGAAATAGTGTATTACCAATGATGCTTGTGATGCAAGAATATCCATATATGATGATATGACCTGAATATTTATCAATCACTCATTGCTTGTGTAATGTATACATGGGATACTTTGTATGTACCTCATCTGTAAGATAAGCCATTGTTGTTAGACTACTAAGAGCTGATATAGGGAGAGTAATTCTTCCACCTATTAATGTAATTAAACTCTTGTGTTTTCTCCATCAATGAATGTACCTTCATCTAGTGTATAAAACAGCATGAATGGATCCTGTTGAACAGCTGTAACAGTACTAATAGGAGTGACCTTGAGTTTGTATGTGGTAAAGACTACTGTGCCATACATTATAAAAAGTAACTAACAAAAGTATCATTCACATAAAACCATTGAGTGTTGTCTTCTCTAGATCGGACAAATGAGGTGTAATGTTTTGCATGAGCTTGATAATTCACTATTCCCACAAGGTTATAAATTGCACTTCCCAATTTTAATGATGTTTTCTGTAGTAATGAATGTTTCAGTTAAAACAGAAAAACGATGTTTTGTAAGTGACCTGTACTTGGACAACTGGTAACTTATTTCTATGTACAAATGAAAACCTATTTCAATGTGTCATGTAGAATCATTTTTGCTTTAACTAACGTTGTTGATGACTTGGTGATATGAATACATAGTAATTTACAATATTCTGTTATTTCAATAGATTTGCTAGATCGCCCAAAACTGCCACATCTGTAATGTATCAGTATTAAATTACCTGAGAGCCACACACAAAAACACATGTATCCTTTATATATAATTATAAATATAAATTATATATCTATATAATTATATATATATATTATATATAATATATATATAATATATGTATCTATATACATACATAAATATATATGTACATTCATATATATATGTACATATATATATATATATATATATATAATATTTATACATAATTATATATATGATATATATACATATATACATGTATACATATACATAATTATAAATATGTATACATATTTACATATACATATACATGTACTTGTACATATATACCTTCCACATTTGTAGTCGGAAAGCATTTCTGACTTATATATTTCATCCAAAACCAAGTCCTGTAAGTGTACGTTCTTATTTCCCTGAAAATGTATTGTATTCATCAATATGTCTACACTTAGAAGAATACACTCACATCTATTTTGATTTCAAATACACTTGAAATCTGTCTACTGCTAGTACTTTCATTGCAACAACTACATAAAACTATACAGTAAAGTAATTTTAAGACTGTAATGTACATGTACATATAACTATTGCACCTATTTCTGTAACTGTAGAGAAACAAGCTTGCTTCACAATCTTCTTTGTCCTGTATATCATACATACTTAGCAACTAATTAATGTAACTACTTGTGAAAAATTGATTATTCAAGGTCACAGGAAAGGTTAGTCTTTACACAACATGCATTGTAATTTATGACACAAGTATCTTACTCCATAGTAGCTGTTTCGATTAGCCTATTGATAAGTTGTATATAATATTCATGAGCGTCATTGTATTGACCAGGAATAAATGATTCATGTGTCTCTATTGAAATACTGTGTTCTTGTGTAGTCAAATCATTAATTATCACTTTTACCTTTTAGAATTTCAATTATTGGCTCGGTTGGAAGTGTTTTTGTCACACTGCTGTACTTATATGTGGCACATAATTCTTTAATCATTTTTGCTAAACATGTTCCTGTGTTATAATGTAAAAGCAGTTACTTCATTTCTTATAATTATACTTATAATGATTCTATATATATATATATATATATATATATATATATTTATTTATTTATGTACATACAAATTATATTCATGTACTTATAATTTATAAGAAGATTACCTGATTTTTTGCATGTTTCACAATTGTCATGACCTTTACTCAGTTGAAACAACTCAAAGAAAATAGGATGATTTAGAAGACATTGCAGTACACTACTAGAATAGCAATTGTTTGCTGTGTTCAAGATACCGGGAGGTTGTAATGCAGTGATGTTGTAGAGCGCCATTGCGTGAATTCATCGTGAATATTTATTTTTAATGCAATGCGCATGCGTAAGAACACCCACCCAACTAATTGGATAACTTTCTCCGGCTAATGGCTGTCCCTGCAAGTACGGGAGACATTTTACAAGCTCATTTTCAGGTGGGGCTCAGTCACTGCCTCAGGGTGGGGCTGCTTATACGTAATAATACACTGCAGTATATAGTATTCAATTGTTATATTTATTATTACAACCATGACTGTATTACTGGATGAAAAATGGAATAGTAGTAAGTCTCAGTGGTCATCTCTTGTAACCTCAGCGCCATCATCATTCAATTTCACCATGGCCAACATGATGGAGTATTTCATTCATCGGCAAGCATCAGACGGAATTCCAAACAGTGACTTCAAAGACATCAACAGTAAAGCATTTCCATTATTTAAGGCTGGTCATGTACAATCCGTTCTTCATAAAGAAATAGATAATAATATTCTATTGGAATGCAAATGTTTTCCAGAAATGAAGAAGACTACTACATATGGAGTGAGAGTTGCTTTGGATAGATCTAGCAATGACATTGTTTTTGCAAAATGTGGTTGTCCTGCTGGTCGTGGCCCCACATGTTGCTGTAAGCACCTAGGAGCTTTCTGCTATTTTCTTGAAGAATTTTGTCGCACACACAACATAAGAGAGCAAACAACATCTACATCTTCAATTCAGCAATGGCATCAACCACGTAAGAGAACTACAAAGGAACCCTGTTCAATCGAGAACATAAAATTCATAAAAGCAGAATATGGAAAGATAAAGAAAGTAATTTCCACCAATTATGACCCAAGGCCAAATTTACTACGCAAAACTACAGAAGATGAGGTTCAAAAATTTAGATCTGAGCTGGAACTTCTTCAAACACCAATAGCATTTTTAGATGTTTTACCAGAAAATACCCACCTTGTGAAAAATATAGACACATTACCTCCAACACCAAGATCATCACAAGCTAGAGTCCAGGCAGCAATTCAAAAAAAAGAACAACCAATATCTTTGTCTGAGCTTTCAGCAAATGGAAAGGATTTTCTTCAGAGGATCACTCTTTCAAAAGCAGACATTAAACAAATAGAAATGGCAACACGGAAGCAAACTCTATGTGCTAGGTGGCACGAAGAGCGTTACTGTCGTATAACATCGTCAGTTTTTGGTATGTTGTGCAAAGGTAGGATAACATCCAGTAAGTTACAGTCAGTTCTGTACAACACCTCACAAAAGATGTTAAGTAATAGTGCCATTCTTTGGGGAAGATTGCATGAATCAACAGCATTTGAAAAATATAAAGAAAATTTAGATCATCAATACTTAGTAAACCAATCTGGTATACATATTTCCCAACATGGTTTTTTAGCCACATCACCAGATGGTGTAGTGTTGAACAAAGAGAATGCAACTATCTGTGGAACAATTGAAATTAAGTGCCCTTATTCATGTCGCAATATATCTGTTTGTGAAGCGTGTACCAACAAGTCCTTTTTTTGTGAAATTGTGAACAATGACATTTGTCTAAAGCGTAGCCATTATTATTACTATCAAGTACAGGGAGCAATGGCCATTCTTAAAGTAAGTTGGTGTGATTTTATTGTGTGGACAACAAAAGACATGACAGTGGAAAGAATCCTTTTTGACCAATCGTTCTGGAGTTCTTGCTTCACACATCTACGAAACATATATATTTCATCATTATTACCTGAAATAATTTACCCAAGGCATCATTAATTTTATCACTGGACATTCTACAATATACAGAATTTATTAATGATAATATATAGTAAAAATTAATTTACACACATACCTTGATCACATGCTGCTTATTACAATAATAATAATATAATAATATTATTATTATAATTATTAAGTTATTGTTAATTAACTAGTAACAGACAATATAGTACAACAAGAGTTTCATTCTTCAATGGAATACTGAGCCCGAGATTTATTTACAAAAGGTGGATGAAAATTTGTTAGGATCGCACAAGTATAGAATAATTCTGACGAAAGTCCTGCCATGTTATTAGGTATGAGGTCTAAGATTTTAAATACTTTAACTCTACAGAAAGCCCTCTCGATGTGAATTCTTAGAGATGCTATTCGCCTTGTTTCCACTAGTTCAACATTGTCAAGTTGCTCTGAAGTCTTTCTGGGTGGTATGTTTACTGTGATTCCTTTACTTGAAAGTAAATCAGCTATATTAAAACCTCTGTCTGCCATTACTGCATCACCAGTGTCCAACCTGTCTATCAAGCCAGATTCAATGAAAAGCTGTCAATCAGATATTGAGCCACCATATAAAGGAGATATGAATGAAAAGGTACCACATGGTGTTATGCCAGCAAGAGCTTTAGCAGTGTTATGATTTTTGTACAATGAAAATGTTAGCTGCTGTGCATTGGGATCTGAAGGTTGTTGAATAAACAATTCTGTTGCATCGATGATAATACGTGTATTGGGATATTGATGTTTAAATTGGTCTGGAATGTTCTTTCGTACTTGATCTTGAGATGGCCATATTGGTATTTCTCGAAATTTGTGATACAAAAAATTTATCCATGCAATGAAGATTCTTGATACGGTTGACTGAGATATCTTGAACCTGTACGCCAAGTCTTGTTCCAAAAGACCACATCTTAGACGGCATAGTGTCAGGAAAAATTCATTTTGTGGTGAAAGACTGCGTTGTGTTTTGACTCTAGAAGCTGATGAAGTGGAACCTGGATAATGGAGGCAGTTAACAGCATCACCAAGGAAATTGTAGCAGATAATAAAGTGATTGTATGTTGGAAATGAAGTGTAAAAACGAATACCTTGATCATCATCTACAAACATTTCTATACAGAACCTAGAAGTATCGATAATGGGTGTGTCTGGTGGCATTGTTGACACTTCAGTCAATTGTATCTCCTTGTCCAAACCAATATGACTTAAACATGATGGATCAACAACAACAGGAGCTTCTTCTATCGGTAAAGAGTAAGTGTGATCATGGGTGATATTTTGTCGCAACTCATCTCTAGTCAATCTCTTTTTTTTTGTCATTACTTCATCACGCTTACGAGGTGGTTTGCGCACCTTGGGAATTTTTTCCATACATTGACTACATATTCTTGCATGTTTAAGCTCTGCAGATTTTGGTATAGACAATTGATGCATTATGAGACGAAATCTTTCTTGTAAAACTGGTATTCTATGCCAAGACAACTGAGGATTATTTGATCTGTTTTTGCAACCTTCAACTATACAGCTATGAACCATTATTATTCTACTAAATAGAAATAATTATTATAATGCACATGTACTATTATAATAATTTATTACGTGTAAGCAGCCCCACCCTGAGGCAGTGACTGAGCCCCACCTGAAAATGAGCTTGTAAAATGTCTCCCGTACTTGCAGGAGCTACCTGGTCTCGACTGTGAAGTGTAGATGGATGGTTGACACTGGAAATGTGGTGAGTTAAAATATGAGACTCGAGGGGCAAACGTTGAAGCAATTATAACACAAATTTGTAACTTCTGTAATTCTTTAGGACACTGTATTTCAATTATTTTCGTCTTTCAAATCAACAGACACAAAATTAAAAGAATATTATAACAAAGATATAAGCATATAAAACTATAAAATAAACTAAAAAGGTTGCTAAGTCAGTTTAGGACGCGTTGACAACGAGAAATCCACCTGCATATCTGTATTAAAAAATCCGCCATTTTACCACCAACGTTGGTGGGCGTTTATTAGAATCATTTCATTGCTATTAATTGCACATGTGCTCAAACTCCACCCATGACAATACATTGGTTACATTTTCGTGAGTTAAATATTCGTGGAATGGTTCTGTACCGTGAAAAACACAATAATTAGACCGCATGAAAATATCTCACTATACTGTATTTATTAATATAATCAAGCCACGTGAAATTTAATTGTGCATGTGCATTTATGTCTTCACACTTCAGAACATAGAGGCTGTTACTGAAAAGGAAAGTGCTTGTTACATTGGAATCATAAGCATAGTAATGAAATTTGGAGCAAATACATTCTGGTATAACATAATAGGTATAACAAATTAACAATATAACATTAATACTAGCTTAATACCACCTACATATATCTGCAAGTGAAAGCGAATGATAAATAATTCATAAACAAAAGACTGATCTTTAATGATGAACAAACCTCATAATTTGCCTATAATATATAATTATGCTGTTAAAATTGAAGTGCTACTGCAATTATGATTGTATATATCTTACACTAGTATTTCTGCAATCTGCAAAAAATATTCACAAATTATCCACCATTTCGAAAAAAACAATGGAAACAAGAACATTTCCAATAAAAATGAAAGATGTACGGACGTCAAAATTCGAAAAGCATACAAACAAGGTTGGGAGGTTAACGTAGGACCCAAAATTCATAAAAGTAGCTCTTTGTATTTTGCTTTATTGCAGTGTAAGTACTTATGTAGGGTTATATGGAAGTGGTTTGTTTAATTTTTGGTCCTACATTGACCTTTCAACCTTGTTGGCACACTTTTTGGGTTTTGACAAGGCATGAATGATAGTAGAGATAGTATGACTATTGATGTTATTGTGAGTATTACTATCATGACAGTGATAGCTAAGCACTATGTGTAATATTACAATAGTGGACATATTTGTAGAGTTTCTCTATTGTGTTAGTTATATTCTCCATTGTTGTGTTACTGGAATAATGATAATGATAGGAACGTTTTGGCCCGTGGCGAAAGAAGGCCTACAGGCCGAAATGTTCTTATAATTAAAAAGAATATTTATTGTGTTTACAAAGTTCCAGTAACACAACCATGGAGAATAGTGGACATGTGGTTATGGACATTTGACATTTTCTTTCTTCAACATATCCATAACAACATGAAAAACATGTGAAGAGGGCAAAGAATATTCCTTTGCCCTGACTGAAAAATTCTCAGAATGGAAAATCTCAGAATCTGTATACAAATTATATTTTCACTGTTGTGATAGTATTCACTGTTGTTCAGTATCTGTTAAATATTGTGATAGTAAAAAATTGCCCTATTCTAGTATTGAGATTCCTACATCTTTCATTTCATTGGAAATGGTTTTTTATTATTCTTGTTTCATGTTTACTGATTAACCCTCATAAAAGCTACATTTTAGACACGAGACCTTCAGTATCAGCTAACCTGTTAAATTCCTAGTCTTGGTTTCTGTTTTCAATACAATACCTCACTCTCAACAGCTTCCTCATGCAACTGTTTCACCTAGAACACCATTTTAATTATTTGTGCCATGTCTTTATCATCATATTGCAAGCATATAAACACATTGAGGAAAATGTTATGATGGGAAATGTTACATGATAATGTAGGACACTCTTGCAATATAATCCATGACATAAGTGTTTTGTACAGTGTACCTGTTAGTAACTATCAAAGAATATTTTGTCCATCAAACAACAGATCTGATATATTTGAATTACTAAGTAGTCCTAAACCTGGTAGCATTAGCATTAGCTACAGTTTGAGTTTGTACTGGGCACGTCCAGTGCAAGTAGAAACAGTGTCTGTTAGTCATTGTAACTATGTATTTTACATCATGTATTATTAGCATTACAGTTTTAGGTAAAGGAGGTTATAATGGCTCAGTGCACTGAGCCATTACCAACTCCTTTACCTAAAACTGTAACTAATTCTTGTAATGCTAACGGTACCAGGTATACATGTACGTGTACATATAATTATGTAAATAAGAATGAGAAATTGCTTCATTTTTCTGTACATATTATTGTACATTCCTAGTTTCATAGTACATGTTTAAAAAACAGGAGCCTAAAAAATAATGAAATTTATCTTCATCTTTGTTTCAAACAGGCTGAAGTGAAATTGCGTGTCATGTAAAATATTTCTAAAAACATTGATACCGCTATTTTCTCACACTTCACTGCATGATGTATAAAGTTTGCTGAGTAATCTATAAAATGCAAAAATTTAAATGGTGGTTAATGTTTTAAGCTGATCAAGATTTACATGTGTAAATGTACACAGTAGTTTGCATTTAAATTATTGTTACAGATCCACGTATTAGAAGATGTGTGCATATCTCATGAAGTGTTTGGTAACAATCTGATTTTTGGTATAGTACTTTGTTTTTTTTTTGGTACACAGGTGTTATAACTTTCATATAGCTAGGTAATCATAGCTATAGTTGTAGATTTGTCAATCAAGTACCTGAAAAAGTACACAACATGTCTTACCATGAAATAGAGTGTTGTTAACATAAATTTATTTTTGCGTTAAGAGATCACCACAACTAATGAAGTTCTTTCATCAATTATATACTTATACTTAAGCGTCACTATAAGCATCATAATGTACATGTACATACATGTATATGAAGAAATACTATTGACTCAGATTTAATATTTATCATTTGTTATAGAATTCTTGTCCTGCTGGGATATTCTCCTACTATTAATGGAGAAGATATTGCCAGTTTCATTACTGAAGGCACTTCTTATTGTATTGTGGATATACCACCAAGTTCTACAGTGCGTGTGAATTTGGAAGCTATGGATGCATTTGGTAAATCACTAATACCACTAGTATGGATGAAGAGATTAATGATGATTGTGGTAGGTGTAATATATTCACTTGTGTAATGAATCATGGTCCCAGATGATGAAAGAAGGCTGGTACAGGATGCTTCACACCTTTGTTACAGATTCTTTTATTACCTGTGTTTGAACATACATGTATGAGAAAGTCGGCCATTTTTACTTTTTATGCCTCACAAAGCAATCATAGGGATACTTTTTCTCGATCCATATATCTTGTTTAAAAATGCATGCACATTTAATTGGAAGGGTGTGCAATAATTCTCTTGAGTCAGAAGCAGTACCATAGCCAGCCCAAAAGGTTTGCCCTGACCAGACACGAACTTCTACACAAATATAAATTTATCATTATCACTGAAATTGTCAATTGAATGCCAACGAATTTCAAGTTATTGTTTAGGGAATAATGTATTTATGATCATTATGAACTATACGTAGTTAAACAGTTGTTTATAAAATGTATGTCATCATCTTTTGTATTCAGTAGTTTATATCATCATTCAGAGAGTTACATGTACATTATATTACAGTTGTGAATCAGACAGTTTTTCAAATTTTGTGTTAGCTTTCATGTTTATTGTATCATCCAAATGTAAATATAGAGCTGATCTCACTATCTGAGAAATTTCTGGTTCACAAACAGCCTCGATGATACAATTAATTATTCATGAAGGTCTTGACAATATTAAATCGTAGGCATTTTCATTGACTATAGAGCTTTCCAACAGTTTTGTCTGATGGCTGCCTTACTGCGAGTAATAAGATATCTATCTAAGGATTCTTAGAAATTTTTCTCTCCAGTGGAGTACATTATATGTGCTTGTAATTTAGAATCCTGATTAGAAAGGCTGTCTATGAAATGCCTTATCCACGAACACATTGATTCGGACTTTAACCCTTAGTGTTTGGAGGCCACAAATTTGTAACACTCATGTTACACAATTCACTTTTCTCCTATACAGAGTTATTATAGATCGTAATGATGCAAGTGATGATCCAGTTGAATATTCTTGTGATAGAGGGTGTCTCATGGCGATTTCAATAACATTTGGTAGTACTATGGGTGGACTGACTATTTTGATCATTGGTCAGCTTATTTACATTCTGAAACGTCTCAAAGGTACAGATGTTTGTGTTTAGTTGTGAAACTTTATTTATTTTGTATATATCTGTCTCTGTTTTGTATAGATGTCAATAAAATTAATAATAACAATGGAAAACCCAATAGTCCTCAGCTAGATACAACACCACAGGATATTGAGATGGATACATTACCACAGGACATTGAGATGGATACAAAACCAAAGTATTAAACTGTGGGGACTTTGATATATACATTTGTATAAATACACATACATGTACATGTATTTAGGTAAATTATCCCAAGTAGTAGTTACATGTGTAGTTTTTTTTTAGATTTATATATCCCCACTAATAGTGACATTAATTGTTGTGTTAATCTCCATTTTTGAAATGAATAAAGAAAACTGTTTAATTTCAAATTTTTATGTATCTTGGATAACTGATCTCTCCTACATTATAAAGGGTTAGATTGTTATTGATACTAGTGATGTGCGATACATATCTATATAATCGAAATTTTGTTAATTAAATCATATTGTTTTATATAAACCATGATTAGTTGGTATATAGGCCCTTGAGTATATCCACATAAACTTCTGAATACTAGCAGGTGGTATACAGTGGTATATCTGACATGGTATATATACTATGATTTAACAATAGAAGTTTTGATGAGGTGTGTACATGCTTTATATACACCTAGCCACATCAAACAGTTGCCAGGGTAGCATAGTATATTATATATAGCCTTTTTGATCATCAAATGGGAGTAGTTAGTTGACTTAATTGGCCTAATTACTTCTGTTGAGTTTAATCGATTATTAATCAATTTGAAGTTCTAAAAAATGGAATGGAATTGAAAATGGAATATGCACAGAACAGAAATCACACCTGTTTAGTTGCTGTAAATTGTACCATTCTTAATTCACCAAACTATAGGGTCTAGGTAAATTATACTAGTAATGCTCCTCCTCCTTCTCCTCCCAATACCAACCACCCTCTACAGGGTTTCATTTTAGGAGGGGGGGGGGGGGGGGGGGGTATTTGCCCCCCTCCCCCCTTGGAAGTTGGGCTAGCCATGCATGTTTAACTTCCTTGTGTGACAATATCCATGGGCAAATTCCAATTCAAGACACAAGTAACATACACTAATGATGTACTAACAGCAGTTTCTGTGCAAATTAAAAAGGTTTTAATTTAGGCAGTCTATTTTTTAGCATAGTCATGCATGCACTGACTGTTATATGCATACACAGAAGTGCTCTTAGAGGTCAGAAAATGCACCAGGAGCGTCTGAAATTCCAACATTTTCTGGGGGAGCATGCCCCCAGACCCCCCCCCTACATGCCACGCTGTCGTGCACCGCCCCACCTCATTTGCAAAACTCTAATTTTGCCCCCCCTTACAAATATTTCTGGATGAAACCTTGATTAGAATTATCTTGCTCAGACTCTTTTTGTGTCATTATGGGTCCATTTCATGGGATCATTAATGATATTCTTTTACCACACCCATAATATGAGGTTATTAGACAGTTCTGTGTTTCTATGTTATAGTCACACTCATTATTATACCATAAAATGTGCCAATTATGTAGCTGATGTATTACAAAAAGTATTGGCAAGCTTAAACAGATAAACCATGCATTAATTTTAGTGTACATGATTTTAATTATTACAAACAAAGAAATTATGGTACTCAGAAAACATAAACATTATCAGTATTATAGCTATATGAAATGTAAAGTTTTTCTTTTTAATGAATAGCAATATTCATGTTTATATAATGTGACATGACTTTTGTATGTATGTTTATTAGTAATATTATAGTTATCTGTATACTGTACATCACTTATAGTACTAGGTGTTTTGAAATACTTACTGCATCAACTGATAAAATAAAGGAAATTGCTATGTGTGTTTATGTATGAATATGAATATACATGTATAATTATAATTTGGATTTTTATATATCATGAAGAGGATCCTGTCATTTGATCTTCAATCACAATAATGTCTACCTGAAATATTTTCTGTTACAGTTATCATCACAATGTCATAACTTGATTTGTCCATATGCTTTATTAGTTTCTACATGTAGTTCATTGTCCTGTTTTATATTCCATTGTGGTGTATCATAAACTGGACCTCCTCCAGGTGATTGTAACTGAATATTAGCAGACACTGTTGAATGTTTGCTGTCTCTTTTCCTCATTGTAATAAATGTAATTAGAAATGTAATAATTCCTGTTATTAGTGATGATATTACAACAGCAACAACAGGTACTGACACACCTGAGTAATAATTATATGATAATGAGGATTAATTAAGTTGAGCTATTTCACTGACCAGTGACTATTGATGTAGAACATTTTGACGAGTCACACGATACAGCACATGATGATTGTAGTATAGCTAAAAAAATTTTTTATGTTCGAAAAATGATTATCAAATAATATACTAGCAAACAAGACCAAAATTTGAAATAATTAACACTATTTATACCATGCTTGTAGTTAATTGACCAATGAAATTGCTCAAAATGAGGTTAATAAATCTCATATCAAACCTCCTGGAGAGGTTCAATATTATATTGAAACCTCCCGAGATTGTATAATAATTTTGTCAGAGTTGTCATTGATTTATTATAATGGTTTATAAATTACACATTAAAAGATTATTATCCTAGCTGCGAAGTGTAGGTGGAAGGGTATGACTATACAACTGTAGCTATAATTATTAGCTGTAATTCATAGTGATGCTTGTTCTTTTTGCAAATCTGACACCAGTTTGTATGCTTGTGATTGAAGCTCCATTGATTCCTCTCGTATGAGATTCCAAAAGAGTTGGGTTAGGCTGTTCTTGCATCGTGAACTTCTCGAGATTGATCGATATTGCATAGCACATATTCGCATTGCTGTTGGAAGACCACACCTTATACTGTGAAGGAGGAGCCGGAAATCCACTACATGTAGAGCTTTTAGTGAAATTATGTATACTGTTGTCACGCGCAAAGATTTGCTTAGTTACTGTATTTCGCGCGTGAATGAAATGCTTTCCTATAGCATGGTAGAAGTGCATTATACACCTCCGTACAGCCCTCGGTTGATAAATCTAGTAGAGACCTTTACCTCGGTGTATACACACAGTAACCAAACTCATACTGTCATTGAAGCTAAATAAATAACTTGATACAAACAATCAACAACCATGTAAATAACCAAAATCAATAAAACAACGAAAGATCAGAGGAACTATCGCACAACAAAACATCATCCGGGCATGATTCATCAGGATGGAACATCTTTGGGTTTACAAATTGTTAAGTGGCAGGTAGGTCGTGATCGACTTCTTCTGTTTCACACTCTTTTTCAAACATGCCATCATTTCCATCAACTTTTATAGTGTTCTTTCGTCTCTTGAGAGATAAATTTTACCATTTGAGAAAAGGGCTAGACATTCGCAGCTGCCTGAAATCAGAGGAATAGTGAAACATGAGTTTGTGGTTCACTGGTTTGAGTGGTTTCTTCAATGACGTGACTTCGTTTCTATGGGAACTGCTTGGTAACTTTGATGTGCGTCATTACTATGACACAAATACTTATAACACTCCTAGTCGGGCAGTATCTAATTTACAGTCACCTTCCCCTCAGGCGCTACGCGCCCTTGGGATTGGTGACTGTAAATCAGATACAGCCCTCCTAAAGGTGTTGTAACTATTACTTGTAAGGACCATGTAAATATATAATTTATATGTATGTATGTACGTAATGACGTAGGCCTACATGTGTATAATTATATTAGTGTTATTTTAGTTAATTATAACCAAAACCCCTTTTTGTTAGGCATTCTGACTTTTCAAATTGAAATTGGTAAATGGGCACTTTTATATTAGTTAGTTAAATAAAATACAACTATAACCAAAAGGGATCACTATAGCCATACTAAAAACAACAGTAATTAATTACATATGTACATATGTAATTAAAATTCTATGCATGTGTACACACATTTATGTACTTACATGTAATTAGTGTTGTTTTACTATAACTAAAACCCCTTGTAGTAAGGCATTGTGACATAATTAACTAAATTACAAGTCTATTGTAATTAACTAAAATGAAAATTAGCCAATAATGGACACTTTTAGTTAGTTAACTGAAACTAAAACCCTTTTAGTAAGCCTAATATTTTAGTTAACTAAACTATAACTATAACTAAAAGTGGTCAGTATTTTCAAACACTAATAGTGATATATGTACTGTGTATACTTAAAGAAATGTCTGGCGTTTAATTTTCTTCTGGAAACAAGGTTGACATTTGTTATTTAAACTATCTTTGAACTGTTTGAAACTTTCCATACATCATTATCAACCTTGTAACTATGACTACCTACCACAGTACTTCCATGAATGACTTCCTAAAATGCGAGTGCTTATTCTGATTTACCTGCTTAGAATAACTTACACTTTCACTTACACTGTAGCTCTCTTTCAGTACTCTTTACACAATTTTAAAAACTAAACTGAGTACGCTCACACCAAGCTATGAGAATTTTCTGCAATATGTGTTTGCAGATGCCACATATGCCCAGGTGTTTAAATATACATGTATGTTAACATTACAAGTATGTAAAATGTGTACTTTTGTGTGTGTGTATGAATGTATATATTATATAATATATGTATATTATATAGTATGCTAATGCGTCCTATATACAAAATATAGGACCTGAGTTTTGTGTCCAAGGATGTGATATAGCCCGAGCCTGTGAGGGCTATATCACATCCGAGAACAAAAAACAAGGGTCCTATATTCAGTATATAGGACCTATTAGCATACTATATACAATATATTGTATGATGGTGACATCTCCTGCATAGTGTGCACATGGAAGGTCCATATACAATATATAGGACTCACTACATCAAAGGGATGATGTCACCATCATACTATATATATATATGTATATATAATTATATACAAATGTATGTATATATGTAATATATATAGTACACTTACAGGTCTTATATACAAAAATATAGACCCGAGGTTTAGTGTCCAAGGATGTGATATAGCCCGAGCCTGCGAGGGCTATATCACATCCGAGGACACTAAACCAAGGTTTTATATTGTTTTATATAAGAACTGTAAGTGTACTATATACAATATATTGTATGCTGATAGATTAAAGATTCACAGGTCTATATACAAAAATATAAGACCTAACCACATCAAACGGTTGCCATGGTAGCATGCTATATATATATATATAGATATATCTGTACTATATGCACATATGTACTTGAAATTTCCTTGACAGAAGTTGTTATTTGAATGGGTGTTTTACTGGTAGCTTTAAACAAAAACAATAATTATACATCATCATTCATAAAACTTGTAACATACTATATGAATTTCGAATGCTCTCTGACTGGGTGGTAGAAAAAAAAGTAGTTGTCAACTGTGTTAATACATCTAGAAAATACTGTGTATAAATATGACACAATTAAAATAGAATTAACTAATCTTGCCTGTTGCAGTGTTAGTGGAACTTGATACTGTGAAACAAAAGGAAGTAACGAAACAACTTATATTATCTGTTACAATGTTAGTGCAACTTGATACTGTCAAACAAAAGGAAGTAATGGATGATAAACATTATTATCAACAATTCCTCACATGAGCTAATAGTTGATGTACTTGATATGGGAATATCAACTATAGAAATAATCCTTAAATTATTAATAATAGTTAATACATTCCATACCATGAATCAAAGACTCTTCTCCTATTCCTATAATATTCTCAGCAGTCACATTCACAATATATTGACTACCTTTGGACACACTAGTGAATGTGATATGTGTCATGTTATTAGTGACATTATGTACTAGAGATCCATCAAATGATGTGATATTGTGATACACATGATAATCAATTACTGGAGGTCTTAGTGAATATGATGGAGCCTGGATTGAATAGCATATAAAATAAGTATAATAATTATAATTATTTTGAAATTTGTATAAATAAACTAACATTCCATGTTATGTTTAATGATTCATCAGTAAGTATGAAATTCAGATCCATTACAGATTCTGGAACTATTATAAATCCAGGAATAAATATCACATGATATTATATTCACTTACAATCTAGAGTAATTCTTGCTGTTTCACTTTCTTCTCCAGTTCTTCCTGCATTATCAACTCCTGTTACACTAAATGAATAATTCATTCTTTGTACAAGCTGGTTAATAACAAGTGTTGTACTGTTAGAAGTATTCTTATTATTTCCATTGTCTATACTAACAACATAGTGGTGAATACATTGACTGGAATTGAGAGGAGGAGACCATGATACCACCACTGTATTAGGATCATTAGCTGTGACACTGAAATTCAAAGCGACAGATGGTGTTTCTATAATGGAACTATAATAAATACTATAATTAGCACATTCAACCTCACTTACCTAGTATCATTATACTACATGTTCTTTCAGTACTAATATTACTTCCATCTCTACATTTGATCTGTTTATTATTGAGTTGATTAGTAGCTATAAATGATAATGTAGAATTTAACTGATCATTATTACTAGTATCAGTTAATACTGCAGTGAATGTATTTGTTGGATCTGATAGTTGTTGTTGAAATTTAGTAATATCCAGAACATGAGGGTGTCCTTCCAATTCATCTAGATTTGGAACACTCCATCTAAGAGTAGTACCATCAATTATACAACTATATTTAGCCACATCTTGTAAGCAAACTTCAGTACACTGAAGATCAACTGCACAATCGCCTAATATATTATAATTATAGAATTTCCACATAGTTTATTGCAAGATACTAAAATCACATAGAAACCTCATAAAGGTATCTATATAATTATTATTATGATTTATAATTATTATTGTCTTGTAATAATTATAATCATAATTATATGATGTATATTATATATAGCACATACATACATACTTACCTATAATACTTAATTGTGCAATATTCAAAACTTACCAATAGTTATAAAAGAAAGAAGAATTACTTCCAAATACTGAATCATCGATATTTTTGTATCCAATTGCAAGTTTGCTGTGTGAGTATACACACAGTCTCCACCTAGTATATAAAGTGTATGTCATGTTTTCATTTTTACTGAAGATACACTTATAAAAGTTATCACAACACAAATATATAATTATGTAATATTATATATATATATATATATATATATAATCATGATGTTATATATTTATAAAAACAATTACATTACGAAATATGTTTATTGAACCAGGAGCCCATAATGACGTTGACCGGAAAGCGTAACTCTTTCCGGTCAACGTCATTATGGGCTCCTGATTGATCACTATAGGTACAATAAAATATGTATGCATAATACTACATAACAGTATGAAAATTGTATTACTAACAACCAGATTACAGTAACCCTTTGCTCTGCCTACGTGGGGGAGGGTTAATAAACAATGGAATATTGGTATTACCTATAATTATAACATGAAAATGACAATCTTTACTATTTTAACTATAATTATTGTTTACGGTTACATGTAGTAACTGCACATTTCTTTCAATAATATGCTTTTAATCATTTCACTATAATGATTTATCCAAAACATAAATTATTGATGGTAATTGTATTAGTGTTTTTTACCAACATAACATCAATGGTAATTATTGAACACAGTCGCATTAACTTGTAGCAACTATTCCGCTTCGGAGTGCAAGGTCTGTTTCTGCAAATACTGCTTCTATTTGGAATAGGAATGAAATAAGTTCTAAGTAGAAAAAGTTACACAATTGTACTTTACATAATGTAATGGTAATTCTATTTGACTTGTTGCTAAAGCTCTGTACTATTAATTCTCACTCACAGTGAGACATACATGCATATTATAGTATTACAATACAGAATGTGGATAATTACTGAAAAGCTGAACCTTCTCTTATATGACCCATATCAAAGTATACATAAAATGGATGACGTTGATTTCTACTGCTCAAATATTTTGTAGTGTTTCATTCTGTTGTTATTTGAACTTGTGCAGAAAAAATTATTAATAATTGTGATTGAATGAATGTTTCTATGTTTGTCTCTAAGTATGTACATATAACAAATAATCTATTAATTTAACTTAAAATAACATTCTACATGTGTAAATTGTACCTCATAATTATAATTATTATGAATAATATTATAATTTTATTTGTACATGTAATTCATTGTCTTTGTTTATCTTCCATTGTAGTGTATCATAAACTGGACCTAACTGAATATTAACCAGATACTGTTGAATGTTTTGTGTATCTTTTCTTCATTACAATAAATGTAATATAATTCCAGTAATTAATGATGATAGTACAATAGCAATGGGTCTTGCCACAGCTGTACAATCAAAATTAATTTTACTTATAAATTATTATTATTTTCATAACTAACCAGTGGCTACTGTTGATGACATAGAGCTTTTAGATGTGTCACATGGTAAAACATTTGAAATTGCTGAATGAATGATACAATATTATTGTTTATGTAGTCAACTATAGAATACGTTAATGTCAAATTTAAGTGTGTCAATTGACATGATATAAACGAATATTAATAATATGTCAGTACTATAGAAGATTGGTTTACTTTAACTTGTCAAGAAAAAAGATTTTTCTGTTTAACTTTGAATATTGTGCTGTGTACTCTGAATAATGAGTTTGATAGTGTAACTCTTAGCACATAAATTCTTGATCAAGCTGAAGGGCTCTTTTATAGCTTACATCAGTAATAATGAATACTATTAATTTATCATCCTTGATTTTGCAGTATAATCAGCTATATAAGGGTTCTTGATTATGCGTGCAATTACATATTGCTAATGCTTTTGTGTTTGTCATAATTATGATAACTATATCCTTAAATAAACGCCATAAATTGCAGACTAAAGCTAATAAACTGGACATTCCTGTAGAGTCTATATTGTATAACATCATAATTATGGATGTTCCATTCTAATTGTTTGACAGTAACTGAGTATAACACTAATTCAATCACAATAATACATACCTAACTGAAACATTTAATAATATAAGTAGTCTTCATATTCATGTGTGACATCGTTACTGTCTCTTGTGTTAAGTTTCATATTATAGCTTGTGCTATATCATATCAAATTTATAATCACCTCACCCTTAAGCCTAAGACCCTCTTGGTTGGTGATTATAAATATGATATAGCACTGGTACGGCATGTTATAATGTATAAGTATAATTAGGAGCCCATGGTATAATATTATATATTAATTATAATAGACATATTACCTATATAAAAAACCATTACATTATAATTATGAAGTATAATTATATATACTGTTTATTGAACAATAAATTATGTTTGACAACAGTATTCAAACATATAATATAATACAGATAAGTTTTAATACACACATACCTTTTCCTATCTAGTGTGTGTATATTAACACCCTCTAGATGGCCACGTAAGCAAAACTGGCAAAATCTTCATCATTAATATTATTTTCCGGACAAATCATTTTTTTGTTTGTTGAACTATCACATGATTCTAGCACCATTCCAATTGCATTCATAGTAAAATCATTCTGGACTGAGATGAAATCACAACTGCTTTACTTGAGATTATGCTCAAGCATTTTCTAAAGTGCTTCATCTCATGTCTGGTTCAAATTGATAAAAACATAGCATTATGTCCGGACATCTTTCAACATTTTTCGTGAACACTGCAATTAGCTTTAGCCTCCTATCAATTGTTTCATTTATCTACAGTAGTCAGCTGGTTGTGCATACATCTTTATTGTTCAGGGTAGTGGTCTAAGAACATCTGGTTATTATATAAATAGTGCATGTACATGTAACTATGTACCAAACAACAAGAATGCCTACTAGCTAGAATCATACCTGTAATATTATATAGCTAACTTGGATAGGTAGAGTAGTTGTCCCATCAAAACAGGTGATTTGAGTTCCATTATCACTAACAGTATAGCATTCATCACATCTAGAGTGGCAGTAGATGTGAAATTACCACAGCGAATTTGCCTCAAACTTCAGGTTGGTTTATTTGAGGAGCAGTTTCAAATTGAACTGGGGTAAAGAGAGGTGGTTCCCAAACAAGCCCTGGAGCATCAATAGTCTCACATGTGAATACAACCTTCTCTCCATCATGCCAGTAATGTCTGAACAAGATTAACTGACATAAACAGAAAAAAAAAATGGATGACAGATACTTTTATAAATATCTGTATAATTCAGGTATTGCCAGAACTCAAAGTTCAACAAACTTAATTGCGTGATAATAATCTCATAACAACAGGGGTTAGTATCAGTTTTAACCATATCACCCCTATACATTAGGATAGACGGGCATATAGACCCTGAAAAATAGCATGTCCACACATAACACCACAGAAGATAATTATAATAACTGAATCTTTAGTTAGACATACATGAAACTTTAACACACCTTCATGCACTGCAAAAACATAATTGCAACACATTAAATTTTGTTTAGTACAGTTGCAAGGATTTAACATATTTAGTTGATTGGTTAAGAATGCATACATGCTAATGCCATAACTACTTTATACTATAATAATTATTATTAAGTTGAAGCACTATAATTTTAGGCTAGGGACCTAGAGTCCTGTCCACTCAAAATAATTTCATGCCAAACAATTGGGTAACTTTATTACTAAATAATTGTATCTGGCTATCAAAAGGATTTGGATACTTGCAAACTCATAATTTAATTTATTCTAGTATATCAATTTTCATAATTGGTGCACATTAAGTCGTAGAAACGGCATGCATGTAGCCATAAAAACATATGTGACATACATTGAAATTTATGCTATCCCTTGCAACTATATATACCAACCAATTCAATTTTGCAGAGTTCAAATATAACAAAAAAGGGATACAAAATACTTTGCTTAATTCTATAGGAAGCCAACAAAATTGTTATGTAAGAAGTATAACAATACCTCTTCCAGGATACCAAACTGCACTGATGTCCTGTACAAAAATACGAAATAACAAGTGATTAAAATTAATGTAAGTATTTAATCCAAATTAAATTGTGGGAAAATGTCCCTTTTTGCAAATTTGGTCACATAATTATATTCAGTAGTTTTTCTGTTTGCTTAAGTCTGTTTCCATATCCACATATCTGTATTAGCACTATTTTAAGTATTGTTGACATAGACTTATGATTATAGAATGTAACATCCTATACCTCAGTGCATGGGCAATTACCATGGTAACCTTTGATGTACCATGTATATGCCTGTAGACAAGGAGATTTAGTGTCTAGCCACTAAACAATCCAGCTACCTGTATTTTCACAGGTTTTACAGTAATTGGTACATTACTACTTGACAACAGTGATGTCAAATGTGATTTAATTGCGTACTTTTGTGTTACCATGGTATAAAATACACCATTTGGAGCCAATTGTGGGCATCTTATACACGAGATAATTAATTCGACCAATTATCTCGCGAGTGTTCAAACAGGGCTATACATAATTAATAGGCCAGGGAATCGGCTGAGGTGCTGTGATAAACTACTATCACAAACTTGGAATTGATAATCAAAAGAATTTTCAATATCAATTGGAATTGATAATCAAAAGAATTTTCAATATCAATTGATTAATCAATTAATCAATTAATCATCATAATTAACCTCAATACCTGAACATGAGACTCAAATATGTCTGCCAGTTATATCATATACGTTTCAAGTAATCATATCAAAAAGCAAAACATTCGGCAATTTAATTATATTTATAATACCATACTTACAGGGATTTTAGTTATAGCTAACTATTTTTCATGTATTAATAAACTTACTGTAGGACACACTTCCTGTTACACACCATAGAAATACGGTGGCATAACTATTTTATAATAATTATTTTTATTAAGGCTCAAGGAGACGTTAATAAAAACATTATACTGCCTCATATGCATAGTATATGTCCCATAGACTGTTCAATAAGATCAGGTAATTAATTCAATATAATATAGTATAATTATAGGAAGATTATAATTGTTCATAATTGTGATAATTGAATGTCGTGATATCATATAAGTCAGTAAATCTAACTTCCTTCAATATAGTTATATTTTAATATTACCAGATGCTATAGCATAACAATTTATGATATGATATATACTGTACTATTAACATATCATCATACAATATCATACATTATCATTGAGACCTGTATTGTAGTTGTTCAAAAATATCACTAGTGAACATTCACATTAGTAATAATTATAATGGAACGTAGTTTAGCATAAATTATTATTGTACTATTTCTATATGGCTCTATAAATAGAAATAAGAAGTAGTAAAGCATTTCATGCACAATTGACTACAACAGACCAATAGACATAATAATAGTTTTGCAGCCCTTATTATACATTTGTGGTTTGATAATATAATAAAAACACAGGTTGTTTCTTCATGTAAGGATAGTATTGAGCTGTATTACTCATTCAAACTGGTATAATACTCATACAATCCAAAGAATACAAAATTTCATACTTCAGTGAGAACATCTATAATCCTAACAATACCTATACACTTATTATAAATCTTATACCATACCATACTATATAAATTACAACATTATGTATCAACGTCAAATATAGCTTATGTTGTCCATTTATAAGAGAAAGGAGTATCTACTATATTCACTATTTCATTAATGTAATTATAAAATGCTGTTGTTTGACAGTAAGGTCTTCCATATATGGTATCAATAGTGTACATACCATATGGTATACTGAAACACAAACATTATCAGTATAATTATACATGGAATGTATAGCTTATGTTTTCAATGTATATAATTATGTTCATCACAAGGTGTAGCAGTATGTATTTGTATATTTATATAGTAATAATGAAGAAGCTATAGTAAATATATATTTTATGTCAATATATAAACAATTATTATTATTATTAAGTGGACATGGCATATACAAGGAATTGATGTTTATTTAAACTGTTTGTCTAGAATTTGAAAAGTTTATAATAAATACATGATGTTTATGTTTGAGAGTGCATAATGTTTATCTATAAACATGACCACGAAATTACACACACATACTTATATGCAAATACACACTATTAGAGATAATAATACCAACAATTTAGCATTAAGTTACATAAATTATATACATACATACATACATACATACATAGTTACATAAATGCAAACATAATTATATATAATTATACATACATACAATTATGTTAATAAGCTGTTGATGATGGTCACTACCTGCACCATCTTCATAGTAAAATTTAAGTACAACATCACCACAAACTGAATGCTAAATACACATGTGTCAGTTTCACAAAGGTTTGAATTGATAAGGTTTCAATTATCGTGGTTGACTAACTGATATGTATAAATGTGGTGAGATGCTTGCTTTAGATACTGATTCAGTTTTAAGTGACTAGTGTCTTCATAATTATAATGTGTTTGTATTAGATAGTATCTTGTATAAAGACAAGATGACAGTCTCTATAGCCAGAAAAAGATAGAAGAAAGGAAATTGTGGAAGTGACAAAAGGAAATTGTATACTTATAATTACTATAATATGGATTATTACATAAAGGATATAATAATTATGATATTCTATGAGAGTACAAATGAAAACTTGTAAATGTGAATTGTATAGACAATTTTTTAATTAATATTCATTTCACCTGATCATCTAATAATGAATAAATAAACTTAAAGGAAAAAGGAACACAAAACATGTATTATAGGATATAGGGTGTCATAAGTAATTGAACATATTAACAGTAAAATGTCTCTACAACATATCATAATACAATGAAAACTAAATTGACATATAAAGTGACAGTGGTTGTTGTTATTACAACTGCTTGTTTACTGAAGAATATATAACTTTCTCCTGTTGTATATTAACACTAGGAGGAGGAGGAGGAGTGACAGATGGTGGTAGTTCCAGCTGAAGTTGAGCATAAATCATGTCTTTCTTCTTCTGTGATAACTATAATCCAATGTGTCAACATAATATAACTCATAACTATATATATATATATATATATATATATATATATATATATATATATATATATATATATACTTACTCGTTTAGGAACTGGAGGTGGGTTTGTAATTGATGAATATACAACAGGTTCAGAGAAACCTGACGGAGGTGGTACAATAGGTCTGTTCTTAGGAGGAGCTCCAAGGTCAGCATATATAATTCCTCCTGTACCAGTCTTTTTATTACCCTGTATACACAAGAATGAGATAAGTGTGTATATAGGTAGGTGTATGCATAATTACCACATTTTGATTCAGAACAGAATATTGTCCAGAACCACTTGATTCTATATTATTTTCTCTTTCTCTTTGCTATATATTAAATTTTATCCTGAATATAAGTTAACATAATTAAACACATCATATTTACTTCTCTTTCACTTCTTTTCAATACTGAGTATTCCTTACCACTTGGTTCAAGCACAAATGGTTCATCTTTTCTCTGGTTTATTGTTGAGTACAAACCAGGAGGAATGTTTTCCGGCTTTCTTTTTTTTTGCTATTACACAATAGATAATTCCTGATACACTATTAAGGTATTATTGATACTTACATTTCTTTCTTCTCTCTGTAATACTGAATACTCTCCACCACTTGGTTTAGGAGGAGGTGGTTCATCACCTCCCATATAAGGAAGTATTTTAGGTGGTTCATCATTATAGTTATATGGGGGAACTGGAGGAGGCACTTCATCATATTGTGATAATGGAGTGGGTTGTGGTTTCTTTATAACAGCTGCATAGGTGGGGCCTAAGGATGACTAGAAAACCCGGAAGAAATAAAAGGTAAAAGAGGACAAATTTATTTCACTCTATACTGAAGGTCTATGATGATGTAATTTAAGATGATTAGTATGATGATATCACCTCTGTTTGATCCATGCCATTGGAGTTGAAACCCGGTTCAGAAGTCTGGATGATAATTAATAAAAGGTTATGTGAATATGTTTATACTGGTAGTCAACATACCAAATTTCTGTCACCTTTGTTACAGCTGTATATATACATGTGTATGGAGTAAAAATTATAGTGTAAAAGGATTGCTTGTTTTATTTAGCTTAATTATTAACTTACCTTAGTTCCTTGATTCCAGTTGATTTGTATTCTATAATCAAATGATTTAAAGGTAAAATGATTATTGTGTTATTTTTACTTACTTCCTGATCGTCTTCTATACACTACAATCATAACTACACAAACAAGAACTGCAAGAAGAGCTAAGATTATACCAAAGACTGAAGCAACTACAGGAACCAAAGGTGAGGTGGATTTAGGACTATCAGCAGTTCCTTCTTCAGGCATGCTGCTACTGCTAACACCTAAGATAAACAAGAATGATATGAATTATACCTAATATAATACTAAATCATCAGCAGAAATTTTTTGTAAATAAATTGAATAGCAGATTATGTTATATCATATTATTGCTCTACCAAAATGATCAATCATTTGTTAGAGCATCTCACTTCTGCTTGTGCAAAATTGATGGTATGTATGTATGCATGCACAAAACTAAATATATACATACATAATTAACTAATTATGTATGTAATTATGTATATATGAACATATGTATGTAAACGTATGTGCATGTATGCATGTATGTATATAATCATATATGTATATTGTATAAATGTATGCACATATAGTCATATATATTTATGTGTATGTGTAATTTGCATGCAAGAATGCATGTATATTTATGTATGTAAATTATGCATGTACGTAAGTATGCATGTTTGTATGTATGTATGTCTGTACTTGTATGTATGTATGTATGTATGTATGTATGTATGTATGTACGTACGTTTGTATGTATGCATGCATGTTTGTATGTATGTATGTATGTATGTATGTATGTATGTATGTATGTATGTATGTATGTACGTATGTATGTATGTACGTATGTATGTATGTACGTAAGTATGTATGTATGCATGCATGTTTATATGTATGTATGTATGTATGTATGTATGTATGTATGTATGTATGTATGTATGTATGTATGTATGTATGTATGTATGTATGTATGTATGTATGTATGTATGTATGTATGTATGTATGTATGTATGTATGTATATTTGAATAATTTGTATTGCATTTATGTATAAACGTATGTACATCATATATACATATAATTTTAGCATAATTTTATGCATGCTTATGGTGTAACTATGTGCATGTGTATATAGTATATATAAATATATATATATATAATTTATGTATCTATGTCGAAAGTAAATACAATATGCATTAATATGCTATCATCATGAACTGCATTCTTGTAGCTGAAAATCTAGCAGGCAACACATAATTTTTGGGCTATTAACAAGAAACGTCTATACACACTGTTACAATGGGGTGATCCAGTGGTTGTTTATATTTGATTCCCTTAGGGGTATAACAAAATGTAGAGATACAGCCCAATTTCTGAGAAACATTTGGTTTTAGTTAGAAAGATCAAAAGTTTCCATGACAACATAATTATACCACTAGGGGTATCAAATATAAACAACCACTAAATTGCCCCATTTTTAAACAGTGCATAAATAAAGAGTTTAAAAGTGAATATAAAAAGCAAGGAGAATTTAACTTTTTTTGCTTTTATAGCAATTGTACCAGTATTATCAGTAAGTGTTTGTGTTTCCTTACTTGCAACTATCATGACAGAAGTTGTTATTTGATTTGTTGTTTTACTAGTAGCTTTAAACAAAACAATATACATTATCACTAAACTGGTAAGAGAAAAAGACTTACTATATGAACTTTGAAAGTTCCCTGAAAGAGTTGTAGAAAATATAGTAATAATTGTTTGTAATGATACATCTAGGAAATAAACTTAATAACTATACATAATTAAAACAGAATTAACTTGCCTGTTGCAGTGGTATCAGGTATAGTAGAACTCAATGCTGTGAAAAGAAAAGGAGGTAGTGAGTAATGAATATTATTATCAATACATCTCGGAAACACTGTGTATTAACTAAGACACAATTAAAAATTAACTTGCCTGTTGTAGTGCTATCAGTGGAACTCAATGCTGTGAAAAGAAAAGGAAGTAATGAATGATAAACATTATTATAAATAATTCCTCACATGAGCTAATAGTTGATGTACTTGATATGGGAATATAAACTACAGAAATAATCCATTATTTATTAATAATAGTTACTACATTCCATACCATAAATCAAAGACTCTTCTCCTATTCCTATAATATTCTCAGCAGTCACATTCACAATATATTGACTACCTCTGGACACACTAGTGAATGTGATGTGTGTCATGTTATTAGTGACATTATGTACTAGAGATCCATCAAATGATGTGATATTGTGATACACATGATAATCAATTACTGGAGGTCTTAGTGAATATGATGGAGCCTGGATTGAATAGCATATAAAATAAGTATAATAATTATAATTATTTTGAAATTTGTATAAATAAACTAACATTCCATGTTATGTTTAATGATTCATCAGTCAGTATGAAATTCAGATCCATTACAGATTCTGGAACTATCATAAATCCAGGAATAAATATCACATGATATTATATTCACTTACCATCTAGAGTAATTCTTGCTGTTTCACTTTCTTCTCCAGTTCTTCCTGCATTATCAACTCCTGTTACACTAAATGAATAATTCATTCCTTGTACAAGCTGGTTAATAACAAGTGTTGTTGTACTGTTAGAAGTATTCTTATTATTTCCATTGTCTATACTAACAACATAGTGGTGAATACATTGACTGGAATTAAGAGGAGGAGACCATGATACCACCACTGTATTAGGATCATTAGCTGTGACACTGAAATTCAAAGGGACAGATGGTGTTCCTATAATGGAGTTATAATAACTGCTGTAATGATAGCACTACCTCCAGCCTCACTTACCTAGTATCATTATACTACATGTTCTTTCAGTATTACTATCACTTCCAGCTTTACATTTGATCTGTTTATTATTGAGTTGATTAGTAGCTATAAATGATAATGTAGAATTTAACTGATCATTATTACTAGTATCAGTTAATACTGCAGTGAATGTATTTGTTGGATCTGATAGTTGTTGTTGAAATGTAGTAATATCCAGAACATGAGGTTGTCCTTCCAATTCATCTAGATTTGGAACACTCCATCTAAGAGTAGTACCATCAATTATACAACTATATTTAGCCACATCTTGTAAGCAAACTTCAGTACACTGAAGATCAACTGCACAATCGCCTAATATATTACAAGAATAACATTTTCAATTAAAATGAAAGAAGATTTAGGGAAGTCAAAACCCAGAAAGCAAGCGAACAAGGTCTAGGATTGTACTATCATAGGAGGTTAACATATGATCCCAAAATAATTTTTATATAACCCTACATAAGTACAACTCTTAATTATAATTATGTACATCATTATAATAATAATTATATGTAACTTACCAATAACAAGAAAACCAAGTAAAATTAGAAGTTCCAAATACTGCATCTTCAACATTAACATAGTCCAGTACACATTCTTTATATATAACATTAATTGGGTGTGGTTTACCAAGACATTTTGGATTGTTGGTGTATTTATCTGTTGGCTATAGTTATATAATTGTCTATAAATTTTTCATGATAATTCTTCCTAAGATTCTGTCAAGGGTATACGACTAGTTTTATTTCTTCTGAGTCCGTCGAGTCAGTGGACTTGTATGTTTATGCTCAGTATGCCTGTACTGTTTCAAATGGGAGTATCTTTCTTTGATGGAATGTCACTGGTTTTGGAACAGAATAGATTTTTTTATTTTTACATACTGACAATATTGGTTTCACTCGTACTCCAATTGATGGGTTCTTTGCTACACTAACCAACACCACTAATGGACTTGCATCCATTCTGTCATTTTATGTGACGAACGAACACAATGGAACTCTTATCATTTGTGAAGACCCAGAAGATCCAGAAAGAGTATCTCTCAGTGTTAAAATGAATGCACTAAAGTGCAGAACCCTCGCTACTTACATACACAAAAACAACGACTATTATAATTGTTCACCTACTGTGTTATTTACAGTAGATCAAGATGCAAACTAGTTATCTCAAACCAAAGAGTAGTTTTGCAGGATTAATGTAAGGTAGTCATCTGGTTCAAGAGTTAACTGTAATTATTCAAATTAAGGCCACTAGACTAAATTTGTCGATTCCTGGAGCGTGGGCCATGGTGCGTACACCAAACTTCCAAAGTAAACTTCAGATCTCTTGAGAACTAGCAAATTTCCGGACAAAACTTCACAAATAGCACTCATTATGACGATAGACAAAGCCCAGGAAACAAAGACGAAAATTTGTTTTTCAGTGTTCCTGCTGACATCAGCAAAAACGATAAGATTTCAAGATGGCGACCGATCGACAAGGATTTACACGGCTGTTTCTCTGCAACAAGACGAGTTCAGAACAAATCGTTTTTATTTCTTACCTGTCACTATACCAGTATTCTGCATATATGCTCAGAATGCAGTAAGACCTTGCAGTTACGGAGATCAAACGGTAACACACACACATACACACACGACTACTATAACCCTCCGCCTACACGCTCAGGTTAATTAGAGGTAATTAAGAGATTTAACCCTTCATTTGCGGAAGGAACTTTAGAGCACCACACCGGTACCCAGTATAACACTTTCAGTTTTTTAATGTTGTAATTTTACAACATCCTGTCAGATAGGAAGTACCACACCTACTTATTATATTACTAAATTTCACTGCAAAAGCTGGGTCTTGGTGTTGCCACACCCCAAATTACTGTAGATTACGAGAGTATACCAATGTGGTGGTGGCATGTCGGCATTCTATTGTCCAAAACGCCCACACTTTGTTGGATGTGGTCTAGCGGTACGTGCTTTGATTCAAGTGTCCACCCTTTGATGTTGAGTTAGTTTAGGGTACTTAATTAAAAAAAAAAAAAGAAAAGTGAAAGGAGAGTAGAATGGGATGTTGATGTATTGTGTGATGTATTTTTAGCTGGTTCTAGCGAGAGAGAAAGGGATGTTGGAAGAATATGTGACAAACAGCATTTGCTTGCAGACTTGAGTAGATGCTGTGCTTGCAGTAATTGGTAAGTAAGGTTGAGGTGACTGTTAGATTCCTCCAGTAGTTGGAGAAAGATGCAAATTGCCTGTATTCAGTTGCAACGAAGGTTTTGATTTTAATGAGATGCTGAGCCACACCTTGCAATCAGTATAATTTATTACATCCATGGTAGGTGTGGTTGTTCATTATTCAAAAGCCCCCGGGTTAAGAAACTGTAAGGGATAATTTTAATTGCGGAAGGTGCTTTATAGCACCTGCTATGTGAAATTTAATCTAATTACTTGCAGCTCTATCTCACATTTTATAAGACTCAAGATTCTAACTTACTTTGCTGTAAAGAAGAGCTGTTAGCAAGCCATTGATGTTAAATTTATGCTTCGTTATCAGTAGGAAGAGAGTAAGGCGAGCGCTTGAAAATTTAGTACTTCCACGCCCACCTCTATACTCGCGAGCCAGACTCTGTTCCTTGAAAACAAAGTTGTTATTAAGTGGCGCTCGGGCAAAATATATGAATATTCATTAGTTACTACTTATTATAGGGTGTCTAAAGTGAAAAATCAAACTTCCAGATTTTAAATTATGAATATCATAAAATATTTATCTTACTAAGAAAATGCTTTAGCTCAAATAAAAACGCTGGGAAACCAGGAGTTCCAGAGAAAATTAATTTTGAAGTTTTAGTGAAAAGAGGGTTAAAAATTCATGAGGCAATTTTAATATTAAACGAGTTCTCGCATTGGCGTAGCTAGTAATGGGCCAACCCGGGCCTTGGCCCGGGTAAATTTTTGATGAAAAAAATTGTTTTAATTTAAAGAAGTAAATGAAACACCCTGATAATTTAATTAAATTTGGAAACGCATTTTTTAGCGGCGCTAAAAAATGTGTTTCCAAATTTAATTAAATTATTACAGATTGTCTTAACTATTGCTGTAAGTACTGCGTCCTGTGAACGATCATTTTTGTCTTTAAAACGCATTAAAACCTGGCTTCGTACAACAATGACCGAACAACTCTAGCTGTAATATCGATTGAGAGAGATCTGTCTACTGAATTATCACTTGATCAAGTGATAATTGAATTTGCTGGAAAGGATAGTAACAGAAGGATAATACTTTAATAAACTATAACTCTGACTGAATGCTATCTCGAATTGTTTCCGTTATTCATTTCAATATTATAATAAATTAATTATTAATCGACACGCCCATCATGAATAATTAATTACCAAAAAATTTTAAGTGCATAATAATAAATACACTGTTTAGAAAAACAGAACTTCAGCAATGGCATTATTAAGACTAGTTTTGATAATTCAGAAGTTTTCAGGTTTGTGGCAGCAGACAAAGCAAAGCAAAAGAAGTTGGATAGTCGATCGTTTTTGCTGACATCAGCAAAAATTGTCAAGATGGCGTCGCACAAAGAGCTTTACACTGCTCTATCTCGAAAACAAAAACGTTTTGCAAAAATCTTTTGCATAACGTATGGAGATCTTTTCATCAGTATGCTTACCTTCACCCAAAATGTTGCAGTTTCTGAGATCAAGCGGTAACAGACAGACACACACAGACAGACAGACACACACACACACACACACACACACACACACAAACAGACTACTGTAACCCTCCGCCTACGCTCAGATTTTTAATTAAGGGGCTGTGTTCACACGTGTATGCTCACTCGTTACACGATCACGATTGACACCTTAGGCTTAGGCAGTGAGAGCATGGAGGTTACTAAGCTGGGAAAAGAAAAAGGAGAGTTGTTTCCTTGAAAACAAAACTAGAAATCATATGAAGACAGGCAAGTCTCAGAGAGTTGTTGCATCTGATTTTGAGATTCCCAAGTCTACAGTTGCAATATGTAACTGTAAATATGGACCAACATTCTGTAATTAGGAGTTAAGTACAGCTACTTTCAAAATCATGGGCAGTTTCAAAGATACGAGCACCTCTTGGTCCCACACTGCCCGGATAAGAGGGGTTCCACTGTACTATATATGTACATCCCAATCATGTAAGACAAAGCTATAGCAAGTGATTAACCATTCTAGTCACAATGATACTTTAGAGAAAAATGTAATTAAATCAATTATTTAATCATTAAAAGTAATGATTAACAATGTATTTAGCTGTTGCTAGCGAAGCACAGAGGTCTCTAAGACTTGCTGAAGGTACCAGAAGACAGGTATGACATTTGTGATGCTTTTTATGTAATGAAATGGTGATTGCCCGAATAATTTAGAAATTTCTATTTTGATATATCTCTGAATTATATTTTAATCCATAAGACTGGTGTTTGCAGAGCCAGTCATATATATCACTACATACTCTTTCATTTTTTAAAATGTCTTTTTTTTTGATTCTATATTATATTCACTAAATTATATACTTGTGACAAGGGTTCTGTATCAGGTGCATTCATTAACAATAATTAGTAATTTTAGTTAATAATTGGTTACAGCAATGGTAATAGGACAGTAAAAAGTTGTTGTACTGCAGAGTAGTTGTGCCATTTTGACTATTGCTAACATGTACATGTACACCTCAATATCCTTGCTAAAGCTGTAATAGCAGCCATTTCTCCTTGTAAAATTGACAGAACCTCTTTTTGTAACTGTTTTGCCTCTTAGGTTTGCAATTCATACTGAAGCATAACTTGCAGATTGAAACTAAGTTTATATTTCTTCCTGGCCAACAAAATACCAGGAGGAGCAGTGCTAAACTTTAGTTGGTTTCCTGTACGAAATGTTTCAGGTCACATTATTATTTTGAATGATTAATTATTAAATTCTTCTGTTTTTGTTTCCTACAAATCCACCTCCAAATGTGCCCAACGTGACTTTAAGTTGTATTAATAGTACCAGCTTTATTATTTGAGTGAATATGTTCTTATCTCACGGTATGAGGTATCAATAACATTCTCTGATGGTGAGATGGTGACCTGTATATAATGAAACAGATGTTTCATTTACGTTTAGTGGAAGTACAGTTAATGTATCTAATGTAACTGTTGTGGCATTTGATAATACTAATAGAGAAGGTGATAGTACTGTTGTGAAGATACCTTGTGACAGTGATAGTGACGGTGAGTTACATTTCTTTGCATTTGCCCCATATTTTTGTATTGTCTTCATTAGTTTTGTATTCTATTATTTCATGGCCTGCAGTGTCATCCCTATGATTGTTATGGCCCGCAGGGCCATCCCTATGATTGCTTTCCCATGGGTTCGATGTATGTTTATATATATATATATATATATATATATTCTTGTGTCACTTACACGAGTATGCGTTGTATACATAGTTAAGGAAAGTACGTCATTCCGGGAGGCGGAACCAATGAATAAGAGTGCTGGGAATTCTTTATCGTCTGCGAAACACTGTAGCATTGGAAACTTGTGCGTCCAGCTGTTCACCTTTGTTCATACACCTGGTAGCTTACTACTACTAGTATGTCTACTGCTAGTATGGAGAACAAGGAAGCTAGGCATGCTCCGTGTAAATGAGTACTTGAAAATGAAAATTTAGATAGTGTAGAAAGTACGAGTGATTTGGTCCAGCAGCATGCAAGTGGTTCATGTAGTCCAAAGAAAGCTCGTCTAACAAATTCTGAGACCAGTACAGCTGTCCAACTACCTCTTCAAAACCCAGACAATTCTTGTAGCTCCTCCCACAACAATGGAGGCCAAGAACGCTTGAGGAGGAAGAGAGATAGAGAAAGAAGACAAAATGAAACAGAAGAGCAGCGTAGTATCCGATTGAATAAATAAAGGGTACTTGACCATAGACGTAGCCAAACTGAAAGTTCACAGTCAAGGGCAATACGTTTGGAAAAATGAGACAAAGAGCTTCTATACGTAACAGTGTAGAGACTGAAGAACAAAGGTCCAGTCGGCTTGCTGATTTAAGACAACGTGCTACTGTGTGTGTCAATGAGGAGACTGAAGAAGAAAGGATCAGTCATCTTGCTGACTTGAGTCAACGTGCTAATGTACGTGTCAGTGATGAGACTGAAGAAAAAAGGACCAGTCGTCTTGCTGACTTGAGACAACGTGCTAATGTACGTGTCAGTGAGGAGACTGAAGAAGAAAGGACCAGTCGTCTTGCTGATTTGAGTCAACGTGCTAATGTACGTGTCAGTGAGGAGACTGAAGAAGAAAGGTCCAGCCGTTTAATTGATGCACGAATCAGAACTGCTTTTCGTGTTAGTGAAGAGACCATTGATGACAGGTCACGCAGACTTCGAGTTATGAGTGACTGTGCATATGTACGTAGAAGTAGTGAGTCATCTGAAGCTAGAGAAGTTCGTCTACAGGCACTTAGAACACATCAATCTTCAAGAGCCTGTACTACTCCTGTTCTTACACCACCAGTAAGTGGTGAGGAGCAAAGACGACTTCATCAGTTATCTCAAGATTTGGAGAAATTCAGGTCTGAGATTATTGTAAGCCCTAGTAATTCCTGCTTCTCGTGTCATCGCCTCACCTACTCCCAAGGAGGATCGTTTGTGACCTATGAAACAGTAGAGGACTTGATAGCTCCATTATATTCACATCCCACAACTATACCACTTCCTGAAGTCCCTGAAGGTGAGTGTGTTTGGTTGTGTACACGTTGTCAGTCCATACTGGGTAAAGGGAAAGTACCACCTTATGCATGTATTAACAACATACAAGTTGTTGAAGTCCCTCCTGTATTATCTGTGTTAAACACAATGGAGCAGAGGTTGATATCTAAAGTACAAGCCTTTATGAAGCTTATAGTACTTCCATTAGGTCAAAGAGCATTGGCTGGCCAAAGTATAAATTTTCCTGTTGATGTTTCTCAGGTATGTAATGCTCTACCTAGACCAATTGATGAATCTGGTGTTTTACTAGTACAATTATCATCATCAACTTCTGCTTCAATCTCAACTGCTGATGGGGGGGAAGGTTCACCATCTAGTGTACCATCATCATCTTCTGTTACCACTCATTCCTGCAAAGGGTATGTGGGTATGTGATTAGAAAGCCTAAAATTATGAGTGCTTTACATTGGTTAAAGACTTCAAATGTATTGTATGGTGATATTCACATAGAAGATGGTAATATCACATGTGATGATAATGATGACAATAATAATGATAATAATGATGAAGATGATGATGAAAATAATGATGATAATGATGATAATACTACTACCAATGAAGAAGATGATGAACAACAAAAACAACAACAAGGTACAGTTAATGGGCCTTCCCAATTAGAAAGTTCAGTAGTTAGGACGAACTTTAACATACCTAACACAGAAGCTGTTGACATCATTCGTAATGGAGATTTCAATTATCCAGTTTATAGACTACCACGTGTTGAAGGCCAGCCTATTAGTTTGTTTGCTGATGCTAAAGCAGAGGAAATGGCATTTCCCTGTTTGTTTCCAAATGGTGTCAATGGTTTCCTAACAGCCCATGATCCAGCAATAGGTATTACGGACTATATTCAAATCCGTTTACTTAATGCTGATAATAGATGGGCTAGTCACATTCCCTATTTATTGTGGTCATGTAATCTCCTTCAGCAACACAGACTGTGTGATGCAGTTTGCATTGCAATGAGAATCCGATCCTCCTCGGGGGGTAGGCGACCTAGAAACCATTTAGATCAAGCACAACTACAAGAGCATGACCAACAAGCTTTGACAGCTGGTGATCTATTGAGTGATACATCCTCAGAGAACCCTGACCTGTCTGAGAATTGTTTTGGTTTCATGCGTAATATTCGCGGCTCAGCTGCATATTGGCAGAGGGCTAAGCTTGATCTATTTGCGATGTTTCGTACACTTGGACCTCCCACTTTCTTCCTCACACTCAGTGCTGATGATATGAACTGGACTGATCTGCTCTACATCCTAGCAAACCGTGATGGAATGAATCTCACTGAGCAACAGGCGAAAGACTTGCCAACAACACAGCAGAAACGTCTCTTATGTAGTTACCCTGTGATTGTTGCTCAACACTTTTCTCACCGATTCAATTCGTTTATGAAATTTATTCTAAATGGAGATGGTAAACCCATTGGTGAAATTCTGGACTACTTTTGGAGGGTTGAGTTTCAGCAGAGAGGCTCACCTCACATCCATTCTCTGTGGTGGGTGAAAGATACTCCTAATCTACGTACTGTTGAAGGTAAGAGAGCTACACCAGAGTTCATTGATAAATACATAACGTGTGGAGTACCAGTGATTGGTGAGGATGATGAATTAAGATCGCTAGTGATGAGAGTACAGAAACACACTCATACCCAAACATGCCAAAAACAAGGTCGATTCAGATTTAGATTTCATTTCCCAAAGAGAGCGAGTGCAACTACTCACTTGAAACGTAATAGGGATATCGGCAATAAAGCTAGATTCTACGTTCTGAAAAGAGAACAGGGGGATGAATACATTAATCCTTACAACCCTCACATTCTCAGAGCCTGGGGTGCCAACATGGACTTGCAAATGGTTGGCTCCGTCTACGGTGCTGCTCAGTACGTCTGCCATTATATGTGCAAAGACAAACCTAAGGAACTCAGACAGCTGATTTCTCGTAATCTAGAAAAGCTTCCCGAAAATTGTACTCAGAAATCTTGTTTGCTAAAGATAGGTAAAACCTTAATTAGTCATCGTATTCTGAGTGCTCAGGAAGCTGTTTACCGAACGACACGTCTTCATTTACGTGGATCTTCGAGAGGTACAATATTTGTGAACACGGGAAGACCTCAGAAAAGGACGAGAGTAATAAAGTCAACTAGAAAGCTTCGGGAAATGGATGGTGGTGATGCTGATGTCTTTGAAAGTGGACTATATGAGCGCTATCCTGCTTGTCCACTTGGTGATCCATTCGACAATATGAACCTTGCTCACTTTGCTGTTTGGTACGCTACATCAAAGCCTCCTTCTACTTCTGGTACGTCAACTAGAGCTCAGCCTAGGTACGAACTACAAGGTAATAGTGGATGGATATACTTACGTAGAAAGCAAGTATGTCTTCGTGTACCAACACTGACTCCCGAAGCTAATGGTGACGACTACTACTACCACTTGCTTATGTTGTATTTGCCATGGCGTAACAATCCTTTGTTTCCAGGTATGTAATGCTCTACCTAGACCAATTGATGAATCTGGTGTAATACTAGTACAATCATCATCATCAACTTCTGCTTCAGCTGCCCATAACCACATTTCCACTATTCTCCATGGTTGTGTTACTGGAACTTTGTAAACACAATAAATATTTCTATGGTAATACTCACAATAGCTCTACTATCATTCAGGCCTTGTCAAACCCAAAAAAGTATGCCAACAAGGTTAAAAGGTTAATGTAGGACTCAAATCAAACAAACCACTTCCACATAAGTACTTACACTGCTATAAAGCAAAATACAAAGAGCTACACTTATGTACATAGAAGTGGTTTGTTTAATTTGTTAACTTCCCAACCTTGTTTGCATGCTTTTTGGGTTTTAACATCCCTACATCTTTTTTTCATTTTTATTGACAATGTTTTTAATTATTCTTGTTTCCATTGTGTTTTTTTCTGAATATTGGGGAAATTTTTTTGTAGATTGCAAAAATACTGGTGCAAGTTATATATCATATGAAATCATACAACCATTAAAGCTTGTTCATCAATGAAGGTTCATCTTTTGCGATTATTTATGAATTGATTATCATTCTCTTACCTTACAGATGATGTCTATTCTCTATTTCACTTACAGATCTGTCTGCAGTCCTAGTGTCAGTCACTGTGTCAACCATTAATGCTTATCATAGTATATAATATTATTATACAATGGCTTTAATATTTATTATTATAAGAATGTATTTGGTCACAAATTTAATATGCTTATGATTCCAATGCAACAAGCACTTTTTTCCCTGCCATCCCTACATAGAGAGTACATGTACTTCTGTACTCTCTGATATACAGATATACACAATACAAAACATAACTCATATTGCTTGACAAACATGGTAACCTCTAACTTTGAATGCTCTGTGAAGCCATATTTAATTAATTACCGATTAATTTTACTTTTCTAATTAAACAAATATTTAATTAACTCAATATCGAAATTTTGATCTATGAAAATCAGATATCAATCAAAACATGAAAATTATACCCCACAAGAATATCCTACACTTATCAAAATGGCGTCCCATTTGAGATCAAATCTCTGCAGGTCCTTGCATGAGACTCTCTTCTTTCATAGTACCTGAAGATATCATCTCGGTAATAGACCAGAATTTTACTATGAATGGTGCTAGAATCATTGCGGTAGTTTAACAAACAAAAAAATGATTTGTCTGAAAACAATAATAATAATATGTAGTTTTGCCAATTGCTGATTCTCTACCTTAACGACAATCTTTGCCCAACTATTCATAGAAACATTAGTTATCAAAAGAGTATGTGCGTAATAAGACTCATCTTTATGATATTAGCAAAGATTTAGGTCATCACTTGTAATTTGAATTTATAGTGGCCATTTTTTTCGTGCCGACCCTACATAGAGAGTACTGCTGTACTTCCTGATATACAGACATAAATAATACAAAACATAACTACTTACCTCCCATATAACCACAATAGTGGAAAGATTTCCATATTTCGACAAAGTGCAGGTGTTATGGTCAGGGCCACTGAGAGGGGGGGGGGGGGGGGGGGGGCAACAGGGGCAACTGCTCCGGGGCCCCAAACGTTTTGACCATTATTATATAGATGAGCTTACTCAATTATAGGAAACACGATTATAAAATATAATTCCACATCAAGCTAGCTAGATAAAACAATAATAATAGTTATAATTAAGTATATCTGAAACAGTGACACATGCATGTAATGCTGAATGAGTAATTATTGTTAACGAGCGCCGTCGGGACGGGACCCTCGCCTTCGTGGCAAAGTAATACAAACTATAATCTTTTTTTTTTAAAATAATTATGTCAAAAGATTATAATTATGTATAATTATATATAATAATAACACTTACTTCAGATGGTTTATATAAAACATATAAAGTAATAAAATTGCACTGGCATGTTAGTTTTTATAATAATACAATAATAGTTATATAATTATGTAAACTAACATGTCAGTACTTATTACTTTATAACTGAAAAATTTTAGTATGATTATACCAGTCTCTTCCTTGTCTATACTATAAGTCTTACATTTTAGTCTCTGTTTTATCTCAAAAAAGAAAGAAAGATCTTCAATTAGTCTTGTGAAATGTGCTATAAAGAGAGCCTAGAGCACTAAGACAGGTCCTCAAAACTGCTGAAGTTCGAGTCACGTGCACAGCACATTACTTAAAAATTTTAAATAGGCGGAGCCTGAAAGTAATGGAGAATTCTTGGAGCTAGTGCTCGATGTTGTACCAACCACTACCCAAGTTTTGTTTGCTTTTATGTAGTGCTTTACTAGCGATAGTCATGATACAGGAGTATTTATGTTTTAATGTGTCCAGATGTTCCCAAGAGTCTTCTCGAGTCTGGAAACAGTAACCGTGAGGTATAAAAATTGTGATAACTTTAAAACGGAAGGGTTTCACCAAAAGCCTGTTGTTACTTTTGATCCTTGTATAATTTGAAGTCTTTCCATATCTAGTTCGAGCCACCAGTGTTCGTAGTTTTTGCAAAATTTTGCGAACACACAGACACACAGACACACACAATATGATTACTGTACCCTTCCGCCTACGCTTCGCGGCGAGGGTAATAACACGCAATTAATTAATTAACCACACAATTAATTAGATAAAAATGTTTGGCGTGCTTCGCGCACCCTGGGCCCCTTTCAACCTCTCAGTGGCCCTGGTTATGGTCAGTGACACATTACAAATTCTTGGAAAGCAGTTGGTATCTAATTTTAAAAATTGTATGACAAATGTAACATGTCAAGTAAATAGTATCCCTTTACAGAAACCATTGCTTACTTCCTCATGTCTGAAACTCAATTAACCTATTTTAGTTATTTGTATATGTGCATTTCTTACTTTAATTTTGATATTAGCTATCTCCAAAACATTATTAAGCCCCCACATAGATGGAGGGGAAGGCTATTGTAATCATTTTGTCTGTCTCTCTGTTCCCAAACTTCCAGCAAATCTATGAACATTAGCACTTTGAAAATACTACCACTGAGCAGTCTTCAAATCATACAAGGATCAAAAGTAACAACAGGCGTTTGCTAAAACTAAAGTTATTTTAACTCACAATTGCCATTTCACCACTTTCTCAACACTTCTGTTATGAAAAGAGTACAAAATTTTTGCACCCGGAAGCCACGCCCCGCTAATTAAACTACGTACGTAGGCCTATACGTGTGTGATAATGTTTATCACCTGGGTGTGGCTGCTCAAAAGTCATTGAGGAGCACGCTCGCTCGAATTTATTGAAAGTTTTGTTACTCACGTAGGAAAGAGCTTTATAGTTATCCTCTCTACAATGTTTCCAAGTTAAAAGACTACTAAACATTATCTTTCAGTGCTGGAATTACCGTAAGGAGTGAAATAATAATTATTATAACGCAATTTTATAATTTTTAATTTACAAGTGACAACTCTCACGTTTCAGAAAAAAAAGGGGGGCAAATGCCCCCCCTGCCCCCCCTGGCTACGCCACTGAAACTGTACTCTTGCCTCTTGGTAGGACTTACACTGTATAGTAAATTGTAACACACAAACATATAATATAATTATATGATATAGATCTTTTATTACGTTGTCCATTTTCTTTTTTGATAATCTTTTGAGCTTCGCAAACGTAATAAACAAGTTCTTTAGATAGAACGTTTTGGCCCGGGAGCCTTCCTCAGCTTTATTATAACAAAAAAATACAACAACTGGTAGACTATTTATATCCACACACAAATGACAGATACTTGTATAAGATTGGGTCCTAAGTACAATATAATGCATTGTATTCTACAATACATTGATAAACAAAAAACAACACCACATTTTCATTTCAGTGGGAATTTCTATGAACAAAATGATGGAATGGCTATGGGTTCACCACTATCACCCATTGTGGCCAACATTTTTATGGAAGGCCTGGAAGTAATGACTATCTCAACGGCTGATTTACAACCAAAGTTGTGGAAAAGATATGTAGATGACACCTTTGTGATTTGGCCACATGGGAGAGACTCACTGGATGAGTTCCTACAGCACATCAACAGCTTGCATGATCGAATTAAGTTCACTATGGAGGTTGAAAGTGAAGGAAAAATAGCCTTCTTGGACGTACAAGTAGAAAGAAAGGGATTCAGACTGATTACGTCTGTATATAGAAAGCCAACTCACACAGATAGATACCTAAATTATAGATACCTAAATTATAGATCCAATCACCATCCCAGGACAAAAATGGGTATCATTAGTTGCCTGAAAAAGAGAGCATTCAATATCTGCTCAGATAGATATTTACACAAAGAACTATGTAGACTGCAAGACGTTTTTCAAGCAAATGGGTTTCCTACCTATAGAGTTACTTGCACAATATGGGGAAACCAGTATAAGAGTGAAGGAAATAACGAAGAAAATGAAGAAAAAGAGAAGACTCTGGTTCTACCTTATGTAAGAGGACTCAGTGAAGCTATCAATAGAACATGCAAAACACTCGGAGTAGAGACAGCTTTTACCTCCAAACCTACACTCCGCTCTCTGCTAACACAAGTTAAAAGCAAAGTACCTATTGAGAATAAAGTTGGGGTTATTTATGAAATACCTTGCGAATGTGGAGCTGTATATGTGGGAGAAACCGGGAGAAACCTGAAGACCAGGGTTGAAGAACATCAAAAGGCTGTTAAGAAAGGTGATATGAACAATGCTTTATCCTGCTATCATACCTCCATGGTAATGAATATCTATAACGTTATCATACCTCCACTGGCCATAGTACAGACTGGGAGAATAGCATTGTTTTGGAGCAAGAACCAAACTTGCAACGTAGAAAAATCAAAGAAACCATCTATATCAGAACTACAGAGAATACAGTGAATACTGATCCTGGATTACAATTAAACCCAGCCTGGACCTTAGACAGGTTGCTCAATATCTCCAAGGACTCCTGTGATGTCATAACAGCCGCTGGAACACTCTATGATATCACACAGTCTTCATGATGTCACTATTGTTCCTCAGGACATTATATTGTGTGATATGCTTATCCTTGTATTGTGTGGTGTTGTTTTTTGTTTATCAATGTATTGTAGAATACAATGCGTTATATTGTACTTAGGACCCAATCTTATACAAGTATCTGTCATTTGTGTGTGGATATAAATAGTCTACCAGTTGTTGTATTTTTTTGTAAGCTGAGGAAGGCTCCCAGGCCGAAACATTGTACTTGTTTATTACGTTTGCGAAGCTCAAAAGATTATCAAAAAATATAATATAATCTCTGTATATTATAATAATTTTTTTAATAATTATAGTCAAGTGCAATTATTTTCTTGTCAATAATCATTCATGTTTCCCAATCACACTTGTGGCGAGGGTTCTTCACTGCAAGTGCATTCATTATTGGCAGCTTGCTTTTTTCATGATGGTCTGTATACTGTACTGTAGCTCAAATGTGCAACTGATGCTTTTATTTACATTCATTGACTGAGCTTCCCAGAATGCTTTAACTACATACACAAGCAAATACATGGAAAAACTAAGATATATTCAGAAAAAAACATCCCTATGGGATGTTTTTTCTCAATATATCTTGGCCGTATGACCCTCTATAATTATATATATATATATATATATATATATACATATAATTATATATATATATATATATTATATATAATATAAATATATATATAATTATATATCTTAGCTGTATGATTGCTTTACAAATGTATTAATTATTTATCAATAAACAGTTTCAAATTTTTCTTATAATTTATCAAAATTTTAAAAAAATATTAACTATTGAAAGTTATGAATGTTTCCTCAATCGTTCCCTTCGAAATACATAATTGCATTGTTGTTTGATATCTTTCAGACTATAATTACAAGGAAAATTATGTGGCATTACACTAACCATTTTATTTTCCAAATATGGAAATCTTCAAGGGACCTTTAGCCTTCTACATTCATTATTAAAAGTAGAAGTTACCAGCCTGGACCACGAGGAGGCGTCCCTTATGCCAGGCCACCCACCTTCTGAACAGAAGTCCAATTTGGTGATGGTGGATCCACCATCACCAAATTGGGACAGGGATCAATGTGTGTTGCAAACAGTGAATGTAAGCAGGGGACCCTAGGGGGTATACAACCAATCAATATGTACACAGAGTATACATAGATGGTATACACCGCCCACTAGGAAATCCCACACACAATAGAATAGAACATGTATAATAATATTAATTATTATTATAAGGCTCAATATGTACAGATAAATACAATATTAAAGTCCAGCTTTAATAACACACACAATTGTACAATAATAACAATACTAAATAAACTCTGATTATAAATAAAAGCACAAATGCATTATATAGCACAACAATAATTATTATCATACACATTTACTCCTCACGATCTTGAACATCAGCTCCTCTCAGCCGATCTAACTCTTTAATTGCCAACTGAGAGGCCTTGATTTTGCTGGATACAAGATCAATTATAGCTACACCATCAAGTGTTCTGACACGACTCAAAGCAACATAAGCCATGCCATCTTCAAACACTTTGGGACCTAGGTCAATCACAGCAGCATCAAGAGATAACCCTTGTACTTTGTGAATAGTAGCAGCCCAACAGGGAAGTAAAGGTAATTGAGTCCTTTGTAGTGTGACTCCCTCTCGGCCATAGAATTTTGCCATCACAGGTTCGATTGGAACAGCTTCTGCATCATCTTCAACACTCACTCGGCTGATACGACCAACGCGAGGATCGTGGAATTTGACCAGAACATTTTGAGGTAGCTGTCCAATTTGAGGCTGTGTCTGCTGTTCATCAGGCCAAGTAAATCCCACCACGATACCACGAGCTCCGTTTACTAGTCCATCTTCACAGAGGATGTTTCTTCGAAGCATGACTTGTGGACCAACCGCCAGTTTCAGACTTCTTGGGAGGCCAGCACAGTCATTGTCATCAGGTGGGATGAATCTCTCTGGTACATCAACATGTTGAACAACACCGTAACTCTGTCGAGCAAAATCGGAGTCGACAATTGAATGCTCACCCTTGAATTCAAACACAGTCGATGCCTGCATCAACTGCCGAAGACGGTGAGTATTGTATTCGTCCACCATGACTTTCAAAGGTAACAGACGCAGAGCATCTGTGAATGGAGACTGTTCAATATCCACTGGAGTATCTATACCAGAAGTCAGATGAGTTCTGAGCAGAGTGATATCGTCTAGAGTTTGCTGTCCAATACGAATTCTACCCAGTACTTGAGAGTAAGTGTTGTCACCCATCTGTCTCATGTTAATGGTCAGCTCCACCATTTTGAAGATATCTCTCCACAAGTGGGTAGAACCAGGATTATAACCATTACCTTCCTGAAATATAAATTTGTCTCTAACAGGTGGTAGTTGAAAGAAGTCTCCAACAGCAATGACATTGAGATCTTCGAAGAGAACTTCAGTGTCATCTGTACCTTTGATTTCAGTCAACCTCTGGTGAACAAAGTTGAGTGTCTGATATGAGACCATACTGATCTCATCAATGATGATTGTGGTGACACTCTTCCAAAGACGTCGCATATCATGAAGTCTCTCACTCGCTAATTTGCGATAGGCGGTTCTTTTACCATGCTCTACAGGCAAGTTGAGCGCTTTGTGAATAGTGAGACCTCCGATATTGAATGCAGCTACTCCGGTTGGAGCCATCAACATACAAGCACATCCGTCGCCAATCTGGGCACGTTCAAAGTGCTCATGAACTACACTAATCACATGACTCTTACCAGTACCAGCGCCGCCGGTAATGATAAGCCTAAGTGGCTCAGGTGGTGACTCTACAGCATGCATCTGGTACTTGTGTCGAGCTGTAGTGTAATTCAAAACGTTTCGAAAGGCTAAACGTTGTAACTCATTGAGGCTATCAACCTTTTGGTGGTATTCTGCATCTGTCATGCGTCTTTGGCCCATTGCACGTACAGTGTGATCATCATCAGCATCAGCAAGGTAATCATCGGAAGCCATGTAGTTGACTTCACCAACACCTTGCTGATCAGTAGTTAAAGCACTGCTATGACTATCAGCTAACAACGCTTCATTATAATAAATTGGGTCTGGCCCAGCACCTTCATTTTCCATCTCCATATTTCGTTGAGCTGCACCAGGAGCTATTGGGGCATAAACAGTGTCACCAAACTGATTAAGTGCCCTCAATTGACATGTAGCTCGTTCAACTTCTGCAGCAAACGAAGCTTGGTCACCACCAAGTACTAGGAGACGATCATTGTTGGAAACAAAGGATTGTTACGTCATGGCAAATACAACATAAGCAAGTGGTAGTAGTAGTCGTCACCGTTAGCTTCGGGAGTCAGTGTTGGTACACGAAGACATACTTGCTTTCTACGTAAGTATATCCATCCACTATTACCTTGTAGTTCGTACCTAGGCTGAGCTCTAGTTGACGTACCAAAGGTAGAAGGAGGTTTTGATGTAGCGTACCAAACAGCAAAGTGAGCAAGGTTCATATTGTCGAATGGATCACCAAGTGGACAAGCAGGATAGCGCTCATATAGTCCACTTTCAAAGACATCAGCATCACCACCATCCATTTCCCGAAGCTTTCTAGTTGACTTTATTACTCTCGTCCTTTTCTGAGGTCTTCCCGTGTTCACAAATATTGTACCTCTCGAAGATCCACGTAAATGAAAACGGTGTCGTTCGGTAAACAGCTTCCTGAGCACTCAGAATACGATGACTAATTAAGGTTTTACCTATCTTTAGCAAACGAGATTTCTGAGCACAATTTTCGGGAAGCTTTTCTAGATTACGAGAAATCAGCTGTCTGAGTTCCTCTTTGCACATATAATGGCAGACGTACTGAGCAGCACCGTAGACGGAGCCAACCATTTGCAAGTCCATGTTGGCACCCCAGGCTCTGAGAATGTGAGGGTTGTAAGGATTAATGTATTCATCCCCCTGTTCTCTTTTCAGAACGTAGAATCTAGCTTTATTGCCGATATCCCTATTACGTTTCAAGTGAGTAGTTGCACTCGCTCTCTTTGGGAAATGAAATCTAAATCTGAATCGACCTTGTTTTTGGCATGTTTGGGTATGAGTGTGTTTCTGTACTCTCATCACTAGCGATCTTAATTCATCATCCTCACCAATCACTGGTACTCCACACGTTATGTATTTATCAATGAACTCTGGTGTAGCTCTCTTACCTTCAACAGTACGTAGATTAGGAGTATCTTTCACCCACCACAGAGAATGAATGTGAGGTGAGCCTCTCTGCTGAAACTCAACCCTCCAAAAGTAGTCCAGAATTTCACCAATGGGTTTACCATCTCCATTTAGAATAAATTTCATAAACGAATTGAATCGGTGAGAAAAGTGTTGAGCAACAATCACAGGGTAACTACATAAGAGACGTTTCTGCTGTGTTGTTGGCAAGTCTTTCGCCTGTTGCTCAGTGAGATTCATTCCATCACGGTTTGCTAGGATGTAGAGCAGATCAGTCCAGTTCATATCATCAGCACTGAGTGTGAGGAAGAAAGTGGGAGGTCCAAGTGTACGAAACATCGCAAATAGATCAAGCTTAGCCCTCTGCCAATATGCAGCTGAGCCGCGAATATTACGCATGAAACCAAAACAATTCTCAGACAGGTCAGGGTTCTCTGAGGATGTATCACTCAATAGATCACCAGCTGTCAAAGCTTGTTGGTCATGCTCTTGTAGTTGTGCTTGATCTAAATGGTTTCTAGGTCGCCTACCCCCCGAGGAGGATCGGATTCTCATTGCAATGCAAACTGCATCACACAGTCTGTGTTGCTGAAGGAGATTACATGACCACAATAAATAGGGAATGTGACTAGCCCATCTATTATCAGCATTAAGTAAACGGATTTGAATATAGTCCGTAATACCTATTGCTGGATCATGGGCTGTTAGGAAACCATTGACACCATTTGGAAACAAACAGGGAAATGCCATTTCCTCTGCTTTAGCATCAGCAAACAAACTAATAGGCTGGCCTTCAACACGTGGTAGTCTATAAACTGGATAATTGAAATCTCCATTACGAATGATGTCAACAGCTTCTGTGTTAGGTATGTTAAAGTTCGTCCTAACTACTGAACTTTCTAATTGGGAAGGCCCATTAACTGTACCTTGTTGTTGTTTTTGTTGTTCATCATCTTCTTCATTGGTAGTAGTATTATCATCATTATCATCATTATTTTCATCATCATCTTCATCATTATTATCATTATTATTGTCATCATTATCATCACATGTGATATTACCATCTTCTATGTGAATATCACCATACAATACATTTGAAGTCTTTAACCAATGTAAAGCACTCATAATTTTAGGCTTTCTAATCACATACCCACATACCCTTTGCAGGAATGAGTGGTAACAGAAGATGATGATGGTACACTAGATGGTGAACCTTCCCCCCCATCAGCAGTTGAGATTGAAGCAGAAGTTGATGATGATAATTGTACTAGTAAAACACCAGATTCATCAATTGGTCTAGGTAGAGCATTACATACCTGAGAAACATCAACAGGAAAATTTATACTTTGGCCAGCCAATGCTCTTTGACCTAATGGAAGTACTATAAGCTTCATAAAGGCTTGTACTTTAGATATCAACCTCTGCTCCATTGTGTTTAACACAGATAATACAGGAGGGACTTCAACAACTTGTATGTTGTTAATACATGCATAAGGTGGTACTTTCCCTTTACCCAGTATGGACTGACAACGTGTACACAACCAAACACACTCACCTTCAGGGACTTCAGGAAGTGGTATAGTTGTGGGATGTGAATATAATGGAGCTATCAAGTCCTCTACTGTTTCATAGGTCACAAACGATCCTCCTTGGGAGTAGGTGAGGCGATGACACGAGAAGCAGGAATTACTAGGGCTTACAATAATCTCAGACCTGAATTTCTCCAAATCTTGAGATAACTGATGAAGTCGTCTTTGCTCCTCACCACTTACTGGTGGTGTAAGAACAGGAGTAGTACAGGCTCAACAATCAAAGTTTGTGTCCTCTGCCGCCACGAACCCATCAAATCTAGTATTGCTAATATTATTGCTGGAATTCTGTTGTGCATTAATGGAAAAGATCTGACCAGAGGCTTCTGATGGAGCGCCCGGCCACCCACGTTTTGTCCAATTTAGTAAACCTCAGGATACTCTGGGCCACGAACAAGATTTACACGTGCTTGCGTTTCTTTCCTTTGGTGCTTCCAGATGATCAGCTATAGTTTTTGTCTTTTAGTAAGTTATAACAGTATTCCGAGGTTAGTTATTAATTGTTTTATATTTTCCCTCCTGTAGGCTAGTGTGTCGTTGTTTTTTTCCAGTTGTGTTTGTTTTGTTTTTTTTGACCTTGCTTCAGATTTCTCCTTTCTTTACATTTTGTTGTTGTTATTGTTGCTGTTCTGTCCTAGGCCATCACTTTATTTCCATCCCTACATAATTGTGTTTTCCTTCTTTGTTAATTAAGTTTTTTTTTTCAGTCCCACCTTTGCCCTAGGACTTCTGTTTGTATCTTTCCCTTCATTTGTGTGTTCTGAGTGTTGTGTGCGGTTTTGTCTTTGCATAATCTATAATATCCCCACATTAAGTATGATATCAGTCAAACAGTACAGACAAGCAATTGGGTCATTTAATGTGTTTAGGCTACATGTGAAGCCAGTCAAACATAATCCTTATGTCAAGTATGGTCTGTTTGCATTGAAAGGGGTAATAGTATTATGTTATTATGTTTGTTGCTTATTAATTGTGTTCCTGGCCCTCCAACTAAGCAATGCCCAGGTTGTGGTAATTTAATTCACATTCGTAAATTGACTTGCTCTTGTGGATATGCATTTAAAAAACTAAAGGCAGCAAATCCAGAGGTTGTTAACAAACAAAAAATAATTGCAATTGTACAGAAAAGAGCATTAGAATCTGTTACAGAGAATTTGAAAAGAAAAGAGGTAGACAAAATCTGTAAGATAAAAAAGAGAGCATTAGAAAGTGATGCCGAGGCTCAAAAAAGGAAACAAGATCATAGAGTACAAATGTCAAAAAAGAGAGCATTAGAGTCTGATGTAGAGGCTACGATCAGAAGATCGACAAATAAATTATCAATGAAAGCGAAATGATCAAAAACTATAGAAATTGATAAAGCTTTTTGTTCAGTAGTCAAGAGAGGAGAAGATGCCAGACTAGCTCAGCTTGAGCCTGATTCCTCATCAGTTGTAAGTTTTTTTTCTGACTAAAAACTATACTTCAGCAAACATTGGGCAACAACCGTTAATTAATTAATTGTAGCATTTTATAATGCTTTTAATTACAACAAATGTTGCGCGAGGGTTCTGCATTTTAGTGCATTCATTATAACTGCACCCACCTTGATCAAACATATAATGTGTGGCTCAGCATTACAAATGCAACTGAATGCAGCTTCTTTGCAACTTTCTGGACCTCCTGGAGCAATCTAACACTCACCTCAACCTTACTTACCAATTACTGCAAGCAAAGCATCCACTCAAGTCTGCAAGCGAATGGTATTTTTCACTTATTCTCCCAACATCCCTTTCTCTCTCACTAGAACACTAGCTAGAAAGCAAGTCTATACATCACACATACATTAACATCCCATTCTAATCTCCTTTTACCTGTAAGAAGGGTTCCACTGTATATCATTCTAGAGCTAATTTAGTGCTCTATTCAGACAAGAACTCAATTTTCAAATCTTAATCTATAAGACTGATTTTCACAGAGCTGGTCACAATTATATCAAACCAAAAAAAGCAAAGGAACAAGATTGGGATGGTGCCTTGGTTTGGCAACAAAATTAAATATCACTTCCACATAACAAATGTAAATAAGTAACTTTTCTTTGTGTTTTGCCTTTACTCTAGCTATATATACTAATGTAGGGTTGCTATGTAGAAGTGGTATTTCACTTTGTTGCCAAAGTAAGGCAACATTCCAATCTTGTTCCTGTGCTTTTTCGGTTTTGTAATAAATCCCTACATTCTCTCTCGTTTTAAAAACATTTTATTCTTGTTTCTGTTCTATTCTTAAATAACTTGGTATAATAATTTGTTGGTAAATTGTTAATCAAATACGTGATGACTATTCTGTTTCATTTACAGCATTGCAGGAGACAGTACTCAAAATTTATTGCAATATTATAATATAATTTATATATAATATTATATACATGTATATCATATCTGGTACATTGATGATATCAGTAATATAATTAATAATTATATACAATAGCATAATTATGATAAACATAATAATTATAATTATAGTAATCGAAATTTTCTTGTTGACTGTGATCAACTAACACATCAGTACAGAAACACATTCAGTTATGCTAATTTGTGCATGGACAGTTCAGTATCATCTGGGTTTACAAATTTTGCTTACATCTTTTCTGTTTTGTAGAACACCACCTGATATCCATGTCCATCGTAAATAATGGATGTGGTTTATTATAAATGGCGTCTTATTGTAAGTAGGTTGCTGTAGTTGCTGAAATTTTGGTAAAAGAGACAGACAAGACAAAAAAATCTGATTAAAGTGCCAACTTGAACAAGGGTTGATTGCAATAACATGAAATAGGCGGAGCTGGAAAGTGACACACGTTATAGGCAATGTATGTCATTAACAATATTAACTATCTGTGGTTAAGTCTTACATGTACATACATCGTCAAGCAGATGTATATTCATTACATGTATATTTAAATAACCATGTTAAAACTATTGGTTACACTTCTTGAAACTGCCACTACAACACAGGTATCTTTAACCTTTTTGCCTAATGTAAAGCATTGTTCTTACTTTACTACAATAACAATAAAAGTAATGTTGACTATCCCAGTATTCTCATGATATGCAGGCAATCCTAGGATGATTCCATGACATACATAAGCTCTACCTTTGTCTGAGTATCAGATTGATCATTGACAGGTTTCATGTCACCATATCAACAGTGTTTTTTTTTTGAGATTTAATATCCATGCTCTGTGTGTCACTGAAAAAAAACAAGTCATTAATTATTCATGATAGGCATTGTCAATTCATGTTTGTCACACCCACACCATTGTTGGAACATGTTGAAGAAGCGACGAAAACTCGTGAGTGGACAGAATATAGTTATCACTTGATATACATTTGAACACTCTAAATGAATAAAATTTCGGAATTAATTTTTTTAATAGTCTGCAATGCATAACCAAATGGTACAACTATTGAATTTTGTATAACCCAAATGGCACAGGGTTATACCAAATGGTACCATATCATTCAAAATAACCCTAGTGAGAACTCTGCACATCAATTTATTAATTACAATGTTTATGGGTATCTTATTACCCTTGCCACAAAGTGTAGGTGGAAGAGTATGCTAATCATATTGTGTCTGTCTGTCTGTCTGTTCGCAAATTTTTGGGAACATTGGTGGCTCGAATGAGCTACTGGCAGACTTCAAATTATATAAGGAACAAAATAACAAGACACTTTGGTTATAAAATGTTATAACTATGTATTTATATCACTCATGGTCCCAGACTTGAGAAGACTCCTGGGGACATCTACACACATCTAAACATAAATGCCACAGTATCATGACTATCGCTAGCAAAGCACTGCATCAAATTTAACACAACTGAAGTAGTCCTGGCTACAACCTCCCAGCACTCTTAGATCTTGCCAAGAAAGTTGCTTTCTAGCTCCACCTATTTCAAATCATGTGCTGTGCAAGTCATTTGCACATGTGTAAGTGTTTTTCTGAGGACCTTTCTTTATTTTTGAGGTAACGCAAAAACCAAAATGTAAGACTATATTATAGAGATAATATACACACATTTTTCATGCACTCTTTGTTTTTCGAATAGATATTAAATTGAGTTCAGTTGATAGTATCTACTCAGTCCTTCACAGTTTTACTTCAGTTGATAGCAGAATTTCTGTCCTTGACTTTTATTACTTCATACATTTGTATGCATTAAGTTAAGCTTTTCATCATTATATTTCTCAGACCCATACAAATGAGCAATGATATATACATAATTATTAGTGTATTATGTTTTGTTGTTTGTTTCACATGTCAGGGTTTCATTTAGAAAATTCATGGAGAGGAGGCAAAGCATGAATTTGAAAGAGGGCATCATACAGGGATTGTTTGCATATTGGCAAACAAATCCCTTTGGGGGAAGACCCCCCCCCCCCATAAAAATAAATGAAACGCTCCATGTGTAATATTACTTTGCCATGTACCCACGAGGGTTACGTCGTGACAGCGTCATTTCATAAATTGATATGGTGATTTGAAATTCGTCAATCTGATACTCAGACAAGCGCATAGCCAGACCTAGCTTGTGTATATCTTGAGATCATCCTAGGAGTGTCTGGGAATTCTGGGATACGCAGACAAGAGCATAGATAAACCTAGCTTGTGCATGTCCTGGGATCACCCTAGGACTTTCAAAGTAACTTTTGACATCTTCAACAGGGCTACTGCGCATCCCTGTTTGAAAAGGTTATAAAACTTCATATAGAAATTACAAAGACATTAGGCTTCCGAATCTGAATTATACTCCAAGGATGACACTAGAGACATTTGATCGTGACCATCAACATACTTGATGATATTTATTGATTTTATAAGCTTTAACAAAGATCAATTCACTTACCTTTTTATATTTGGTAGTTGTTAAAAAGTGTAAGCAAACTATTGCTTATAAAAATGCAGGGAAGCCATAAAACATGTCTAAACAATAAACTTTGACCATGATTGCACTTTAAAAGTTTAATTAATAACCAATCACACCCATTATAAATAATTAATCATTAATCAGGTAGAGGTGGGTGGTATACCCGTATTTAGATATTTTTCCTATACCGAAATATCAAAATACACAACTAATTAAATAATTTATGTGCCCTGCCCACTTTTCATGGACAGCTGAAATAATGCTAAATAGTAGTGATGGGCGATACCAGAAATTTCCATTTCGATACGATACCAAGTAGTTTGGGATTGAGTATCGATAGTATCGAGTACTGGAATGAGTACTGGAAAATTGCGCATGTTCAGTAACACGTGGCCACAGCCACGTGTTACTGAGCATGCGCAGTTCTCCACAATGGCGAACAATTATTATTTTTATAATTATTATTATATTATTAAAATTTAATTAATAATAGATAAATTTTAAAATAAAAAAAACGTCAGGAAATGGGTGTGGTAATAAATTATAACGTCATAAAGTGGGTGTGGATTCGGTACTCGATGCCAAGACCAGTACTCGATACCAGGAATCGAAGCACTGGTATCGAATACTCGAGTACTTTGGTATCGAATCGCCCATCACTACTAAATAGCAGTGTTTGTTAGGTAGCTATTGAGTTAGAAAGGAGTGGTAGACAATAATCAGACATGGGTTCAAGTACATTGGTACTTAAGTACAATAAGTACAGCCCATTGGAGTATTTGTACTTATACTCAAGTCCTTTTTTGTTTAAAACACATGTACTTGTACTTGTACTGAGTTTTTAGGTCAGTACTTCAAAGTACTTGTACTTACAGTATTCACAACACTATAATAATATTATTAAACACATTTGATATTTTTAATTGATATATTATATAGATGGCTGAATACACAAGTAATGTCAGAAGAACTAGCATTAGTACAGTTCAGTCTTCCTAATCTATCATTTGAAACTGCTGATCATTTGTCCAATTCATTTCGATCAATGTTTTCATTGCAACTGACTTTTCTTGCAAGCACACGAAGACCAAACACTGGATCCATACTGTGATGCACTGGATCCATACTGGAAGGAACCAGTCATCAAATTGCTACTGTCATCTTCATATATTCTATTATGTGATGAGTCAAATGAAAGAGGTGACTTAACAAAGCTTTTGACTGTACTTGTTTGTATTTATGACCCTGAGAAGACCATCATCACAACTCGACATCTTCATACTGTTGGTACACAGGATGAATGTATCTTTACTGCTTTGAAGGAGACCCTTGAAAGGTATGGTGTTCCCCTTTGTAATGTTCTGAGTTTCAGTTGTAATGTAATGAAGGGAGCTAGAGGTGGTGTAATAGCCAAGCTTCGTACACTACAGCCTAAAATTATTGATAATCACTGTATTTGCCATTTAATGAGCCTTTGTGTAATGAGCTGTTAATTAATTATGGCGCAAAATCTGGGCAAACATTCGATCCGAAAACGATTCGGTACTTTCCCAATCGATCATAAAAACCAATCGATCATAAAAATCGATCGATAAAAATCAATCGGTCATCGGAAAATCATAAAGTCGATATTTTGCATCGATCCAAAAAAAAAAACAATCGATACGAAAAATCAATCTAATTCAAGCCAAGAAGCCAGTTGAGGTTTGTGGTTGTGCACGAGGCAGCTGTCATGGCGGAGTTTGATTCATGGTTCTTTGATAATGGTGGGGACGACGATCTCCTTGATCTCTTGAAAAGCAATGGATTCTATTCTAAATTGTCACTCGCAAATCTAGACCTGACCTCTCCAGATGCAGTTACCCTGATGGACTCAATTAACTACGGGCAGAAATGCTTGCTTCAAGGTCTTGTCAGTATAAGCTTTGTTCGTCTGAAAAAGAAAAAACTCCCTATTCCAGTGGTGCAACTACTGCTACAGCTCTTTCTAATACGAGTTCTTCCCTGAAGGACAAGATTAGCAAAATGTTCAAGTTCAATGGCACCCTGTCTAGTGATGTTACAGCAAGTAGTTCTAAAGATGTTTCTCAACTAGCTCCAGTTGAGAAAAGAGCTTCTAAGAGAAAGACACCTACATCAAGAAAAGGGCCATTCAAAAAAAAGGTGAAGCAAACGAGAATCAAAGTTATTGCCCTCCCTAAAATGATGAGGCACACGCCTACTGCTGCCAATAGATCTCGTTTAACTTATCATGTGTGGCTTAACCGTAATGCATCAGAAGAAGAAATACGTGAGAAAATTGCTGACGAGATAGGATGGACTGATGGAGAAAACATGAAGTTTCTGTATGCTCAAGGAAAGAATCTAAGAGAAGCTGAACTTAGTGATATTGAGAATGCAGACTGTTGGGATATGGACACTTTAAGGGCACTCATGGGGACAGGAGCATTGTATGTCTGCAATGAAGATGCTGGTGCTGATTACCCACACACTAGTACCGATATGACTGGTGTTGTTGAACAGAATCCTGTAGTTGATAAAACAAAAAAAGATGAGAATGATTTTGTAAGTTTTGCACTAGATAACTTGAAAGATGTCAATATATTTCTATTCTTTGTTTAGTGTAATAACAACGATGCTGAAGTCAGGAGTAATGTTGAAATGCTTCGAGACATGTTTGACAAAGTTCAAGTGTCTAGAATTATGGAGATTCTCAAAAATCATGATATAAATCAAGCCATCGACATTCTTCTTGTGGAGTCAGCCAGTATTGAGACCGACAATCTTCACTCATGTATAGATTTAACTGTAAGTTATATCTTATACGTGTGTGTGTATATATGTGTGTGTGTGTTGACAGGTTGGTTTACATTTACATAGGACTCTACATTGGATTCTTTATCACCGGTCTCCACTTCTACTGATTCTTTTGCTTTTGGACATAGTCATGATATACAGTTTACTAGCTTAGCTGATTTACTTTCTCACCATTAGTTATGGATTGCTCATCTGAATATACTTTGAGTATTGACCGATCAACTAAAGATGCATTCTGGCATGGAGTTGTATCCTTTTATAAAGGAGCACTTTCAAAACCCCAGAAACTAACATCCAATTTAGTTATAAATTTCACCAGCACAGGAGAAGTTGGATGTGATGCTGGAGCCCTAAGGAGCGAATTTTTTGAAGACGCTCTACGTGAGGTGTCTTTGAGATTGTTTGAGGGTGACAATCAGGCTAGACTAATTCCCAAGAAAGATATTGGTCTGGAGTTAATGTTTGAAGTAGCAGGAATGATTGTTGCTCATTCAGTTCTTCTTTCTGGTCCTGGATTACCTTGTTTGAGCCCTACAGTTTTCGATTACTTGAGCCATGGAGATGTCAGACATTGCTACCCTACCAAAGATGATGTACCTTTGAATTTGTCTACTCATGAATTGCATACCCTGATTGATGAGGTTTGTGTTTGATATGTGTAAAGTATCAGATTCTTCACTCCAGCTAAGGCGTCTACCAGAGTAGCACAAGAATCCCGGGTAGACTTTTAGTCATTCACTTGTAACTCAGTTACATAAGTTGCATTGGTATAACATGTGTTTTTGATCACGTGATTAATCAATGTCAAAAAAATCAATTACATAATGACTGACATCATAGTGATACAATAATAAGAGTAATATAAGATTGGAATCTACAACACACTCCCCCTGTTGACCAGACATGGTCAACAAGGTCAGTTTAAGATATACATGTACAATAAATGAAAAAGAATACATCAGTTATAGTTGCTCACTAGTTCAATTGTCCTCCAGTTCAAACATACAAGCCTTCCTTCTCACATCAGCTCTCCGTGCCGCAGCACGTTGGGTACGGCTTGGAGTTTTACTCGTGGTCAGTTCAACGGCCTTGTCTGAAAGTGTAGACACTTCCACATCATCGGGTACATCTCCAGGATTATCCACAATTTCATCCTCTTTAGAGGTAGGTTCTTGAGATCGCACTTCTAGGGGATACAGAAGTTGAATTGGTCGACTCAACAAGACCTCTCGTCCATCTTTGTTTGCCATCTTGACAGTGGCACCTCTGATCTGTCCATCTCGACCCTTCATTACTGTCTTGATCTTGCCGAGCTTCCACAATCCACGGGGTAGGTGTTCGTCATGTACAATCACAACATCGCCCACAGACACAACTGAGTGTCTAGCATTCGTTTGTCTTCTGGCTGTGTATGAGTGAGCTTCCCTCAGTTCATTCAAATATTCGCTTCTCCAGCGGTTCCAGAAATGGTTCAGAGTATTACCTAGGTGCTTCATTCGTCGGGTAAGTAAAGTTGAGTCTGGTGAAAACTCTTCATCTTCCAGGTCATCGAGGTGACTCAAATGGTCAGGTAAGTTGAGAATTCGCCTTCCGACTATTAAATGAGACGGGATAAGGGGTTCTTCCATGTCACCCGCTGACACATATGTCAGTGGTCTTGAATTGATAACGGATTCAATTTCAGCGAGTACAGTGACAAGCTCATCAAGGGAAACTGTGCTCTGCCGATCAACTTCCGGAGGCAACGTTTTGTTGATTTCACCATTCTCTCAAATGCGCCTCCCCACCATGGGGCACGCTCAACATTAAATATCCAATCTGTCCCCAAGCCAGTGAGGTACTCCTTGACCTCACTATCCTTGAAGACAGTCTTGAGGTACTTGGCTGCAGCCTTGAACGTTTTACCATTGTCAGAAATAAATTTTGTAGGTAAGCCTCTCCTGGCTGAGAATCTCTTCAGACATCTAATGAAGGTCTCAGTAGATTGATCAGGAACGACATCCAGATGTACAGCTCTTGTCACGTAGCAAGTGAAGAGACAAATCCATACCTTTTGAGTGAAATTCTCATAACCATGTACATAGAGTGGTCCGGCAAAATCAACGCCGGTGTATGTAAAGGCTGGATCTTCCTTCACTCTAAACGTAGGAAGTGGTGGAGGTGGTGGTGGTTTGAATGACATCCCCTCAAGCCTTCTACACAGGACACATCGGTGGATAATCTGTCTCGTCAGGCTTCTGACTCTAGGTATCCAGTACTTCCTCCTGATCTCAGTCAGGGTCTCTTTGATCCCATTGTGGAAGACACGCTCATGTGCTTCTCGTACAATTAGAGTGGTTAGTGGATGGCTTCTAGGGAGTAAGATGGGATTCTTCACAGCATACGGTACTCCTGCATTAGAGAGTCTTCCTTCACAACGCCAAACTCCCTTCTCATCTTTGAAAAGATTAAACTGTCTTTTGTGAGACTCGAAGTCGCTCTTCTGAGACATGGACTGTTGAGCATCTTTCACCCAGAGCAATCCTGCTTCAGTCATCTGTGCCAAAGTAACAGTAGAATGAGTATTACCTTGATGGTTCTTCCAGTTCTTGAACTTCTCTACTGCTCTCAAGACTTGGGCAGTCACTCTTAGAAGCCTTGAAAGTGCACTGAATCTCTTGCAGTCAATTGGTTCACTCACAACACACTTGGACACAGTGTTCACAAGTGTTAGTGATCGTGCAACCCTTGTCTTCAGCTCTACGATACATTCTTCAGGCATAGAAGGTGGTTCCGTCTCAACATAGGGCTCAACTCCAACATGCAGCCACTCTGGTCCTTGTCGCCACAACTGGTTCACAGAAACTTCCAGGGCCGGAAGTCCTCTTGAGGGTAGATCAGCCGGATTAGACCTTCCAGGACAGTGACTCCGGAGACTCGGATGGACATTTCGATGGATCTCGTTTACCCTATTCTGCACAAAGGGTTTCCATTCTTTGTTTGTGCCACAGATCCAATAGAGTGCCACTTGAGAGTCTGTATAGCATCGAACATCTATTTGAGGTAATGCGGGCTTGAGACTGTCAACCACTGAGACAATCAATTTGGAGAGGAGATATGCTGAAAGTAGTTCCAGGTGTGGTATCGTCTGAGACTGCAAAGGGGCGACTCTGGTCTTCGAGACTACAAATCTGACAACATTAGAACTGGTTCTCAACACCAAATAGATCACGGCAGCATATGCTCGAGTGGATGCATCGCAGAATCCACAAAGAGTAATTGCAGTTGGGTTTTCGTCAACGCAGTCGAAGTAACTTCTAGGTGCTGAGATCGGCTTGCCTTCACTTAGGTCGGCCACCAACTCCTTCCATTCTTTGAGTAGGTTACTGGGTAGGGTGTTGTCCCAGTCAATTTTTTCCTGACACATCTTCTGGAACAGGATCTTGAACCTGATCGTGACCGGTGCCAGGAATCCGAGTGGATCGTAAAACTTCCCAATGAGGCTCACGAGGTTCCTCTTTGTCGGTTGCAAGTTGGCTGCCGCTTGAGCCAGTTCAGAGACGTCAAACACGAGACGGTCACTACTAGGGTTCCAAAGTACACCTAGTATCTTGCATTCATCAGGCCCTTTAGGTGATTGTGTTCCAAGAACAGCTTGGGTATAAGTTTCAGTCGAAGGATCTAAAGAAACCGTTTGTCTGAGTATTCCTTCAGCTTGATCAATTCTCTGTTGTAGTTCCTTGGAATTAGTCAAAAACTTCCGTAGGTTGAAACCACCACGTCTGAACAGTTCTTTTGCCTGGGCATACAGATCAAATGCTTCATCTTCTGAGTCTGCCCCTGACACTATATCATCAACATAGGTAGACTGTAGCAGATGCTCCACTACTGCCTTGTGTGATTCTATGAAGTTCTCCAGGTGGAACTTGACAGTTGCATTAAGCAAGAATGGGCTCGATGACACTCCAAAAACAACTCTAGTAAATCGATAGATCTGCAACTTGGGCTCATCCTTAGTGATATCGTCCACCCATATAAACCGCAGGACATCACGATCCCGTTCATTGACTGCTATGATCAGAAAAGCCTTCTCAACGTCAGCAGTCAGAGCAATTCGATAAGATCGAAATCGTAGCAGCAGATCAAGGATAAGTTGGTTAAACTTCGGACCCTTATGCAAACAATCATTTAATGAAGGTCCGTCAGACTTGGCTGAGGCATCGTAGACCACACGAAGCTTAGTAGTAGTCTTGTCACGTCGCACGACTGCATGGTGCGGCAGGTAATGCACTCGAGTTGGTTGGGATTCTTCCTCAGGAACAACCTCAATGACGCCCTTCTCTAACTGGTCTTCGATGGTACGATTGTACTCCCTCAAGATTTCTGGATCTTGTCTGAGCCGGCACAGTAGTCCTCGCAACCTCTTAAGGCTCAAGAAGTAGTTATCAAGTAGAGATTCATGGAACTCCTTCCAGGGTAATGACACTTGGTATCGACCGTCACGGAAGGCAACACGAGTGGTGAAGTCATCATAAAGCGTCTTCTCCTCTTCTTGAATGCCTAGAGACTCAAGCTCCCAAAATGATCTGAGCTGCTCATCTAGGCTCCTAGACTCTAGAGACTGAGCTTCGACTCTAAGCACGTGAGTGGTAGTCAAATTCGTTGAACAATTAACAGAACCCCTTGCGGATGTAGGCCCTGACAAAATCCAACCTAGTTTTGTGTGCACTGCTGTTGGCCCACTTTCTATCTTACAAATGCTCCCTGTTACTAGGTCCCAATAGTAGTCACACCCTATCAGCATGTCTACTTGTAAGCTACCTTCACCATCAGAACAATCGGCCAAATCTAATCCTGAAAATGCTTTGCTTTGCTTAACACAAGCAGAAATGGGTTGGCATACCAGAGGCTCGCAAATCGTAGGGACAACATACAATAACAATGACATAGGGGGATAACCCTTCAAACACATTCTCACATCCACAATTGGGCATACCTTGGTTTTTTCTTTCTCAGATCCAAAGGTAGCAATCGACAGTAACTGTTCCTCAACGGGTTCTAATCCAAGGAGCTTCTTCGCACGCTCTGTGAGGTATGATCTTTGACTGCCACTGTCAAACAGGAGACGGAGTTCAATAAGGTTTTGAGGTTTCTGGGGGTTTTGTACAACACTGCAGGCTGTTTGTAGGAGAACAGTCTTTCTTTGATCAGAACAGAGTGTACTAGTGGTCGGAACAGGAGTATATGAAGTTGCATCAGGGTTGAGTCTCGCAGTGTCAGGCTCACTCGATCGGACCAAGCTGGGAACTTCTCTGGTTTGTCTTGTGTTCTGAGATCGGGTTTCGCAAATAGAGGTGTGGTGTCTACCCTTGCACTGTTGGCAGTTGTTTGAGGCACGACAGGTGCGTCCAATATGGCCTTTACGTAAGCAGTTAAAACAGCGACCACTGCTTTTCAAGATTTGCTTTCGAGTGCTAACATTAGGCACCACAGTACAGTCCTTGGAGGCATGTTGTTGCTGACAATAACAGCACACCATACCAGTTCCTGACTCTTGAGCCCTAGACAGCAGGGCAGAGTGTCGTCCTCGCTCTTGGCTTCGTCGCCCTTGAGTATGAGCTGTAGAGGGATTGGATGCTTGCAACTAATTCTTCTTCAAACAACCTTAGAAGATCTTCCATTCTAATCTCATCAGAAGATGACACCTTTCTGCTAACAATGAGTCGCATATCTGGTGGTAGCTTAGCAAGGAGTACAGATGACAACATAGCTCCATATGATGTAGCCTCAACTCCTAGTGACTTCAGGCTCCGGATGTGTGACTCTGTGGTGTCATAGAGGCGTCGCAAGTCCTTCAAGTGATGGTCTGAAGACACGGCCTCAACATTCAACAGTGTCTCCAGGTGTTTTGAAATTATCATCCGTTTATTCCCAAACCGCTTCTGTAGGATTTCAACAGCTTCTCTGTAATTGGCAGCAGACAGCGTGAGATCGGCAATGGCCTCATAGGCGGAATGCTCCAGCAATGATCTCAAATAGTTGAACTTGTCGATATCGCTTAATTCTCTGTTATTATGGACAGACGATTCATAGGAATCCCAAAATGGTGTCCATTTCATCAGGTTGCCATTAAAATGGGGTAGAGTGATCCTTGGAAGTTTCACCATGGCCCCACGACTACCAGGTACATCATCGGGTAAGGGTGGAGTAGCAGCAGGTGCATGAGCTGTAAGAGTATTAAGTACCTTGTTGACGCGGGTCAACACCTCATAAATCTTCTCCTTGTAGTCATCTGATTGTTGGATTTCATCATCCAAATCTGCTTCAGCTGTGAGTTCAATAATCTCTGAGTCAAGTCTATTCAAAGTCTCTAACTTTTCATTCAGGGTCAACTTAAGCAGAGCGAGTCTGTCTTGATCAGGAGGGGTACCTTCCAGTGCTGTAGTGATTTGTCCTAGTATCCGAGTAGCTGACGAACGGTGGCCTGTTCTTTATGAGACTGATGAAGAATTCTACTGTGCCTTCAAGACAGCACTTGAATTTGGAGCTGGCTTTGGCCATGTATAGCTATTATGCTTCCATTTTGACTTAACTGAATTTTTTTGGTGCCATTTAACTGCATTTATTCTTATACCCATTTATCACTTTGCTTTCATCATTTACAGAAATTGCAGTTGTTTGTACTAATTTTTCTTATGACAAAAAAAACCAACAAAAAAACCCACTCATGTATTAGCTTCCACAAAAGTCAGTACCTGCTCATAAAGATCAACTGCATAGTTTACACTTTCCTGTAGTGGATTTATTAGTCGCCTTAGCTCATCTTCCTGACTTTGTGACAATGGTGAATTTAGTTGAGGTACTTCAACTCCAGTAGTGTCAGGAAGTATAGATTCATATACACTATTATGATCACAATAACTGTCTTGACATATACCAGAAGACAACACTCCTGAAGTAAAAAGTTGAAGTGGTGTCATACAAGCCTCAATTGTAATTGCATGACTATTCCATCCACTCATGAAGGCATCTAGAGCTTTCGATATTCTAGGGAGGTAGATGTAATGCAGGCAAAACAGGTGCTTTTCATATAGAGAATCTAATTTCCCTTGATCTTCTAACGAGTAAAATAACTCATAAAACACTGACAGAACACAACGAAATGTGTCACGCCATAAGCGCTCAATTCGCACATTGTGCACTGATGATCCAACAAAGATGGGATTGCTCTCAGAGGAGTGTGTGATTATGTACTCCGCAACCTACATAACATCAATAAAAGAAAACATTCATTAAAAAAAGTCATTTACCTTGACATTTTCACGCCCTCTATCAATTCTTATTTTCTTAGGTAGTCCATACTTCTGTACTCCATTTAGAAAGGACTGCAAAACAGTGCTACTTTTGTTATTACTACTACATTGCAAGTATATAACCAGCCGGGAATAGCCATCAATTCCTCCATGGACTACTAGTCCCCACCTACATCATCAATGTACATATATAGAGAGAAAAAGGGGGGAGGGGAGGGGGAGAGAGAGAGAGAGAGAAAGAGAGAGGGGGAGAAAGAGATAGAGTAATAACATGAAAGGTACACACAAATTTACGCTTGTACCTTATAAGTTTATGATTCCCATCGAGGTGCCATATATAGTTGGGATGAGGCACTTGATATTGCCCTCTGTATGTTGGTACAGCCCATCGCATAGCAGTATTAATAGGATCTACTTCTCTTATGCATTGCTGAATGCGAGGTATGGACACATGAATACCTTGTGACTGGAGGAGACCTCTCATCATGTTGTAACCGATCTCAGGCATATCTCTCTTGATTCTTTCAACAAGATAACACAGGTCATGGTCTGAAATACGAACAAACCTCTGCTCATCTACCATCCCAAACTCACTCCTAATGTTGTACAATGTACGACGACTGACACCAAAGATATCTGCTATTTTGGTCCAAGTAAAATTGAGTTCTCTCAGAAATTGTATCTTCTCGGGCTCAATAATGACTTTGGGCCTGCCTCGACTTCCATCACTAATTCTAGGAGCAAAAACTCTCTTAATGCCTGCTTCTATTAATACCCAGCGAACCTTAATATCCTCCATGTCTTTGATTAAGCTGGACACCATAGTCTGTACACTCACAAGCTCCTCATCTCCATGACAATCTTCTTCTTGTAATGTAGCCTTTACATTAAATAAGATGTAAATATAACTGCTGATCTTCTCCAGTGCAGATTCTGCAATGTCGGAGTTGGCTTCATGCTCTTTGCCACTAAGATACTGTAAGAATGAAGACAAGTCATTAAAAAAGACTTCCCACTCCATTTTAAAACTCCAAAAATAAAGTTTACAATAAATCGATGGAAAAAAAAAAATCGATTTTTCGTATCGATTGTTTTTTGGATCGATGCAAAATATCGACCGATTGATTTTTATAATTTTTCTTATCGATTGTTTTTTTTTTTTTTTTGGATCGATGAAAAATATTGACCGATTTGGGAAAATACCGAATCGTTTTTGGATCGAATTTTTGCCCAGATTTTGCGCCATAATTAATAACCCTTAGAGGACTGAACTTGTTTTTTAAAATTCTTCCCATTTCCAACACTGGCAACTCTATTGCATATATTTTGGCCACCGTTCACTTTCTTTACTCCAAACTTGGCTCCTTTTTCGACATGGAGTACTACTTCTACCAACTTGCTTACTGGGACTGGAAAGTCTCGAAGCGGTTTGTAGGATTAAATCAAATGCAGTGCTCTCCTTTTTTTGACTGGAACTGAGGCAAACAAAATGTCCCCACTGCATATTGGCACCAGCTACAACCATGGTATAAATACACCATTTGGAGCCAGTTATGGGTATCTTATACACACGAGATAATTAATCCCCAGCTACACCTTCGACCAATTATCTCGTCGGTGTTCAAACAGGGTTATATATAATTAATAGGGCAGGGAATTGGCTGAGGTTCTGTGATAGATTATCACTAACTAAAAATTGATTGATAATCAATTAAATTCAGCGGAAGTAATTAGGCCAATTAAGTCAATTAATACAGAAAACTCTTCTCGTTCAATGATCAAAAAGGCTTCCTGTCACTTCCACATTGTACATTATTTGCTGTTGCATGCTTGAAAAGTATGTCTTTCTGGAATAATTAGCATAATCGCTATCAAAAACTTGGAATCGATAATCAAAAGAATTTTCAATATCAATTTATTAATCGATTAATCAATTAATCATCCCAGCCATAATAATTAACCTCAATACCTGAACATGAGACTTAAAGATGTCTGCCAGTTATATCATATAAGTTTTAAGTTAATCATATCAAAAAGCAAAACATTCTGCAATTTAATTATAGTTATAATACCATATACTTACAGGGATTTTAGTTATAGCTAACTATTTTTCATGTATTAATAAACTTACTGTCAGACACACTTTCTGTTACACACCATAGAAATACGGTGGCATAACTGTCTTATAATAATGTAATTTTTATTAAGGCTCAAGGACACATTAATAAATAAAACTATACTACCTCATATGCATAGTATATGTCCCATAGACTGTTTAATAAGATCAGGTAATTAATTCAATATAATATAGTATATAGGAAGTTCATAATTGTGATAATTGGAATCTCATGCTATCATATAAATCAGTAAATCTAACTTACTTAAATGTAGTTATAATTTAATATTACCAGATGCTATAGTTATTATGTAGTACTATATATATCAGTGATGTGAAATACATAATTATTCACATAATATTTGCATAACACTTTATGATATGATATATACTGTACTATTAACATATCATCATACAATATCATACATTATCATTGAGACCTGTATTGTAGTTGAACATATGGCAGTTGTTTAAAAACATCACTAGTGAACATTCACATTAGCAATAATTATAATGGCACGTAGTTTAGTATAAATCATTATTGTGCTATAAATAGAAATAAGAAGTAGTAGTAATAATATCATGCACAATTGATTACAACAGACCAACAGACACAGTAATGGTTTTGCAGACCTGTATTATACATTTGTAGTTCGGTAATGTAAGGAAAACACAGGATATACTTGGTTGTTTCATCATGTAAGGATAGTATTGAAACTGTATTGCCCATTAAAACTGGTATAATACTCATACAATTCAAAGAATACAATGCCATACTTGAGTGAGAACCCTAACAATGCCTATAACACCTATCATAAATCTTATATCATACCATACTATATAAATACTGTATCAACGTCTTATGTTATCCATTTATAAGTGAAAGGAATATCTACTATATACTATTTTATTAATGTAATTATAAAGTGGTGTTATTTGATAGTAAGGTCATTCCATATATGGTATCAATAGTGTACATACTATATGGTATACTGAAACACAAACATTATCAGTATAATTATACTTGAAATGTATAGTTTATGTTTTCAATGTATATATGTTCATTACCAGGTGTAACAGTAGCTTATGTATTTATTATATTTATGTAGTAATAATGAAGTAGCTATAATATTATTTGTATATATATTTTATGTGTTTCTATTACATTATACATTATTATTAAGTGGACATGGTATATACAAGGAATTGATGTTTATTTAAACTGTTTGTCTAGAATTTGAAAAGTTTATGATAGACACATGTTATTTATGTTTGAGAGTGCATAATGTTTATCTATAAACATGGCTACGAAATTACACACACATACCTATATGCAAATACACACTATTAGAGATAATAATACCAACAATTTAGCATTAAGTTAGTTATGTAAACATAATATATAAATTATATACATACATACATACATACATGCATAGTTACATACATGCAAACATAATTATATATATGGATGCACCATCTTCATAGTAAAATTCAAGTACAGCATCACCACAAACTGAATGATAAATACACATGTGTCAGTTCACAAAGGATATAATTATGATTATAAGGTTTGGTTTCAATTATCGTAGTTGACTAACTGATATAAATGTGGTAAAGATTTTCCTTTAAATACTAATTCAGTATTAAGTGACTAGTGTCTTCATAATTATAATGTGTTTGCATTTGATAGTGTCTTGTAAAGACAAGATGACAGTCTCTATAGCTAGAGGAAGATAGAAAGGAAATTGTGGAAATAACAAAAGGATATAATAATTATGATAACCTTATGCATCATTCTATAAGAGTACAAATGCAAACTTGTAAATTTGAATTGAATAGACATAAATTTCATTACACCTGATCATCAAAAATGTTTAATAGACATAAATAATGAATAAATAAACTTGAAGGAAAAAGGAACACAATACATGTATTATAGGATATAGGGTGTCATAAATAATGAAGTATATAACAGTAAAATGTCTCTACAACATATCATAATACAATGAAAACTAAGTTGACATATAAAGTGACAGTGGCTGTTGTTATTACAACTGCTTGTTTACTGAAGAATATATAACTTTCTCCTGTTGTATATTAACACTAGGAGGAGGAGGAGGAGTGACAGATGGTGGTAGTTCCAGCTGAAGTTGAGCATAAATCATGTCTTTCTTCTTCTGTGACAACTATAATCAAATGTATTAACATAATATAATTCATAACTACATATACATACATATATATATATATATTATATATGTAATATATATACCATGGCTTCGAGGGATATACGGCGAATATAAGATCCGAGGTGCGAGGGTCTTATATTCGCCATATATCCCTCGAAGCCATGGTACATATAATATATTCTATAGCTAACAGAAACATCAAAGAAGAACAGGACAATGGACACGAGTAACAGGCTAACACACCTTACACTTTCAGCGATATGGGGTGAATTGTTCCTGGGAGAAACACCCATCTATTGGTTCTTTTTTTTAAGAGACAAAGAGAGCTTCTTTTGTGTGTTTACTTGTCGACATAGCCTTCATTCTCTGTAGACTTTTGGTGACTAGATCAACTGCGCATGTGCATGATGTCATACCAGGGATGATATATGGCATATATCCCTGCTGTACTCGTGAACGAACTTTGATGTGGTTGTATAACTTCCCTGCGGTTGTATAACTGCCCTGTGGTCGGGGATATATGCCATATATATGCCCTGTCGGCTCTTTGATGTTTCTGTTAACCATGGTATATATATATATATATATATATATATACTCACTCGTTTAGGAACTGGAGGTGGGTTGGTAATTGAAGAATACACAACAGGCTCAGAGAAACCTGATGGAGGTGGTACAATAGGTCTGTTCTTAGGAGGAGCTCCAAGGTCAGCATATATAATTCCTCCTGTACCAGTCTTTTTATTACCCTGTATACACAAGAATGAGATAAGTGTGTATATATGTATATGTGTAATTACCACATTTTGGTTCAGAACAGAATATTGTCCAGAACCACTTGATTCTAATTGAGGATTAGTTTCTTTTTCCCTTTGCTATATATTAAATATATCCTGAATATAAGTTAACATAATTAAACATATCATATTTACCTCTCTTTCACTTCTTTTCAATACTGAGTATTCCTTACCACTTGGTTCAAGCACATATGGTTCATCTTTTCTCTGGTTTATTGTTGAGTACAAACCAGGAGCAATGTTTTCCGGCTTCCTTTCTTTTTGCTATTACACAATAGATAATTCCTTGATTCACTATTAAGTTATTATTGATACTCACCTTTCTCTCTTCTCTCTGTAACACTGAATACTCTCCACCACTTGGTTTAAGAGGAGGTGGTTCGTCACCTCCCATATAAGAAGGTATTTTAGGTGGTTCATCATTATAGTTATATGGGGGAACTGGAGGAGGCACTTCATCATATTGTGATAATGGAGTGGGTTGTGGTTTGTTTATAACAGCTGCATAGGTGGGGCCTAAGGATGACTAGAAAAACCGGAAGAAATGGAACAAATAAAAGGTAAAAGAGGAAAAATTTATTTCACTCTATTTTGAAGGTCTATGATGCTGTAATTTAAGCTAATGAGTATGATGATATCACCTCTGTTTGATCCATGCCATTGGAGTTGAAACCCGGTTCAGAAGTCTGGATGATAATTAATATCAGGTTATGTGAATATGTCCATACTGATAGTCAACATACCAAATTTCTGTCACCTTTGTTACAGCTGTATATACACATGTGTATGGAGTAAAAATTATAGTGTAAAAGGATTATTTAGGTTAATTATTAATTTACCTTAGTTCTTTGCTTGCAGTTGATTTGTATTCTATATTCAAAATGTTTTAAAGGTTAATGAATGTGTTAATTTACTTACTTCCTGATCGCCTTTTATATACTATAAACACAATCGAACAAACAAGGACTACAAAAAGAGCTATGATACCACAAACTGGAGCAACAACTACAGGTACCAAAGTTGAGGTAGGTTTAAATTTGGATTTGGAGCTAGAGTCCTCTTCAATTGTGCTGCTACTAGTAACACCTAAGTTGAACCAAATTATATACAATTATATGAATTCCATTATTCTTCTAAATTCATCAACAGAATTGTGTCAAGCAAAGTACAATAGCAGATATGTTATAATATTTTTTGTTATACCAAAAGCCTGCTAAATGTTCTAGAATGTTTAACTTCTACTTGTACATATGTATGTATGAAAACTATGAATGTACATAATGTATGTAAGCATGTATGACAATATGTATGCATGAATGTAGTGTAATATGTATGTGTATGTATGTACATAGTACTACATACATAGGTACATATATCTGCCTGTCCATTTGTACATTTATGTATTTATGAATGTATATTATCAGGAGGCTTTGCTATATTAAGGAAAGGTTACTGATAATATGCAAGTAGACAGTCTGATAACTCAGGAAGCATTACTGTAATAGTCAGCCGCTCATAAGCTCCCAATATTACTTATGTACGTAAAATTATATATGCATGTGTAGTTGTGTACATAATAAGTATGCAGGTACATACATAATTATGAATGTATGTGTGGATATACATAATTTGTGTATGTATGTTGAATGCATGTATGCATGTATGTACGTACATACGTATGTATATATGTACATACTGGTGCATATATGTTTTTGTATAATTACACATGCATGTGTACATAATGAGTATGTAGTCACTATGTACGTACTATTTCGAAGTAACCTTTGTGGCTAGGAAATCAGTATTTTCAAATTATTGAATATTCACTAGCCAAAATAGTTGACATGTACCGTGCATGTATGTATGTATGTATGTATGTAGTATACATGTGTAGATATATATAATTTGTGTATGCATAACATTGCATGTATGTATGTATGTACGAATATACAAATATATGTATGATTGCTTTCCCACAGGGTTAATGCATATGATTATAACTATGGTTGTGTCACATACACATTGTATTTCCCTATTAAGAAAGTTGTGTCATTTGGGGGAGGGGCAGAGTCAATTAATGGGCAAGGCACGTAAAAGAATGCACACTTGAGCTCCAGACCACAGCAGGAACAAATTTCCTTGTTATGTAGCTTACAAAGAAACTGGAATAGCTGTTCTAACTGAAATATATTCCAAACCTTTAAAAGTAAGCTGTTGTGCTTTAGAGATAAGAAGTCGGCTAAGATTACTGATTAGCATGGATACTATTTTCTTTATATATCTTGTTACAGTAATTGTATTTATACTATCAGTATGTTTTTATGTTTGCTTTATTACTTACTTGTAATTTCCTCTACAGAAGTTGTTATTTGATTTGTTGTTTTACTAGTAGCTTTAAACAAAACAATATACATCATCACTAAACAGGTAAGAGAAAGACTTACTATATGAATTTCGAATGTTCCCTAAAAGAGTTGTAGTAATTATTGTTTGTAATGATACGTCTAGGAAATAAAATAACAATTATACAGAATTAAATTACAATTAACTTGCCTGTTGCAGTGTTATGAGGAATAGCAGAACTCAATGCTATGAAAATAAAAGAATGATGAACATTATTATAAACAATTGCTCGCATAAATACATCTAGGAAACACTGTGTATTAACACAAATTAACTTGCCTGTTGCAGTCGAACTCAAATCTATGAAAAGTAAAGGAAGTAATGAATATAATTAAAGGAAGTAATAATTAAAGAAAAGGAAGTAATGAATATTATTATAAATAATTCCTCACATGAGCTAATAGTTGATGTAGTTGATATGGGAATATAAACTATAGAAATAATCCTTAAATTATTAGTTATAGTTAATACATTCCATACCATTAATCAAAGACTCTTCTCCTATTCCTATAATATTCTCAGCAGTCACATTCACAATATATTGACTACCTCTGGACACACTAGTGAATGTGATATGTGTCATGTTATTAGTGACATTATGTACTAGAGATCCATCGGATGATGTGATATTGTGATATACATGATAATCAATTACTGGAGGTCTTAATGAATCTGATGGAGCCTGGATTGAATAGCATATAAAATAAGTATAATTAAGAAGTATTATTTTTGTGAACTTACGTTCCATGTTATGTTCAATGATATGTCAGTCAGTATGAAATTCAGATCAATAACAGATTCCGGAGCTATGATAAACCCAGGATATAAATATCACATGATCAGTATTCTATTATTATACATTTATATACCATCTAAAGTAATTCTTGCTGTTTCACTTTCTTCTCCAGTTCTTTTTGCCCTATCAACTCCTGTTACACTAAATGAATAATTCATTCCTTGTATTAGCTGGTTAATAACAAGTGTTGTAGAACTGTTAGAAGTGTTCTTATTAGATATTGTATTCCCACTGACTATACTAACAACATAGTGATCAACACACTGATTTGAATTGAAAGGAAGTGACCATGATACTACCACTGTATTGGGACCACTGGCTGAGACACTTGCATTCAAAGGGACAGACAGTGTTCCTACAATAGAGCTATAATGCTATAATGATAGTACCTCCAGCCTCACTCACCTAGTATCATTATGCTACATGTTCTTACAGTATTATTATCACTTCCATCTCTACATTTGATCTGTTTATTATTGAGTTGATTAGTAGTTATAAATGATAATGTAGAATTTAACTGATTATTACTAGCATCAGTTAATACTGCAGTAAATGTGTTTGTTGGATCTGATAGTTGTTGTTGAAATGTAGCAATATCCAGAATATGAGGGAATCCTTCCAAGTCATCTAGATTTGGAACATTCCATCTAAGAGTAGTACCATTAATTATACAACTATATTGAGCTTCATCTTGTAAGCAAAGTTCAGCACACTGAAGATCAACTGCAGAGTCAACTATTATAAAATTATATAATTATAGAATTTGCACATTTTATTTAGTTTGTTACAAGATACTATAACCATGTAGAAACCTCTTAAAAGTATCTATAATATTATAATGTTATTGTTATAGATAATAATATTATTATGATTTATAATTCTATATAATATTATAATTATTGTCTTGTAATATAATTAATTACACAATGTAATTTTAATTATACATTGTATTATGTTATATACAGTACACTGTTGTATTATTATAGGTAAGTATGTATGTTGTGACACAAGTATGTATGTGCAATCTTCAAAACTTACCAACAGTTATAAAAGAAAGAAGAATTACTTCCAAATACTGCATCATCTGTGTGTAGATATAAGCAGTCCTCACCTAGACTAGGTGGGGACTCTGTTTACGCCTACAATGCAAAAAATAAATGGTTCGAGTTATGCAATTATTATAAGTAGTAAAACCGAATATCCTAATAAAACGAACGTCAGTGAAAATTTCATCTTTGAATTATGGTCTGGTGCGAGATGAATCTGATAGGATGTCTGTGGTATTATCAGTGTCTATTGGAGAACCTCTTATTACTGTAGTATACGTGATTTGCCAGATGAAGAGAACTAAAAAAGATTACACATTAAAAATTAAGGGATCAACTGTAATACACGGACAGGGCACTTTTAAGCATCGGGGGCGTGGCCGGTGTTGGAGGATGTTTGGACCCCCTGGTCCAAAGACCCTAGGAATTTTGGACCCACGGTCCAATAATACTAATTTGTTTCTTGGACCCCCGCTGTAATTTATGGTAAATAATGATAACGCCCATCGAAATTTTTGTGGTACGTTAATTACTTGGCAGCCTGTAGGAGGGGCTGGTTTGCAACACTATATTAGTTCGCTTACCTGTTGTAATATTCTTTATGGCTTGACTTGGCTGAAGCTGGAACAACATTCGCCAAAAGAACATTCCAGGAGGCGGAGCATAAAATCTCTGTGATTATAACAGCCACTAAGCCACTAAATACATTAAAAGAAGCTGTGAAAAGAGGTAATTTCAAGATGATTAAAAGGTAATTCCAAACTACTATATCAATTAACTTAAACTTAGATTCTGAAATTTAGTAACTGATTGGTCCATACTGATACCTACTAATGATATTCATGTAGCATTAAATAGAAGATAAATGTAGAAAACCTGCATACTATTCAAAGATGTCTACCAAAATGGATAATTAGCCCGTATTGATTCCTTAAGTATTGTAAATGCCTATGGGCTGAGTACTGGGTGAATTACCCCACATTATTTTATGTATGATTTATATAATATTGCCTGGTAGTTTAAATTGTTGTTATTTGTAGTCAGTATATAGGTTCTATCGGTCACCACCTAGAAGTTTTGATTCTTTACTGATGAGACAATGAAGGGTAACTATGTTTCACATGATATGGTATTTATATATACCTAGCCTTCTTTATTTTCAAACACCACAAATAAATCAATAAGTACGTATAATATGTGTACCTAGTCTTCCTAATACAATTGCTTTAGCAATATTTTAATTTGCGTACTTTAGATAGCAAGATGATGTTTAGATGTTATAACATTATCCATTACTAAGCAATTGTCTTAAAACTCCATATAACCAGCAATTAATAAGACTTTAAATATACATTACTCCTTATAGCTGGGTGTGTCAACCAAACCAAACTTAATTAACTATCACCGTTGTGTTTGGGTTGTATCTTGAATGTGCATCCTCTAATAAATCATATTGATGAACCTTCACTCCACCTATTTTCTTAAATATTTCAAATATGTTTGTTTCATTACATTTGATATTGAAAAACCTTAGACATTGATTATAATACATAGTATTTTTTTATGACAATGGTAGCTTTCTGTGTAAGAATATGTACACAGCTTCATCATATTTGAGGTTATATTTACACCTGATTAGTTCAGTCGATATCTGTAAAGTTGGGGAGAAAAACTAATTATAGTTTGTAGTAGCTAACTATGGTTCACTCACTTCAGGTATTATGACAAACTTTGTCTGTTCATTTAGCAAAGTAACAGATTGTTTATAAATATCAGATTGCAAGCCTTGCAAATAATACACAATTTCATCAACCTGTGAAAAGAAGTTTTAGTAATATCTGTGTATGGATGTGACTGATATTCACCATATCTTGCAGTTCTATAGGCCATATGTTCAAATCCACTGCCAGGCGTCAAAGAATTTTAGATAGCTCTGGATTGTTATAGTCACTTTTGCATCCTCTTGAATACAACTGTCTAACTGTTTGCTGAATTAAATGTAGTGATACATAATTTATATACATGTAATTATGATGCATATGTCATATGGTACTCCTACCTCAAACCTACTAATGCAATCACAAATGAATTGCCTGTTGAAAGATTCACCCCTGTGATTTTCAAAAATTAATATATATATATATATATATATATATGTATTATATGTGCGTGTGTGTGTGTTGCATTGAACATCAAGTTGAACTCACTTATCTGATGGTCTATGTATTTTAGGGTATTGTTTTATATAATATTCTTTTCCCCATTTTATACTAAACAATTCTTCCTCTTCGTCTACAGGAGTGAATTCATTTATAAAGTGTGGAACCAGTAGTCCATTTCCTTCTGGATCTTCTTCAACTTTATAGTTTTGATTTATATCACATGACTTAAATTCTAAAGACAATAAATGAATGTTGTACCTTGCCACAAATGATTGTCAGTTGAATATTGTGATGAGATTGGTGATTGAAAAGACTCTGTTACTGTAGTGCAATTGTATTATAGTCTTTCATATCATATGGAGCTTTCTTACCATCATCTGATATGTTTGTATATTTCTTAATTTCATCTATGTCATCCTCAGATAATAAGCAGTTAATATTTTGGCTGAAAATTACTGCCAATAAAAATGTAAATAAACAATGAGCTATCTTGTACCTCTTCAATAGCTGTTCTAATAGCCATTTGCCATCTTCACCACACAAAACACTTTGTTCATCCACTACAACTTTGTGTTCTTTGTGTAGTATGTAAAGGTACTATTTCCAGTGAAATTAGTGCGTGTAATATGATAAAGTTTAACAAGTACAAAAGATTTCTTACTTTGCAAATAAATAAGTTACGATGCTTTTGAACATTCTGCAAATGCAAGAGATTAATATGATCACATACATTGTAACTTACTCTGTAACTAACTTTCATTTCGATAAGTGACCAGTGGCTGTATTTCCTTCCAAGGGCATGATGTAATGAATGTCTAATACCTGTTAATCTCCTAATTACATGTATGTACATGCCTTAAAAGTGTATGTATATATAAGCATGATATAAAATTAACCTGAACTCATGTGATTCCTTCTCCACATTTAAACTAGGATCTTCAGAAATTACAACAATACACTGTTTTTGCATATCTGCTACCTAAAAGTTTTTGATGAGTAAATATCACTGTATTTTGAATATCACATACAAAGAGGAGAGAGCAGCCTTCTTTTTTGATGGCACATGTCACAGCTCTAATGCAATCTGGATCAGGCTACAGAACATGACTGTTTTAATTATGTTTATGAATAAGGTAAAAAAATACCTCTATATAATACGATGGATCTGTTCTCTCTATTTTTATCCATGAATTCAATTCACTTTCTGCCACATCAACAACAAGGAGTTCGTCATCATTCTGCTGGAACATACACCATCTATAATAATTATTATTATTAAATTTTATGTTTAATAATAATATTCACCTTATTCTTGGCAACCAATTCAGTGTAATAAAACAGTACAATCTGTTGATATTCTCATTTAAACATGTTGTTAACATTATTGCTTATCATTCTCCTATATATTACCTCTGAAGTGAGTCCTTCGTCATTAACCCGAGCGCGTAGGCGGAGGGTTATAGTATTCTTCTTGTGTGTGTGTGTGTGTCTGTGTGTTACCGCTTGATCTCCACAACTGCAAAGTCTTACTGCTTTCTGAGCATATCTGCAGAATACTGGTATAGTGACAGGTAAGAAATAAAAACGATTTGTTCTGAACTCGTCTTGTTGCAGAGAAACAGCTGTGTAAATTCTCATCGATCTGTCGCCATCTTGAAATTGTTTTTGCTGATGTCAGCAGAAAACATTGAAAAACTAACTTTTGAAACTTTGTTTCTTGGGCTTTGTCTATCGTCCTAACGAGTATTTATACAGCTATTTGTGAAGTTTTGTCCAGAAATTCACTAGTTCTCAAGAGATCTAATGGCCATGCTATCCCCAGAATTTGCATATTCATGAGTACTACTGACTTCTTAGTGTGGTGTGTTTCAGGCTATTGCAATATGTTACTTAGGCAAAGTTGTTCTAAAGCCATGCTGTTTTAGCAATAGCTGGCGAGGGTTCTGCACTTTAGTGCATTCATTAATTAGTAACTTCTTTAAATTGTATCCATAATGACTGTAGTTTGTAGTAGTATATATACTGATGTTACTGTTTTCATTAATCCTATTTGCTGCTACCTCTGTTTGTTGTGAACCTAATATAGAATTTAGTTATTAATATGTGTTATATAACACATGGCAATACAATACTTACACATTTCACCTGAACTTCTTTTGAGCAGATTGTCAGACTTTGGTATGCAGTGAAATATTTAAAGAATCTAAACAAAGTGCATTACACTTAGTTACCTCTATTGTTGTGTTCACATGTAGTAATTTCTGATGTGACAGCTCTCTCAGCATTAGTTTTCTTGCAGTGCTAATATTCTCCTATTTAATTTGTGTATTTATAACACTTACATATAGTTAATAAACAGTGAAACAGTATAATACTTCGCTGAAGTCTAGAGCAGCATTTAATATCATACATCTTGCAATCTGCATGCAGTGTGGAAGATGATTTTTAAGTTTATATTTTGAAAGTGAGACTAACCAAACACACAAACACTCCACAATCACTGCTATTGTTTTGCTTGAGGTCCTAAAATGATGTCAAAAATTCAAAGATCTTTTTATACAGGTGATAATAATACCATAATGCGACAGTAACTCCATTCAGCTAAATTTGGAACAGTACCCAGTTTCTCTTTAAATTCACAGCAAATGAAATACCTACATTATGTATATATATTTGGATTAGTAAAGCAATGTCATGTGTACCAAATCCAGTTGATCACATCAGCTTTCATATCATGTAGAGTGTCAAAGTACATTATTTGCTTGTCAGCTATGTTAACGATCTGAAACACATACATGTATATAGTAAATTCAATTTGATTAAACAAAATCCTCACAAGTAAAATCCAGTGATATTGCAAATGAATTGGTATGACAATCATCTGAAGTAATAAAAGATCAACATCCTTTATTGTAAAGAATGGTATAATATAAATCATTTTATATTTCTATGCAGTTCATTTTCATCCAGCGTTGAACTTCATTGTATCCACAGGCTTTGAACTTTGGTAAAAATGCCGGGTTTAATGACTTGACCACTTTTAACTGCCCCTTCTGCATAAAACTCTATTGCTTAATTAATTTAACTATAGTTATATGAAAATGAACACCTTGTTTGCTTCAGAGCACACCATCTGTATATAGTCATCAACAACCTACAATGTTTGATATACAATAATTCAGAAGGGAATTTATTATTAGTGAGATCTACTAACTCTGTCGGATAGCCATCGATTTGGCTCAAGTTGTGACAAGTGTGGCATTATTGTATAATCTCCATCAGACCATATCTTGTTCGAAATTTCAATGAAAACAGAGAACAATAAAGCATTTCTATTCCAACCTTTCTGGCTGACATATGTTGTAAATATATTTTCATTGATGGCTATAAAATAAAGTATTACAGCCACTATGTATATATGAAGAGTTTGTATTACACACCTTGACCTCTTGCTGACTTAGTCTTTGCTGCTTGTGAAGTATGCACTGTTGGAATAAAATTCAAGTTGATGTGTAAACATTATTGGCATCAATATTACTTTGCTTGAATTTTCCATTCCATAAAGTACTGTGCAACAGTTCATCTTGAAATAAATGAAATGTAAAAGGGCAATGTAATCGTATGAATACTTTACCTGAACAATATCTGTATTTAGCCAGAAAACATTCTTTTCTGTAGTATATGTATCATCATATATTGTCCACCCAATGTTATTCCACACCAGTGTAACATCTGTAATCATGAACACATTTCTCAGAATGATTATTACAAATACAAATTAATTTCAACATACAGTGACCGCAATGCACATCTTCTCCATAGTGTACCTGAAAGGCAAAGCATACTTACGTGCATTATTGTATAATTATACTGCATACAATTACTGCCAAGAGTCTGTAATTCAGTTTTTTTTCATTGCAGGACATAACTACAACACTGCAGCAAAAACGACTTGGTGAATAAAAGTTTTGCTGTACTCTTAACTGACTTTGGCAGGGAAACAGGAGTCAATAGTTTTTTCATATCTATGTTTCTCTGAATGTTTATCACTTGGTATTCAGGAAATTCAACTCTACTCTCTGTGATTTGTAAATTGGACTCACATATAATGCATCTCCTGGAAATTGTGTGAATAATAATAGCATCTTAGTTATCAACAAACTGACCCATATGATACAAATTCTTCCGTATGTTCTTTAAGTTTACTCTTCCAGAGATCTGTTACTTCAATCTTACCATTTCGTGGTGGTGTAACATAGAGACTGCTATAATCCAAGGTTTCATCATCACTCTGAACAAATAATATGATCTCTATATCACCTTTAGTATTATCTTATCCTTATATATCCTCACATAATCACATGCAGTACATTTCACTCGTCTCTCTATAGTCAGTGTCATTAGATTTCGAAAAATAGAATGAACCTGATGAAATTAGCTATGAATTTTATAATTTTAATAGTTATCTTGCTTTACTTTGATGACACTTCCAATCAGTTGTTCAATAAGTCCACTAATACAATCACCACAGTCATTCATTTCTCCAACTTCAGTTACTTCACGTAATTCTTTCTATAAGTACATTGTTAAAAAGAAATGTATATACAAAATATAATTTATTCAATTTTGCTAATCTATACAATTATAGGATAAGCACTAAGAGATTTGGATGATTTCTCCCGATTTTTATGAACTTCTATAAACTTTCTTTGGAGGGAAGTTTGATCAAATACTTCTACAATTGAAAGAATGCACAAGTTCAAAGAGCAAATGCTTCATAATATCGTACCTATGCATTGTAACACAAGAGACAGGTTGGTTACTGCCAGTGCTTGAATCACAGCATTTAGCCAGCATATATTCTGCTTTTTGAGGTTAGAGTGACCAGAATTTGTCTTCCTCTTGATGACCAATTCATTACAACTTTCTGCTTATATAATGAATTGAACATAATATTCTCTTAATTTCATGAAATCAACAGACCTGTTACAACCAAAGAAGTGTTTGTCACAATTTCCTGTACAATTAAAAGAGTGAAAATACTTTCCTAAAAACTAATGTTGCATGCACTGCTTGATTACACTTACCTGATTTGGCAATCCTTTACTATCATTCAGTTCTATATTCTGTTTGTCTATTATTTCACAGTCATTGTAAATCATTGCTCGATTGGTTTGCAAGTCTAGGTATGTAGTCATTATGATTATACATTATAATTGTTATGAAAAAATCTATTGTTCATTATACCTTTGTGTGAACCATTTGTCTCAAAGCTACCATTTGTTGGATTGTCTGTGAAGGTACCTGGAGTTTCTTTAATATCTCTAAATGAAAATATAAACAAACATGTATTTATTATCTCCCATTTAGCTATATATACTGTAAATTTGGTAGATTGAATTCAGCAGTTGGTGGGTTTTGATAGTATGATGTAGTATGCAATTTGTGAGATGTTCTGTGACGCTTCCCCCACTTTTCAAGTAGTGGTTTCGATTTTCTTTTCAACTGAACCTGTGTTTGAAATTAGAATGAAATTGAAAATATACTAAACATATTTTTTAGGATTACAGTAATCTTTCTCTGAGGTTGTCCTGTTAAGTTATCTATATATTTTAACTGTCGTCCACATAAAATGTCATGATGTTGCTTGATGAAAACATCGGGTCTTAATCGATGCTTTTTGTGATCCATTTGCTTCAGAATAAGATTCCAAGCTTCGATTGCACCACTCGTCCTTTGTTTTCTGATGTCTTCTTTCAACTACAGCAACAAAATTACAATGAAACAATATTGCAAGGACATATAAACACCTTTTGCTTCTGTAAAATTGACATTGTTTGCGACTCCATCCAGTCAATATATCTCTTTGGGTCACCTAAAACATAATGATAATTATACTAAAAATGAATGAAATGATTAACCTCTTAAAATGCCACTCCAAAAGGGAGTCAATGACAGCCAGTTCTTGTGCAATTTTTCCATAAACAGTGGCTGGTAGAGAGGATTGACAGGAAGCTTTGTATTCATACATGTATTTTTTGCTTGTAAGTGCTTAGCAAAATATGAACCAAAAGGGTTTTGCAAAGAAGCAGACATATGCTTTTCCTCTGAGTCTTCTTCCATGGGATCATTTCTGCTTTCTTCATCTCCATCACCGGTGATATCTTCGTACATCGGATCTTCCAGTAGGGTACTGTCACCAAGTTCCTTAAATAGCTGTAGCAAACAGTCATATGCCTCCTTAACGTCTGTGTTTGTATGTGAAGAGCAAAAGACAACATTGCAGGCTTTCAAACATTTTAAGAACCTTGCCAAATTACAGCTGTTTACCATGACAGAAAAGCAGAACATGGCAAATTTATAATGATCCTTGTTGGAGCTGTGTATGTAGAAGACAATAATGATAATCATTTCCCAAAGAAATATAAAATTATGGACTTACAAAATTTTACGGCACATTTTCTTTGCACTGTTCATTACATGACTCACACATGCAAGGACAAATATTTTATCATAATCTTTCTCCTTCCCAGAGCCATTTACAATCCTGAAGCATCTGTGTATATAATCTGAAGCTGTTTCCATGTTGTACACTCTCAAAAAGCTTTGGAAAAGCACTAAACTACGATCAATAACTACTTGTCTAGGCAAAATAGTATTTTGAAAGCCAAACAATAGTGCTTCTTGTCTTCTAAAGCATTCTAAAAAGTAGCTAACAGCTGTTATTGTATGTTCACATGAAATAAATTCAGCTACTGCGATTGGACCTTCTTTGTTTGAAGAGTGCTGTAGAACTATTGAATAATAGAGGAGTTTCCCATTATGTTCATCATTTTTCAGTGACACTATTGTACCTGTGGCATCACAGTACAAGGTTTGGTGCCTTACCATATGATGATAAATACGAATACCCATTTCAGTGTAGCAGTGTACACTGAAAGGATAGGCATGTATCCTTTGTATGTAACCCATTCCACCTTTTGTATTTATTTTTTCTTGTAACAGAAGAAGAGACTTGATAAGATTTCCGTCATTTTGCTCATTTTTCAAGTTTTCACTTGATATCTGTTGAAAAACAGACAATGTATTTCCAACTCCATCCCAGTTACCTGATACCAACTGTTCTTGTGATAGCGATAGGTACTGTTTACTGTGAAATGTTGATGGTGATTCATGCTGTAATCTTTTCTGAATTTCAGATCTTTCTTTGTTTCTAATATATCTACTGCGTTGTTCATATGTGTTATGCAATATTGTACCTTCTGACATTTGCAAACTATCAGGTGTGTTGTTGGCATCATATGGTGGAATGGTTGCTTTAAATGTGAAGGAACAATCACTGAAAGTGCAATAGCCCTCACATCTAAAAAAAGTGATGAGAATAATTAGCATTATTTTTCATAATTATTGTTATTATACAAGACCTGAAACATGGTGCCAACTGCTTTCGGGAGTTAAGAAGTTTGATTCTTCCCTTTTTAAAGGCAATTGAACAGAAGGGATTGAACTGAGAGATCTTTTTGGCTATAATTGCAGTCCATTCCACTGCAAGTTGACTAGAGTGTCCACCTATTTTGATCCATTCGCTCCAACTTAGCTCTATATTTGATTCACATTGCAGTGGCGGTCCACTAAATATTCCACTGCATTCGCTCTATAAAAAGTAGAAACCACAAGTTTACTACACACAATTACGTGCTTGTATGCAATGGATATAATTATTATCCTTCTCACCTCCAATTGGTTTTCTACCCAAGTAGTTGGTGATACCATGAAACTGGGTATTGAACAAACATTGTGATCATCTAAGTATTCATTGGAATCTCGTGCTATGATGGAAAAAAATTTACAAAATGTATTTTGATAAATAGATATATGTTTCACCTTCAATATACAGAGAACTGTCAATTCCATTATCAGTGCAAATGACACATTTAAAGGAGGATAAGGATTCAGCGTATTCTTCTGTGATGTTTAATCCAATGCATTCAGGATGATAGTATTCCAAGCAGTAATCACACATTATCATGAACCTTCATAATTATTATAAGTAACTGTATATATAAACTTCCATTACTTCTGAGAACGTACTCGTTATTATACTCCTTCCGGCATACACAAAAGACATCTGGTGATTTGGTTTTTTCCAACATTCCTTGCTGCATGATGAACACAGCAGGAGATCAGTAGTATTCAATTTCACACAATAATTCACCTGACTTAGGTCGAGTAAGCTGTCAGTAGCTAATTCTTGGTCTGTTCTTGTTTTTTCATCCTAAAGAGAGGAGTATTAATCCTGAATATAAAATAAAATTATAATGTTATAGCTTCTTTGTTACATTTTCATCAGCAAGGACTGACATACTCTTGTATTTATGCTGTATTTCATCATCCTAAGGAGAATTGGATATAAATTATTAGCTCTATATAATTATACGTTTATTCACATTTTCGTCATCCAATGTTCTATACACCTCTTCACTACAATTTTCCTTTATTGGCGAAAGATATGCATTTTACGTTATTTATACATAATACTACAGATTGGAATCTTACTACTGTTTCCACATCTTGCTCTACACAAAAGTACTTATAAGTTCCTTGTTATAATTATTACAATTGCTTACTAGCATTTTCATATTTTACTTTCATTTCTAGGTCTACTGTAGTTTCATCTGTCATCTATTGTAACAAATGAGCATTTGAGGTTGACAGATGAAGCTCATATACAATTATTGTGCACTATTATAATTATTACCTGTATTCTGTCTAGCAATCTAGTCTTTAAACCATGTAAATTGCAATAATAATGGTTTGCAATTGCTTTAACATATCTGCTGTCTATCTTTTGTTTTCCCAGCAGTTCCTTACAAGCCATATTCCAGTAACCATCATTTCTTGTACACGAGGCCTTCCTTGGTGGAAGTCCATGTAGGATTATGTATTCTTCAAGCTTGCCAACATCCACATTATACTTGGCTTTTCTAGGCTGAGTATTTTAGCATTAAAAAGGAAGATTAATAATGTCCTTTATATATTTACGAATGCACTTACCATTCTTTATAAACAAAATGGTGGCAAGTGTGCTGCACAGTAGTTATACATGTGGTTCATTATCCTTCATCACCTACTTACATCCATCCTTTCTGCTTGTATAGTGTTATTTCATCTATGGTGTGTGTTTTATTCACCCTTTGTGGTGCTATATGTTCAATGTGTTGTGCATGTAGCTGTACTTATCTTGACTGAGTTTTGTTACTGTAACTCCTTTCATTACCCAGCAATAATGATTTAATTACTATATGAAGTATTGTATTGTAGTGACTACGAATAATTGCTCAGAGGGGTGTGGTTTTCCAAGTGGTGCTATATGTTCAATGTGTTGTGTATGTAGCTGTACTTATCCTGACTGAGTTTCGTTACTGTAATTCCCTTCATTACCCAGCAATAATGATTTAATTACTATATAAAGTAATGAATTGTTGTGATTGCGAATAATTGCTCAGTAGTGTATAGTTTTCCATGTAGAGCTGTATCATCATTGTGTTGTCAGTATACTTGTATTTACCGTGACAATGTTTCATTGCTCTAGCTATTTTGAGTACCGAGCAATATCATTTTACAATATGAATCATAATGAATATCAAACACGTATGGAATAATTGCTCACTGGTGTTCAGTTTTCCCAGTAGTATTGCATATTGATTGTGTTCTATATATACTTGTAGTTATTCTGACCATCATTTAGTGACTGCAGCTCTTCCCCTTCGCCAGCAAATATGATTCAACTGATCAAAAAATGTATGGAATGTGACATGCGGTTTTAGACTCCTCCCATAAGAATCTGGTGTTGCTGAATCTGGTGCTAGCTTCAATTGAGTAGCTATTGTTTTCAGGTTTCGCGAACACATATTGCCATGTTAAGAAGTAATTATATTACAATCATTGTAGACTTTTAAATTATTTAAAAATAATTATAATACAATCATTATAGACTTTTAATTAACTTATTTTGGATCAACTATAATATTAATATTCGCCACCTCATTAATTATGCACGATAGGTGTGGTGTTCAACTGTTTACACTAGGCCGATAGGCCCAGCGCTGTTCCTGACAAACAAGGGGGGGTCTGGGGGGAGGCGAAGCCCCCTCCCAGTTTAGGCCCCTTGTCGGTAGGGATATCATCAGCATGTTAGCGAGCAAAGTTACAACCTGCCACACCTATCGTGCATAATTAATGAGGTGGCGAATATTATAGTTATCTATCCGACGTTTGAAACGTCATAGCAAAAGTCACGTGTTCCGTCACGTGTTCTTTCTACATTATCAACTCCTGTTACACTAAATGAATAACAAGTGTTGTTGTATTGTTAGAAGTATTCTTTTCATTTCCATTGACTATACTAACAACATAGTGATCAATACATTGACTTGAATTGAGAGGAGAAGACCATGATACTACCACTGTATTAGGACCAACAGCTGTGACACTGATATTCAAAGGAGCAGATGGTTTCACTAATAATTGTGATAATAACAATAACAAGTGTCATGTGAAAGCTACTTGAGTGGAAGTCAGCTGATATGAATGGTCAACTCATCAAAAATAATTATATATTGATATTTGGCTCTACGCCAAAAAATGTGTTTGTACTTAAGTAGTTTCAATTTAAATTTCTAATGATCATTATAGTGAAGTACTGCACAGGTAAGTGTAATTATATCTTTTTAATTCAAGCCTTTCATGAATTTGAAGTATAACCCTACAGCTCACTAAGTTCCGTTTCATCACTGACTGATTGGCCAGTAAAACAATTGGCTAGATTATTGCACGTAATTTTTCCTAATTTAAATTTATTGTACCTGCCACTATCACATGAGAGTTTATTTCTTCATTTTCACCATCAGAACAAGTAACAGCAATACCATTTTTACTAGATTCAGCACCACCAATTAAGCTAGCTGTTGACTGAATAGGATTATCACAGTAATATTGAGTAATGAACCCAAAAGTGCATAACTTCCAATGGTACTCATATTAGTGATGCCTATTGTGCCCACACCAGGACTAAACCAAAAGAGAAGATTAGTATATAGTAGATGTACAATTAAATGTTACATCATCATGGAGACAAGCTTCACCAGGAGGAAACTTGACTAATGTTACTGTAAAGTGTAAACATAATTAACTAAATGATAATAATAACAATTAGCTCACCATTTGCATTGTCAAGTGGTAAAACACCAACTATGAAAGCAATCATGTAAAAACGTTTTATGAACGGTGCTCTTTCGGTTTCCCGGATGTCACGTGGCTTTTCCCTATAGGATGTTATATTTACCGTAGATTATTATTATGTAATTATAATAACAGACCATAGTGCATTTGTGTATATAACAGTGTGTTTAATTATTAAACACACACAATGCCCTGATGAGTGTCTCAGTGCCAAGAATAAGTTTTTTCCTGACTTAGTTGTCATTTTCAACAGTTGTAAAACCAATATCATTTTGCATTTTACTTTATTGAGCTATAATAGTTTGTGTCATCTATCATTACCAAGACATACAGAAGAGTATGATGGCATTGTCTCAGCCAAACTGATAGGTTTGTCAATGAAAATTGTTTGACTGACATGTACAAATTATACACATATATACCTATATAGCATGTATGGTTAGTATTACATAAAGTTATTGTGCTGAACTGTTTTTATAAGGTGGTTTACAAATTTAATTTATATAGTTTTGATAGTAATGGTGTTACTGTCTACATGCCGTGAAATAATTATTTAATTAATGGTTTATAGTTATTGGGTCTTTAAAATCCGTTTTACATTACATATGGAATCAATATTATTCACAAAGGATGATTATTAGTCGAAGACTGTCGATTACTACTTGGCATTTGACAACAGTTAACTCTAATGGTAAACATAGGTTTGTATTATCTGTAACATTCCAATAAAAACATATACAAGGGTCATTTTTTATTAATTTTATTTACTGTTTCATATTTCATGTTATACTTTTGATTTTCCATAATTATGCTGGATTAGTTGCAATAGGAAAGTCACCAGTATGTCTGATTTGTGTGACACTTATTTCATCATAAACAGGTCCAGGCAGTGCTACTTTGTTTTCTGTGGATGATTTTGATTTCCCATTGCCACGCCACCTGAAGTACAAGGTGGTAAAAAGAGTAGCAGCAGTTGCAGATATCAGACAGCTAAATATACACATTCCAATTATGATTCCGATAATGGATGAAATATTCAACATTTGATTATCATTATTTGTAGACTCTATTGAAGTTAATGTCTAGAATTAATAACAACTAATAATTGAACATTATAACCTTGTGTTGATGTTAACATTACTGATGATGAGACAGCCTGTGCTTTTGTCATAGATGCTGCAAAATATGAAATATAGTGCAATAATTGAGCACAACTAATAATAGCAATAAGATAACCTAATATTACTGATGATGAAACAGCCTTTGTATCTGTCATAGATCCTACAAATATGTAGCCAGTGCAATAATATAACAAATTAATAATAATAACACAACCTTGTGTTGAGATTATTCTTACTGATGTTGGAACAACTTGTGTTTTTATCACAGATGCTGAATGTAAAAATATAATTATAAAAATTAATGTTGATCATAAAAAGTTGGTTACATTTTGTGCTGAATGTTAGATGACATGAATGCTGTAAACATATTCTATTATGTTGCATAATGGACAAAACTCACATGTAGCTTCTGTGTAGATATTATAACTTTCAGAAAGATTTACTAAAAAAGTAAAAATAGTTAGGCAAAAGATTTTGAATAGTGCGAATTTTACTTATTTACCATATATCGTAGTATTCTCTCCTTGACCAACTACATTCTCAGGTGAGATACTGAAATAGTAGGTGTGTCCACAAGAAATATTTGATACCATATATTGTGTAATGTTCATTGTAGTCACATGATTATCAGGTGATGTAATATTATGATATATATGATAGTTTATCACAGGTGGACGATGAGCCATATCAGGGGGCTAAAATGTTTGATGCTCATTAATAATAATTATAAATAAAATTAATGTTTATACTTACTTCCCACATTAACATGATAGTAACTGTACATGTTTCATTATAAATAATGAAATTTTGTAAATTGATCACATTGGAAGGTACTATATACTTATGTGGACAATATACAGCATACAATATTTTACTATTTAGTTTCTCTTACCAGACAGGTCAATAGTTATAGTATCACTGGTTTCTCCTAGTGTACCTTTCTTGTCTCTCCCATTAATTGTAAAACTGTTATTTCCCTGAGAAAGATCACTATTGATAAATGTTGTTATATTACTGATGTTAAATTGAGTGTCGTCGTGTGTGATAGTATATCCTGATATACACATGGGATGATCTGTGACAATAGGAGACTAAGACAATAACACTGTACTACTGTTAACTGCAGTCAATGAGAGTCCAGTTGGAGGAAGGAAATCACCAAGATCTATAAACATATAAGTGGTAGCATGGGTGTATGAACTATCTTACCTTGAATCACGGTAATTGTACCAGAGTTAAAATTCACAGTGTCTTCAGAACATTTTATCAATTCATTAGTTTGATTGATATTAATATTGTAGGCAGTGGCTGTTGATTTATACCAGTTATTAACGACACTTATCAAAGACACTTTGAAGATTTCAAGAATAAAGTCAACACTATTAGTAGGATTTGAAAAACCCAAAAGTTCTTCATTGTCTGTCCTCCAGAAAACACTTCCATTCCCAATACATGTAAAGACAACATCATCACCAGGACACACAGGAGAGTAAGAGGGAAGAGTCTGGGATAAACTGATACCTATACAAAATTTAATATAATTATGACGTGACTTTAATGTATGTAATGTAATAATCAATTTATGTTTAATTACCTGATGACCTTGCCAGGAATATCAGTAGCACAAGAAAAACAAGATGAATTTCTATTTATTGAGAAAATAATCTGAATCTATTATATCCATACATAAAATGAGTTATGCAACTTGCCTTTCTTGAACGCCATGACAATTACCATTGTAATCACTGTTGTGTATCACATTCAGCAATTGAACCAACAGTAAAGAAATAAGGAAAATCAATTTGTTACCTCCTACATTCACTTAGATAAGAATTACAGTATGTATAGATTATTCAATTATTTACATAAACAACCGTAGTATGTATAAGTAAACAATTGTGTTTGTTTTGTTTGAAGCACTTCTCAACATACACTAATGAGATTAATAACTTAAACATTTATATCAAGTCATTTATAAGTACAAAAGCTGTATAACTGTGAATTATAATTAAGAAGTGTAAATTTTGTTTAGAGAATATCGTGAGTATGATGTGTGTGTGAATAATTTTTCAAAAGATAAAATGGTTTATTCATAATTTCAACGCTACTACGCCAGACTTCCTTTAATGTGGTTATAATGTAATAATACCAGATGCTAGTTACTATGTGAGTGGGAGGGGCTGGTACGCCAGACTAGATAGACACATGATGTTTATGTTTGGTAGTGCATAATGTTTGTCTATAAACATGAATCATCGATGACCACAAAAGTATACACACATAAGAGATAAACCTATTAGCATTCAGTTAGTTTATAAAGATAGAAATTATACAAGCCCAAAGGAAGCACAAAGGTTGCAATGGTTTTGGACTTTGCATCCTTTGGCATTAAATAAAATTTTCAAAAACATGTTGATTATGTCATGTAAATGTGTGGATTATGTCATAAAGCATCATGTGCTTGTAGATGCATGCTAGAAGTGGAAAAGACTGCTGGTCTGGCTGCTAGTGTTATTACTGTTCTATGGCTTCTCATATTGTCTGAATATTTTGGATTGTTTGTAATAATATACTACATACATCAATTGTTAGTGTGGTTGTGAGTATGGTCATTAGTGTGTGGATTTATAATTGATGAATATACAACAGGTGCAGAGAAACTGATATTACCTCTGTTTGATCCATGCCATTGGAGTTAAAAGTTCAGAACTCTGGATGTAATATGAATATGTACATAATGATAGTCGACATACCAAAATTGTTGTCCTAGTGCTACAGGAATTATAAATTATATTGTATCAAGCTTTATGGTAATTATTATTATTCTACCTTAGTTCTTTGGTTACAAATGTTTTGTATTCTTCATTCAGATTCTACTTCTAAGCATAGTACATGTATAAACTATAAAAGAACACGCAATGCATTAATTACAACACTTGTGTCCAAACTACATTTGAACTCATTGAGAAGAATTGGAAGACCACACCCAGCAAGTTTATATATATTATACCTCACATGTAAGTGGTTCACTTCACGTGACAATTAAAAATCTGCACTCAAATACACAATGTAGTATTTTACTGTCACACCTCACATGTATTAAATCACAGGCACATAAAAATTAACTGAGTTATTCCAAGCTATTTTGCTAAGTAACTAGTGTTCAGTTTACAGTAACCACAAAAACAAAAAAATTATACTTTCTATTGTCCAAAAGAACTCTTCCACCTTTGCTAAACTTTGAGAAAAGAGCACCATACATAGAAATCTAAAAATAGTAGGAATCAACAGTCATCCACCAGATTAGCAAAGATATCGATCAGATCTCATATATTTTGTGATCAGCACATTAGGTATGGCTCAGAAATTTGTAAACATTAATGCATGTTAAATCCAAGCATTTTAAAATCGCTAAAATTTAATTTAGTGGACACAATTAATAGTAGGTTTAAGGTGGTACTAGGGAGTGGGCGGATGCGACTCCAATCAGTTTCAAAATAGAATATTATATAATATGACTCTAACCTGGTGTAATGGCAACCTTCATATCTTCTAATCACCTTTATAGGGTCCTGGAAGTGATAAAACATATATAAAATGTCCATTTTTGTAATCGCAATAAGTACAAAACGGAGAAAGCCACGCCCACCAATCATGGCATGCACCAAGTACAATGCATTTAGAGAAAACAAATAGAGCCGTTTTCTGGAAATTCATTTTACTTTTATAGTTACAAGAGGCTGAAGAAAGCTGAATTCTGTAGCTTATCACTGAAACCATAAAATCTACCTTTCTAGGCACTATCAAACTCCGATCTTTCTCAGAGACCAACTACAGTTACCCGCCATTGTTTCCCACCCACCGCCCCCTCAACCACTTGTGGGGCGTGTTTAGCTTTGTTTCTGAAAATAAACTATCAGTGAAAACATTTAGGCCCAATAATTATACCCCCGGGTGGGTGTGGCTTCCAAAAAATACATTGTAATATGTGCTTTAATGAGGCACGAGGCTGGGACAATGAAGGTTGAGATTGATATAATGCATGAGCGAAACAAGTGCATTATGTAATTGAAATCTTTATTGGCCCCACCTGAGTGTCCACATTAAAACACTCTGGAGTGTACTATAAGCGTTTTAATGTATATTGACTTAATGCACACATGCATTACACGATTTAAAGCAATGGCACATGATACCTTTCCTACAATTTCATTGGTCAGAATTTCATGAGATCCATTAAGTGTTTATATTAAAATGTTAGCAGTTCATGTCTTATTTATACTTTTCATCTCTTTGCAACTGTTATAGTTACAACATTATGATAAATATGTTTTTCATATTTTCGGTGAAAATGATGTATAAACATGAAATGCAGATGTGAATCATAAAATGTATATATATTTGGTATTATGCCATTGTTTGTCCTAGATACACAGTTGTGAGAATTGCTCATGAAAGTTACTAAATTACAACCACACATGCAATGAATTAGTTATATTTAAAGTGGAAATTATAAGAATAATAACTATATATATACCAGTAGCAGAAACTTAGAGCATAGGGAAATTTTCTACTAAACTGTATTTCAGCTGAAAGACTCTTGGTTAAACTGTTACAAAACATTCATGCACTAAGTTTCTGCTACTGCATATAGTAATAGTTATTATCCTTATAATTTCCACTTTAAATATAACTAATTCACTGCATGTGTGGTTGTAATTTAGTTGGACTGTGTACCACTGTACATTTGACTGAACACCTTTACAGTGTATATTTAATATTACACCACTTACTTATACATATGCACGTTGGATACTGCTTGGCAGGGTTTAGGGTCATGAGGCTATGGAATGTGCTTGTGTCTTAGGGTTTAGGGTCATGGGGCTATGGAATGGTGTACGTATTTACACTAAGATGGGATCTCAGTCTAAATGGCACACAGTTAGTACTATATTTTTGACAGTGCAAAGTTGTATTCCATTGTTGATGTACTGATATTATGAGATATTCAAAAGAAATATCTTCATAATGATGATGTAGTAATCACTTACTGGAAGTCTCATTGTAATTGATGGACTTGAGAATTAACTAAAAAGGTACAGGCAAATGCAAATTTAGAAACAGTGATGCATGGTAATCTATTATCATTTGGATTACCATCATACATCATTTTTTGACAACAAAAAGTCTTCATCAATGTAAGAATCCTTGTGTTGTTAGCTAGTTAATTATATCATACATTCTTCAAAATTTTGTCTGGACATAATGACCGAGTGTGCTATTATTTGAGTTGCCATGACTGAGACTTGCACGGACATTGTTTTTGTCATTTTTATGAATACTCAACTTGTTATTCTTTTAAATGGAAATGTTTAATTTATTTTAGGACATTACTATGTGCACATATATACATATAGATATACTATGTATATATAATGAGTATTATACATACACGCATGTGTGACTGTTGGAATTTGATCTCAAAAGTCACTGGTGCATTGATTAAACCTTTTATATGCTATTCATTGTAGTGATTCTTGAATTATATATAACATAATACTTCTTGAGAAGAAAATTTTGGAGTGAGGTCCTTTTTCAGAAACATGTTATAACAAAGAATCACTACAATGAATGCTGAAAACAGAGTGTGGAATATTATGGAATATCTTTCATATGCTATACAAGTAATTAAAGCTTTTTGGGATGTCCCTGTTGATTATTACTTACCTTAAGGACACGTTTAAAAACGGGTACTAAATTTAGCGTTTTTAGCGAGAAGCATCAAAAACGCTAATTTTAGTAATCGCAAAAATAGAATTTACTATAGTGAAAATTTCAAACTTTCGTATAATTAGATAATTTCCATCAGAGCTAGAGTTCGAGTCTTCGTCCTCGGGAACGATCTCGTCTTCTCCATGATCAGCGTTTATTCTTCTGAGAATATCTGCAGTAGCATCTTCAAATCTTCCTTCTACTGGCACCTTGTACTTCTCGCTGACCAAAGATTCATACTTCTTGATGTTAATGTTTCATACAATTGTTGTTAATAATGGGAATTATGTAACACCAAAGTTAAATAGCTAAAATTAATACCAGCCAAAAGTAGTAGGTCCCAAAACCGCTAAATTTAGTACTCGTTTTTAAACGTGTCCTTAAGGTAAATTGAATTCCTTAATCACACAAGAAGGCTATACAATTATTTAAAAAATATAAAATAGTTCAGATATAAAAATAAGGGGAGTGCATGGGAAAGCTTCCTCTACTCCCACAAAAGCACCTAGTGTAAATACTGATGTCTTTGATAATACGTTATATATACAACAAGGCTAATGAAAAACATCGAAAAACATAACAATTATAATTATATTATATAGACAGATCTACAAAATTACATGTATCACAATTATAAAATTATAATAATATATAAAATTATATAGATAACATGAATTTTATAAATTAACAGTAAACTATATTTAAGACACCATTATGGAACACACAGGAACTCACAATAAATGATTCTAATTATTAACTGTTCCATATGCAGTATTTGTTTGAAGTTCAAATGTATTCTGAACAGGTTTAATATTCATATTTGGAATATCATATACTGGACCAGTTTTATTAACAGGATCTTGTAACTTGTGTTCAGCTAACGTCTTGTATTGTTGAATCCTCTTTTGGGTGATCACTAAACACACTAATGATGTCACTATCACTGATACAATAGTAGATATTACTATACCCAATGTAGATCCAATTATGCCTATACAATATATGGGGAATTAATTGTGATCACTAAAGAATGTTAATTCTCTTATTTTTAGAAGTTTCAATTGTATGTTATTGGCCTGGGTGCACTTGTTGGATTAAGTAGTTAGATTTCTTTTATAAATCAATTATACATTCAGCTGCTCAGGATGACCAGTGCATCAGAAACAATCTTAGAGGGTCTAAAAGGCTTCTCCATGCAACTGCTCCCATACATGTATTCCCACATACATATACATGTACTTATAAATATATTATCATTGTGCTGTCATAGTAAACATGCTAACTGATTTGATAATGTTATTGTAAACAGTGAAATATGAGAAGGTTTTAAATATCTAAACATTGTATATGTACAACTGACTTACATGTAGTGACTTCACATGATAAATGTGGAAGCAGACTATTTTCTGATGGTGTCAATATTTTGTAGTACTTAAAATTATGAAGTATAATAACTATGAAATGTACCTCCATTATCTGTTATAGTAACAGATGTAATTAATTTAGACAATGACACAATAGTTTTGTAATCAGAAGCTACAGCAGTATAATTATATACATAATTATTATAATTATCAGTTTAACACTAAAATACATTTTACTCACGGGATGCAGAGTTATTTCTGGTGAGTTCGTAAACTTCATATGTAGTAGCACTTAATTCTTCAGAATTAAATGAATTAGCATAGTATATGTACAATTATATGAAAGTAAATATACCATGCATGATTCTGACCTTGTAAAGTACTACTGATAACATCATTTGTTAAAACACTAGTCATGCCTGTTAGATTTAGTAATATAATATTAAATACAGTAACTAATATACCAAACCTGTATTTGTAGTTACTGTGGTTTCATCAGTGTTGTTAATATGTACTGTTGAGAAGAAAATTTTAACATTTAGAAGTGAAACATTATTATTAATACCATTGATATCTTTTGGTAGACTTTCACCCAATATATTATATAAAAGCTGATACAAATATTTCATATGTATTTCCTCTTTTAATACCAGTGAGTATAACACTGGAATTCATTGTGGTTGTATTCCATGGTTCACTGATATTGTGAGATATAAAAAAATGTTGAGTTGGTGGACGAGTGCTATCTTCATTGTGCTGTGAAACAAATTGTAATTTCTGGAATAACAGCGTGACTTTAAATTCTTATACCTTCCAAATCAGGTTAATAATTGTGATTCCATCTATCTCACTAATATTCCATGATAAAGCTGATACTGGAAGAGGAACTGTATGACCACAACAATAAAACTATTATAATAAATTGAAATATTACTTGTACATTATTCACATACTTTTCCAAGCCACCATAAGTAATTGACTAATACTTCCATTCCTGTTAACATTATCTTGACTATATACAGTAATATTGTATACTGAACAAATGGATAAGTTTGGTACTGATAAAGAAGTGACAGTTGTTTCCATTTGCTGATCATAAATCTTCACAATATATTTAACAATACAATTAATATTCTCAGTTGGTGGAGACCAGTAAAGAGTGAGGTGAGTTGTAGTGTCAGCAGTGAATGAAACATTACCTGGACTGGATGGAATTCCTGTGGTGTGTTATTAGAGATTATGAAACTGTGTATGTAGATTCTAATGTAACATACCTGATATTAAAATTAATATTGTTTCCATATTACCTTGTGAGACCTGATCTGAACAACTTAAATTGCTCCCACTATTACTTAACTGAATATTCTGTACTGAAGCTTCAGAAGATAATTCAAAATTCAGAATGTTTTTACCAATTAATTTAACAGTAAAAATACCAACAACACCAGTAGATCCAATAGCTGTACTTCCTGTGAATCCAACACCAACAGCACTAGGATTAAGTGGATCGTCCCACCTTAATGCAGTACTACCAGTAGAAACATTACAAGTGATAGTTACATCATCCCCAGGGCAAACAGGATGATATGAAGGAGATGTCTGCTGTAAAAAGACTAATGAAAAACTCAGTGATTGGAACAAGCAGATAAAATAATAATGCTATAATTTCACCTTCAGTACTTGTATATGAATGCAACAGAATGATAATAAGTATTATGAAAGTCATCTTCTTCCTTGAAACAAGGTAGTAAATCAGTGTAGAGATCGAATTACAATCGAGGGTGTTTGGTCCGCAGTTGGTAAGAGGGACGGCAGCTGACGTCAGAAGGTTGAACTTTCCGGATATTTTTCGTATTATGAGTGGCAAAAGCGGTGGTTTAGTCGAGGGGTATGACACGCATAAAAATTGTGTACGAGATTTGTAAATCCCTGTAATTTCTGGAGATTTAAGATTTATCAGATTTGTCTGAGATTTCTCAGATTTACAGAGATTTGCGCAGATTTACAGAGATTTGCGGAGATTTACGGAGATTTATAGAGATTTCATTAATAAACTGAAAATAGCCGGGAATGTTAAGGTTGTAGTCTTTTCCGTGGGCGGATGCTACTCCAATCAGCTTCTAGTCTTGCAAGCTTCTTGCTGCATACAATCTGGTTCCATTCTGTATTTTTTGGAAGCCACACCCACCCGGGGGTATAATTATTGGGCCTAAATGTTTTGACCGATAGTTTATTTTCAGAAACAAAGCTAAACACGGCCCACGGGTGGTGGAGGGGGCGGTGGGTGTGAAACAATGGCGGAGTAACTGTAGTTGCTCTCTGAGAAAGATCGGAGTTTGATAGTGTCTAGAAAGGTAAATTTTATGGTTTCAGTGAAAAGCTACAGAATTCAGCTTTCTTCAGCCTCTTGTAACTATAAAAGTAAAATGAATTTCCAGAAAACGGCTCTATTTGTTTTCTCTAAATGGATTGTACTTGGTGCACGCCATGATTGGTGGGCGTGGCTTTCTCCGTTTTGTACTTATTGCGATTACAAAAATGGACATTTTATATATGTCTTATCAATTCCAGGACCCTATAAAGGTGATTAGAAGATATGAAGGTTGCCATTACACCAGGTTAGAGTCATATTATATAATATTCTATTTTAAAACTGATTGGAGTCGCATCCGCCCACTCCCTAGTACCACCTTAAGAGACCGAGATATGAAGTGAGATATTATTATATATAACATATATGTATGTATAAATGAAATATTATAATAATATAAATAGACTGACAATGTTCAGTAATAGCTGATTTACTTGGTTCTGCCAAAATAGTAAATAGTACAGACAAAATAATATTGTATAATATATATGCTGGACCATTGTGTACATGTAAAGCTACTTCCATATACAATCATTGCAGAACCATTGTGGGTCATCTTTTGTTGGACACTCAATGCAACCATGATGAAACCGTTTGTCACATCCGTCACAGGCAAACATATAATCTGCAATGGCAGTAAACACTTATTGTCTCTGTTTTAAGCTCTTGGTCAATAAGTTTTCTTTTCTTAATAGTGGGGAAAGTTGTCATACTTTTTCTCTCAAAGCACAGTGTCAGATGACTCCTCATCTCGTCTTGATCGTACCTGATCATTGTAGGATCCTCACCATGAGCCAGTGACGGTTAGGAAGGCAACCTGTTTTCCAACATTCATCACTTCGATCAAAAAGTACTAGATGGAAATCGTAAAAGGTTAGCAATAATTTGTATTGTTTTAGATGAAAGACTGGTGGTAACCATCGAATTATTAGGAACAGTGCAAAGGCTATGTGAATGTCTGAAAGCCATTGTTCTTCTCTATCATTTTTTTTCTCGGTTTGTTAGAATCTGTCTCTCTAATTGGACCTATTGATTAGATGTTGTTGTTTTCATGGTATCTTTCTTTTCTTTTAAAATAGTGATAGTTTTTATTGTGTCTTTCTTTTCATTGTTTTCATTGAGGGTGGTAGAGGCGTATTATCCTTTAGCCACTTACGTAAAAATATTTTGCCAGAGTCTCAGGCCAGATACAGATTGTGGTGATGGGAGACACCCAAATGACCTTAAAATGAAATTATGATTTGTCATAATAAGTATTAGTATTTCAGTGATGTAATTATAAGGTTTTTACTTACAATTCTATAGAATAGCCAACTGGGAACAAGATAAACAAACTGTGCTAAAACCAAATGACCTACAAAGTAAAGATTCAGTACTATTAATATCATGTGTTATATACTACAATCAAATTGTAGCTGATCCTGTTGGATCTTTACAAGATTTATGCTGCTCCTAGCCTCCTAGTAAAGGCTCTTGTCATATGCTGGGTGTACTGAGCATGCTCTGATAATGTCATAATGAACTGTAAATTATGATGCTCAATCATGTGTGAGATAGAGAATGAAATTGTTAATTAATGTTGTTATAAACGCGTTATTAAAATTGTTTAATCATTATTAAAGTTAAGTAACTATTAAAAATAATAAGTAAAGTTAGTTTTTTTTGAAGATTTAATAAGATTTTAGGACAAGTTTGCCTGGATTCTCAGATTTCAAATAGGATTTCGGATTTCCAGATTTCCTTTCCAGATTCTGGGACTTGAGCAGATTCAGGGATTTGAGTTGATTTGTAAAGAGGTTGTACGAGATTTCTATTCGTGTCATACCCCTCGGGTTTAGTGTTTCTATTGCATTTTCATTTTTCAGTCCATAAAAAGAGCACTTACAATTATGTCCAGACAATATGTTGTTCAATTCCAATTGGGAACTGCCAGACGTACTGTTGAGATTCATTGACTTTCTGCTTGTAGTAGAGAGAACGCAGAAAGCCACTGCTCTCAGTGTAGTATCTTGCCACTCAAAATGGCGGATTTCCGTGGTGAATGACGTCACTCCATAAGGCCCTTTGATGTCACTTAGAAAGCGGAAATGGAGTGGTGCAGCATTACTAAATAGCAAAAGTCTTGGCAAGAAAAGTGGGCTTTTATTGCAGCTGTAAAGGAAAACCCAAATTCATTTCGTTGTTTTAAGAATTTGTCATGTGCATGCCAGGGAGAAGCTGATGTTCGTCACATTGAATCTAATCTGCATGTCTCACGCCTAAAGAGGCCTGATCTCACTCATTTCAAAGCTGAGAGGTTGGAATCTCTGCCCTTTGCTTTGAGTATAGAAGGTTTGAGTAATTTTGGCAAAAGTTGTTTTTGAACAACCGGTGTCATAGTATGTTTTGTCCCCTAGGACACATATTCCTAGGATTAGTTGTCCTAGGGACTTGTAATCCTAGGATTACAAGTCCCTAGGACACCTGATTCTAGGACCCTGAGTCTCCCCTTAGATATAAATGTCCCCTCTTAATTATTACAAAAAATTTAATCCCCTTTGCCCACTATGTAATAAAAATTAATAATGATCAATTATATTACAGCATTATAATAAATGTTTTTATTTGACTAATTGGTAATCATAATAATCATTAATTTTGTATCGCATTTATCATTACTTTTTAATAATTTGATATTACTTTGCAATCATTGTCATTAGTAGTACAATTGTTATGTTTATTGAAGAACTATACAGCCTGTGATTTTGACACAATATGTATATTGACCTGTTTGCCGCAAATACCACAAAACCACTTTGTGTTTTCTTTTTTCCACACTTTTTTTTGGAACAACCATGCAATCATCATGGAACCAATCTTGACATAGGTCACACTGAACCATTCGGCCATCTTCAGGTGATATTGTGTTTAGTATTAGTGAGAATATAAAAGACGTTTGCTAACATGGTTAACAAATTCCCTTCCTTGATCACTATAATGATGAACTGTGGGCTTCCATACCTATACATGTGTGTGAGAAGTGAATAAATATATCTAGTATACATGATACCTGCAAATAATCCTATATAAGAACAGAGCTATACCCTTTAGTAGTCCATTACAGTCACTATATAGCGGTTATCAAGGTCAGTCTTTGGAAGTGGTCCTACTAGATCAATACCCTTGTACCTTATTCCATACTTTGGTTGCACATTGATTGGGTGTAAAGCAGCATCACATTTTACAAACTTAGCATCATTAGTGCGTTGACATACATCACAAGTTCTAATATACTCACGATTGTCATTTGTAATACCTTCCCAGTAAAATCTTGATGTTATTTTCTCCATAGTCTTATCTCTACCCAGATGTCCTCCTAAAGTAGGAACATATGCTATGGTAGACTCCTAGTATGCTAATACAATGTATATATAATTATGTATAGCAAACCTTCTGGTAGGCAGTGACAACTACTTAGCTATAGTATTCGAGATCTCTCTTCATCTGTTCTAATAACTCTTCTCCAAATCCTTTCCATACAACCAACTTTTTTCTCAGCAGCTGCAGAGTAAAAAAGATTCCCATTCCCATTCTCAATTTTGAAATGATCTTTAGACTTTCTTTGAAGGGATTTTTTTCTGATTTTTGCTATAGCCATCTGGATAGCGATGAAAGGCTAAAAAATTGTACACACTGTTGTACTCCACAGTTGTTCTAACCATCTTGGCACGTAGGACACATGGTACTGGTTGGGACGGAATTTCCCAGGACCACTTGTCCTGCTGGGATGCGGATTCCTAGGAAAATGTGTCCTAATTATCCTCTGACACCAGTCAGCATTTGACAACAGTATGAAAACTTTATTACATTAACAGTAAACAATGGAATGTTTGAATTACTATAACATGACAAGTAATGACCAATCTTACTATTATAACTATAATTATAGTTAACTACTTACAACTGTTTATCAACTATTAAATTTTGCTTTAAATGTATCTTCACTATAATGATTATCCCGAACATAATAATTAATAAAATATTGATATCCTTTCAATGGTAATTATATTAGGGTTTTTCACTAGCTTGCTAAAGTAACACATCATTCATATTGTGTGTTTTATTGACCTATAAAGAGCATGATAAAATATTGTAATAAACAGAACATTTTGAGCCAAGGTTCTTCCTCGGCTGTATACTTTAAGCTCATAAAATACTTTGATAAACATGGTCGAAAAGTTTGGTTTTTCACAATATTTTATCATGTTATTTGAAGCTCAATAAAACCACAATTTGAATCTACCAGCATGATTACAAAGACCTACAATATTAATACATCAATGATAATGACTGAACACAGACACACTAACTTGTAGCAAATATTTCTTTTTAGAGTGCAGGGTCTGTCTCTGCAAATGCTGCTTCTAGCCAAAGTTTGGAATAGGAATGAAATGTGATCTAAATAGAAAGTTACATAATTGGACTTTATATATGTAAACAGTAACTCTCTTTGACCTCTTGGTATAGCTTTATTAATTCTCATTCTCATGATTAATATAAAAAAGTATTGCTCCATTAAGAGTTGTGATTGTTTTGCTTTGATTGATATTATAGAATGTGATGTTTATCCTACCACTTCAAGTACAGTTAACCTCTTTAATATTGTGGAATGCAACTATTATAATTTTTACTCAGTATATTTTAAAAGTATTAGCTTTTTTTTCTGCAATCTATCATGCATATTAATTAATATTTACCATCGTTATTTGGTTTGCTTAAATAATCAAAATGTTCAAACCCTACTGTATAATTAATTATAAATAATGTGGAATGTGGATAATTACCAAGGCTTTCCCACTGGTTCGATGTATGTTTATATATATGTTTGTGTCACCATAGAAAATAGAGTTTCCAATCCCTTTACTCTATTATCTATGGTGTCACCTACGCGTTGTATACGTAGTTAAGGAAGTTACATCATTCCCGGGGGCTGGCTCAGTCAATTAATGGGCGTGGCACGTAAATGAACGCGCGATCAAGCTGAGTAGAAGGAAAGCTGTTGAGCTTACGTAGAAACTGGAACTAATAGCTAGCTATTCTGCCTGAAATATATTCCTAAAGTTCTACAAGGTCCTTTGAAAGGTCAGGAGAGTAGACGTAGATAATCAAAATAATAACTATAATAAGCTGTTGTCTTTCATGCTTGATAGTCAGCCATGATTACTGAATGCTGGACACCACAAAGCCCCCAGTCATAAGCTTAAGGATACGTTTATCTTCACTTAAATTTGTAAAGCAATCATAGTGATGTTTTTTATGGCCCGTAGGGCCATCCCTATGATTGCTTTCCCACGGGTTCGATGTATGTTTATATATATATATATATATATATATATATATGTTTGTGTCACCTACGCGAGTATGGGTTGTATACGTAGTTAAGGAAGTTACATCATTCCCGGGGGCTTGGTCAATTAGTGGGCGTGGCGCGTAAAAGAACGCGCGATCAAGCTCTACACACCAGCAGAAAGAAAGCTGTTGAGCTTACGTAGAAACTGTAACTAATAGCTAGCTATTCTGCCTGAAATATATTCTTAAAGTTCTACAAGGTCCTTTGAAAGGTCAGGAGAGTAGATAATCAAAATAATAACTATAATAAGCTGTTGTCTTTCATGCTTGATAAAGTCAGCCATGATTACTGAATTCTGGACACCACAAAGCAGTCATAAGGATACTTTTATCTTCACTTAAATTTGTAAAGCAATCATAGGGATGTTTTTTTCTCTATATACACTTGTTTCTCTATATACACTTGTTAGTATTGTTCATCACTACTGAACTATACTTAGCAGACAATTAATTTCAATTTTCTTTTGCCGTCAACGTAAAATTAAGGGATGAATACTTAAAACAATATTATGTATTTTAAAATGAATTTATCATGCAGGCCCGGAGGAAGCAATAGATTGATAAAAACTAATGACCACACTTAAAAGCACACCCACAATTGATGCATGCAGTATATTTACAAACAATAATGTAAACCATTGCAAAACTATTTGTTAGCTATATAGTCTGTTATAGAAAAGTACCAAAAGTACTAATATGATGGTCAGAATCAAAGATGAAGGCATTGGTAAAGCTACTCTATCTCCAGAAGCCATAGCACAGTAATAACCTAGCAGCCAGACTAACTATCTCTGAGGCTCTGTCCACTTTCAATGACAGAGCATGCAGCTGTGAGCACAGATTATGTCATGTGTAATGTGGTTTATACATTTATGACATAATCAACAGTTTATACCATATAGTGGGATATTTTCATGGGGTCTGATTTTCATGGTCAAAATTTCGTTTTTCAATCAATATTGCTTAAACTCCACCCATGACAATAAAGCCCTGTTTACAGTAACTTGTGCTAACACATGTTTTACTTACTGGGTGTGGTTGGTTTGATTGTAGATGTAGTTGTCATAACATCAGTTGTCATGATTTGATTTGTTATTTCACTAGTAGCTTCAGACAAATTGACACACATCATAATTAAACTAGTATTAATACTTACCAAATGAATTTTGAATGCTCATTGAGACAATGATCATAGTCATTGATTGTATTGATATATCTACAAAATAATGTATAATACTGTGTATCATAATTAAAACAGAATTAACTTGCCTTTTGTACTGCTGTTAGGTGAAGCAGAACTCAATGCTGTGAAAAGACATATAATTATTATAATTATTATAATCATTTTCTCACATAAACTGCTGATAGATGTACTTGATGTTAGTTGAATAGAAACTATATACAACTGTATATAAATTTTAATTTAATAAAATCTGCAATGTTTACCTTTAATCAAAGACTCTTCTCCTATTCCTATAATATTCTCAGCAGTCACATTCACAATATATTGACTACCTCTGGACACATTAGTGAATGTGATGTGTGTCATGTTATTAGTGACATTATGTACTAGAGATCCATCAAATGATGTGATATTGTGATACACATGATAATCAATTACTGGAGGTCTCAGTGAATATGATGGTGCCTGGCATATAAAACAAGCATAATAATTTTAATTATTTGTATAAATAAACTAACATTCCAAGTTATGTTCAATGATTCATCAGTCAGTATGAAATTCAGATCAATAACAGATTCTAGAACTATATAATTATAATTTATATATATATGTATAAATGTCACATGATCAGTAATCTATAATACATTTATATACCATCTAGAGCAATTCTGGCTGTTTCACTTTCTTCTCCAGTTCTTCCTGCCCTATCAACTCCGGTTACACTAAATGAATAATTCATTCCTTGTAGTAACTGGTTAACAACAAGTATTGTAGAACTGTTAGAAGTGTTCTTATTAGATATTGTATTTCCATGCATTGACTATATTAACAACATAGTGATCAATACATTGACTTGAATTGAGAGGAGGAGGCCATGATACTACAACTGTATTAGGACCACTTGTTGTGACACTGATATTCAAAGGGACAGATGGTTTACCTACATGAGTTATAGTATATATAATATTATTTGAATTAAAGCAGTCAGGTTCTTCCATAATACCTGAAATCTTTACATTACAGTTTTCAGTGCTACTAATACCAGTACACATGATCTCTGTATTATTGAATTGAATAGTAGTTATAAATAATAGTGTAGAGGTTAACTGATTCTTACTGAAGCTAGTTACTACTGCAGTAAACAGTGTTTCATTTACTAAAGCAGATACATTTGTGTCAAATGATCCAATCTGTAGTGAGCTTGCATCTGGAAGAGTCCATGTGAGTAAATCACCATTAATTGTACAAGTGTATTGAGCAACATCTTGTAAACAAACTTCATCACACTGAAGAATAACTGTACAACTGCCCAATCCTACAATATTGAAACATAAAATATAATTATTGTGTATCTTATAGCATACTTATAAGAGCCAACTCTAATAGTGAAAACAAAAACACAAGCAATTTCATTTTGTTCTTAGCAGTAGTCTGGCAAGCAGAATACGTGCGCATGATCACGAGGCACAAAAATCATGCCACTCCCACGAGACCTCGAGCCTAGCCGGGCTCACAAGGTACACTAATTTCATGTAGCGTTTGCATTTGTACTCTCATATGTAATTATGCAATAAGGTTATCATAATATACATGCCCTTTATGCAATACTCTTAAATAATATTTAATTTATAATTTATATAATAATTATAAATATACAATTTCCTTTTGTTACTTCCACAATTTCCTTTCTATCTTCCTCTAGCTATAAAGAATGTCATCTTGTCTTTACAAGATACTATCAAATACAAATACATTATAATAATGGAAACACCAGACACTAAAACTGAATCAGTGTTTAAAGGAAACATCTCACCACATGTATACCCTATCAGTCACAATAATTAAAATTATATATCCTTTGTGAAACTGACACATGTGTATTTATCATTCAGTTTGTGGTGACGCTGTGCTTAAATTTTACAGTAAAGATGATGCAGATAACATCCATCATCAACAGCTTATTAACATAATTGTATATATGTATACATCTATCTATATAATTATGTTTGCAAGTATGTGTGTATGTATGTATACTATCAGGAGCTTATGAGTGCCACAAAGCACCACTTCGGCACTCATAATTAAGCTCCTGATACTATGTATGTATGTATGTATGTATGTAAGTATGTATGTATGTATGTATGTATATGTACTTATGTATGTGTATAACAGTAATGGGGGGTAAACCAACATTTCATGTGATCAAGGGTATAGTACAAGACATACACATAAAGACCCTAGGACACAGGGTTACAATAACCACTGAAAGAGCCACACACTAATGATCATACTCAAAACCACACCAACAATTGATGCATGCAGTATATTATTACAAACAATTCAAAAATTTCAGTTAGCTACATAGACCATTATAGAAAAGTACCAGAAGTACTCAATGGTCAGACTATCTCCAATATGAGAAACCATAGCACAGTAATAACACTAGCAGCAGCAGACTCTGTCCGCTTTTAGCATGCAGCTACAAGCACAGAATATGTCATGTGTAAAGTGGTGTACACATTTACATGACATAATCAACAGTTCAGATCAAAAGTAGTAAAAAGTTAATAACAAAAGTTTTTTCTAAATTCGTTTAAGGGCAAAACCATTCCAACCTTTGCGCTTCCTCTGGCCTTGTATAATTTATGTCTTTACATAACTATCTGAATGCTAATAGGTTATCTCTTATGTGTGTATTTGGATGTAAGTATGTGTGTATAACTTTGTGGTCATATATTAACCTAAACTATATAATAATTTATATTACATATGAAGTCACTACATCCTAATTTTGAGAACACCATGAATGTGAACTGTGGTAACTGGGATTTACTTAATTAACTATAATAACTTGTGGGTATATAACGTGATGTGTTGTTAGTTCAGTTCAGTTCAGTTCAGTTGTTAATTTTTTCGAGTTCTGAGTTGATAGTTTTGTAGTAGGCCTTTTTGTGGTATTATTCTGTGTATCTTTTATTTAGTGTCCTTTATTACTTTTTGCGTGTGAATCACTTAAACATCTTGGAGTTGTTTCTGTACCATTTAGTACTCTATTCTGTACTACCAACTCTCAAGTTACAACATGAACATACTTTAATTATTACCTACTCATGAAGACTTAACTAAAACAACACTAATATATACACATGTACATCATTAAATACATACAAATTATATACACATATATATAATATAATTTGACATACACCTGATATACATACGTACATACATACTACATAAATACATATAGAAAAAGACAGACGAATGTTCATGTACATATACATTACACACATACATACATAGATTATTGTTGTACTAAAATAAATTCGTCATCTCTGTATATGGAGTTGCTAATGTATATACACAAATAATAAAGTTTAACAACAATTTTGTAGTGTTAATTACTTTAAAGTTTAAGCTTGTTTGCTATAATTTTATAGTATCTACAGTTTAATCATTAAAAATTAATTTTAGCTGTACAACCATCATCATGTGCTGCACCATGTGGCCAATCAAAATGTTACATCAACAGCCACTGGTCAGTTATAAAATAAATAACTCGACTTAAGTTTTCTTTTTATCATATAATTATACAGCTGTATCAGTACCTGTTGTAATATCATCATTAATATCACATCTCAACTACATATATATATATATATATATATATTAAAATGACAGCAAACATTCAACAGCGTTTGGTAATATTCAGTTACAATCACCTGGAGGAGGAGGTCCAGTTTATGATACACCACAATGGAATATAAAGCAAGACAATGAACTACATGTAGAAACTAATAAACATATGGACAAATCAAGTTATGACATTGTGATGATAACTGTAATAGAAAACATTTCAGGTACAAATTATTGTGATTAAAGATTGAATGGATGTCTTTTAAATTCGCAAACAACATATCACTTCAAAAAATTAATCACTTTAATCCTCTTCATGACATATATTAGAATCCAAATTATAATTATACATGTACATAACACCTCATGCTCATACATAAACATACCTACCATAACTTTCGACAAACAGTGGTTAGAGCTTGAGCTTGCTGATTGAATAGTCAGTGGTTCGAGTTCTGCTGTGGTCGTGTTGTTTCCTGGACTTCATTGCTAACATAACACCATTAGTAGGGTTCTTCCTAATTAACTTCTCTATCTATCATACTTATATATACTTATACCCAAGTGTCATCATAAGCATAGTAATGTTTGAAGGAATACCATTGATTCAGATTTAATAGTTATCATTTCTTGTAGAATTCTTGGCTTGCTGGGAATTTCTCCTGTACTATTAATGGAGAAGTTTCATAACTGAAGACACTTATTATCGTATTGAGGATATACCACCAAATTCTAGAGTAAGTATGACAAGAAAAAGTATCCCCATGATTGCTTTTTAATCATTGCTAATGACTTGAAAATCATAATATAGTTACTTGTTTTTCTATTCTTACTTGTTAACAGTTCTTGTGTAAGTTTTAAATTGTATTTTAGCTATAACAGCAATTTCTCCAAGCTACTGATCTTTTGTAGCTTGAATACACATTCATTTACTTGCTATGCTCACTTTTAATCGACCAAACCTATCAGTGTGAAAAAAGGTCAGCAAACTGACTGGGAATTGAATCCAGGACCTTATCATATAAGATACCATGCAGACTGCTTGATGACAGTATACTATATAACATATCAACTACAAAAGGTGATACTTAATTACTTACATAAAGTATCATCATCAGTGTTTTTGATAAGCTCATATGGCACGACATTGTTCCAAAGAGCTTCTCAATTGGCACTGCACAATTCTCTCTTTGGGCGAGATGATCCAGTTAATTTTGATTATATTGTCACTAACAGTATTAACTCTTTGTTAATTGGCTCAAGATGTATTCCCTATGGTGCACATACTAACAATTGTTGAGCCAATTTGGCCCATGCTTCAAAACGTATCAAAAAAATACGATCAGTGTCTTGATGATGATTACATGTCTCAAAGTCTTCAGTTGTTGTTGAACCTTCAATCAAAATAATAACTACATGTATAATAGACTGTAGTCTTGTGCCTAGACCACCATGCCCCACAGCGAAAAACAGTCTGGTAACTTAGGCCAACATTCCTGATGAAGTGACATCATAATCATGTGGCTGTCACCTGATTCACTCCACTACTTGTATCATGAATCAGGCTGTCTATGAAATGCCCTATTCGTGAAAAGATTAATTCAGACTTTAACCCTAAGTGTTTGGAGGGCACAAATGTGTGTCACAAATGTGTGTCACAAACATAACACATACAAACAACTGATTATGTAGTTAATAAGTCTGTCACATAATTGACTTTTCTCCTATACTTTCTTTCAGTTATATATTGTACAAGTGATATGAATAATACACTTGATGATCCAGATGATTATTATTGTGATAGAGGGACATATTCAATAACATTTGGTTGTACTACGGGTGGACTGATTGTTTTGAGCATTGCTCAGCTAATTTACATTGTGAAACATCCCTAAGGTACAGATGTTTCTGTTTAGTGCTGAAATTTTATTTATTTTGTATCTGTCTCTGTTTTGTTATATATAGATGTCAATAAAATTAATAATAACAATGGAAAACCAGATAGTCCTAAGGTGGATCACTGGACATTGAGATGGATACAAAACCAATGCAATAAACTGTGGGGACGTTTTCTTAGTTTTGATATGTACATTTGTATTTTGATAATACTTGTACATGTATTTAGGTAATATTATCCCAAATAGTAGTTAGTATACAGTGATGTTCATTGTTGTGTTAATCTCTATTTTTGATAATTTCATTTTTTTATGTATCTTGGCTTTCCTATATTATACTTTCTATTTAAGGGTTAGATTGTTATTGATACCTAACACTGTCATTTTTCATCTTTATAATTATTATACAATACGTTACAGTATGGGTTTTTGGCAATAGTACTGATATGCTATATTAGATGTCATATATATAACTTGGTAGTGTATTGCTCTTATTTACAATATATGAATTTCAGACTAAACTGAGTAAACTCATGCACACCGAGCTATAAAACAATTTGTGCATGTTTGCAGATGCCACAACCAGGTATTGAATTAAAGTCAGGCATTTTTTTAGCTTTCACCCCTGTGTCATAAACAAGGCCTTCAGGAGAGGCATTTTTTTTAAGCATATATATATTTATTTAGGTAAAGTGTATAGTTTTGTGTATGTATGAATATATAATTTATGTATGTATGTATGTGTATGTGTAAGCAGATACGTACGTATATATAAATCTGTATTATTTAATTACTTAGTGTACTTGAAACTTTCTTGACAGAAGTTGTTGTTTGATTACTTGTTTTACTGGTAGCTTTAAACCAAAACACTAATTACACATCATCATTCATAAAACTTGTGACTTACTATATGAATTTAGAATGTTCTTTAAAAGAGTTGTAGAAAATATAGTAGTTGTTGGTTGCAACGATACATCTAGAAAATAAAGTAATAACTATACAGAATTAAAAATTAACTTAAATTGCCTGTTGCAGTGTTACCAGGTATAGCAGAACTGAATGCTGTGAAGAGAAAACAAGTAATGAATGATGTACATTATTACAAACAATTTCTCACATAGCCTACTGAATGATATACTTGATATTGGAACATTAACTGTAGCAGAAATATATTATAATCTTAATCATTGTGGAATATGGATAATTACCTACTGAAGGTAAATGTACTCAGAACATTTGTAGTGTTTCATTGTGATTTTTTTGAACTTGTGCAGAAGAAAATATTAATTGTGATTGAATGAATATTTATTTTTTGTCTAAGAAATATAACAAATTGTCCAATTAAATTTTTAATAACATTGTACATGTATAAAATTGTTTCACAACCAATAATTTATTATTATGAATCATATTATAATTTTATTTGTCCATATGCTTTATTAGTTTCTACATGTAGTTCACTGTCTTGATTTATATTCCATTGTGGTGTATCATAAACTGGACCTCCTCCTCCAGGTGATTGTAACTGAATATTACCAGATACTAGTGAATGTTTTGTGTATCTTTTCTTTATTACAATAAATGTAATTAGACATGTAATAATTCCAGTTATTAATGATGATATTACAATAGCAATGGGTATTGCCACAGCTGTACAATCATTAAAAAATAACTAAATTATTATTTTCATAGCTAACCAGTGGCTACTGTTGATGACATAGAGCTTTTAGATGTGTCACATGGTAAAACATTTGATATTACTAAATGAAAAAATACAATATTACTGTTGATGTATACTAAACAATTAAAGAATATATTTATGTCAAATTTAATGATGATGCAATGTAAAGGAATATTATCTTTTACTTACTGTAGATTGAATTTATTATACTAGTGGGATCACAAACCCTTCAAACAATAAAATAATAAAGTACTTAACATTTACTAGTAAATCCATATTATTAAAACACTTACCATATGAATTTGTTATGATCTCTGATAAAGAGGAAGAAAATGTTGCTTGTACAGTAGTTACATCTATAATAGTACACTACAATTAATCTTTGTATAGTATATGAATTTACATGCCTGTTGTAGTGTCATTTGGTAAAGCACTCATTACTGTGAAAGAATAAAAAGCAACAAATGATGAACAGAATAATATTATTGTAAAAATTTGCCCACTTAAAGTATATGCAGATGTACTTGATGATATTGGAATATACACTGTATAGAAATAATTATATAATTGTTACATTTTATTTTTATTGTAAAGGATGCAAATTTACCATTAATCAAAGACTCTTCACCTATTCCTACAATATTCTCAGCAGTCACATTCACAATATATTGACTACCTTTGGACACACTAGTGAATACGATATATGTCATGTTATTAGTGAAATTGTGTACTAAAGAACCATCAGATGATGTAATATTGTGATACACATGATAATCAATTACTGGAGGTCTTAGTGAAACAGATGGAGCCTGGATTGAATAGCATATAAAATAAGTATAATAATAATTATTATGTTAGTGAAGTTTGTATAAATAAACTAACATTCCATGTTATGTTTAATGATTCATCAGTCAGTATGAAATTCAGATCAATAACAGATTCCAGAGCTATGATAAACCCAGGATATAAATATCACATGATCAGTATTCTATTATAACACATTTATATACCATCTAAAGTAATTCTTGCTGTTTCACTTTCTTCTCCAGCTCTTTCTGCCCTATCAACTCCTGTTACGAATTCATTCCTTGTATTAACTGGTTAATAACAAGTGTTGTAGAACTGTTAGAAGTGTTCTTATTAGATATTATATTTCCATTGACTATACTAACAACATAGTGATCAATACATTGACTTGAATTAAGAGGAGAAGACCATGATACTACCACTGTATTCGGACCAATGGCTACGACACTGGTGTTCCTATAATAGAGCTATAATAAATGGTGTAATGTAAGTACCTCCAGCCTCACTTACCTAGTATCATTATGCTACATGTTCTTTCAGTACTAATATTACTTCCAGCTCTACATTTGATCTGTTTATTATTGAGTTGATTAGTAGTTATAAATGATAATGTAGAATTTAACTGATTATTACTAGTATCAGTTAATACTGCAGTGAATGTATTTGTCGGATCTGATAGTTGTTGTTGAAATGTAGCAATATCCAGAATATGAGGGAATCCTTCCAAGTCATCTAGATTTGGAACACTCCATCTAAGAGTAGTACCATTAATTATACAACTATATTGAGCTTCATCTTGTAAGCAAAGTTCAGCACACTGAAGATCAACTGCAGAGTCAACTATTATAAAATTATGTATATAACTATGTCATTATATAATTATAGAATTTGCACATTTTATTTAGTTTGTTACAAGATACTATAACCATGTAGAACCCTCTTAAATGTATCTATATAACGTTATTATTATAGATAATAATTATTATGTGGTCTTGGAATACAAATATATATTATTGTAATTTAATTAATTATACATTGTATTATGTTATATACAGCACACACATACATACTTACCTATAATTATAATTATACACATAATTAATACTTAATGTGCAATCTTCAAAACTTACCAACAGTTATAAACGTAAGAAGAATTACTTCCAAATACTGCATCATCTGTGTGTGAAAATAATAAAAAACATTTCCAATAAAAATGATAAGATATGCAGGGATGTCAAAACCCAAAAAGTATGTGAACAAGGTCGGGATGGGTAACAGCAGGAACAAAATTAAATTCCATATAACCCTACATACGTACATGTCAATAAATAACAAAAGACAAAGTAGCTATGTACTTATGTAGGGTTATATGGAATTTAATTTTGTTCCTGCTGTTACCCATCCCGACCTTGTTCACATACTTTTTGGGTTTTGACACCCTGCATATCTTATCATTTTTATTGGAAAAGTTTTTTATTATTCTTGTTTCCATTCTTTTTTTTGAAATGTAAATTAGTTGTAGCATTATTTAAATTTTTTACAACTCATAATATTGGTAGCCAATAGTAACAATTGTATATAAAATACGAGTGATTGAAATTCAGATACAGAATTGATTCAATTGAACCAGATTGTATGCAGCAAGAAGCTGGCAAGACTAGACGCTGATCGGAGTTTCATCTACCCCTACCCCTAACTCCCTTCGAAAATGGCGTCCAATTGGAGATCAAATCTTTGTAGTCGTTGAGACTGTCTTCTTTCATAGTATCTGAAGATATCATCACGATACTTTAAGACCAGAATTTTACTATAAATGCGATTGGAATAGTGCTAGAATCATTGTGATTGTTCAACAAACAAAAAAATGATTTGTCTGGAAAATAATAATAATAATAATAATATGAAGCAGATTTTGCCAGTTTTACCACTTGCCGGTTCTTTACCTTAACGACAATATTTGGCCATCTATAGACGGTGTTGGTAGTCATAAAAACACTAGATATGAACAGGTCCTCAGTGGGTAAACTGATTGAAAGGTTGTGTAAACTAACTCCACCCTTCATGTCATGTATGTAAACAACTCACAAAAATTTATTTTTTATAATTTTCAAATAAATTTTCATACAATTAAAAACTTAAGGGGGGCAATTGCCCTCCCTGCCCCTCTGTAGACCCGCCCCGCCCCTGCACCCTATGCACTATTACTTGACGTGTTTGTCTAAACTCTTAAAAAGATGACGCGTTGATTTTTGAAACTTGATGAATCTATGTATACAAAATAGCCTATATAGATGTTTGTCCGTTAATTAATACTATTACGTTCAAAAACATGGAATGCATATGTATCTAGATATTGTGTTTGCTTTTCATTGTAGGCAAATGTTAGTTTTGTTCTTAAATGGACATGTCATTGTATGGCACAAGTATATGTACAATTATCTATACAATTAATACACAGTAGTTATAATTATTAGGCAACAAGTATATATGGTGAATCTTTTTTCGTTTACCAAAGTATATACCTGAATTGAAAGTGATTGCCACTTTTCACTCTAATGAGAGATTATCCTAATTATACACACAAAATTATTAATAAATTACCACAAACATCTGCATGCCAAATTCTACATAGACAGTAATGTATATAATCATAGGAAATCATGTCATTTTGAAGTTAGGAAATATTTTCCTCACTTTTAATCATGTACGTATTATAAATTTAGATGGAAAATTATCAACCTTTATTAATAATCCCATCATAACTTCAGTCAACACATACAAATATTGTATCACATCAGTATTTGATTTGTCCATATGCTTTATTAGTTTCTACATGTAGCTCATTGTCTTGATTTATATTCCATTGTGGTGTATCATAAACTGGACCTCCTCCGGGTGATTGTAACTGAATGTTATTGGACACAGTGGAGTGTTTTATGTATCTTTTCCTTGTCACAATAAATGTAATGAGGGGCTAGATTGGATGTTAGAGCCAGGGGTTTTTGGGGGTCCTGCCATGAAGTTGCTTATTTTGATGTAAGAGTATTTAATCCTTTTGCAACTAGCAACTGCCAAAAACCTTTACGTAAGGTGTATCATCAACATGAGCAAGAAAAAAGGAGAGTCTATGAAAGGAGAGTTCGAGAGGTAGAGCATGGGTCCTTCACACCTTTAGTATTATCAGCTACAGGAGGAATGGGCAGAGCTTCTGAAGTGACATTTAAACGTCTAGCTTCCCTAATTTCTTCAAAACATCAGGAATCATACAGTAGAGTAATGAGTTGGTTAAGGTGCACTTTAGGTTTTTCGTTATTAAGATCAGCAATAATGTGTTTGAGAGGATCTAGGCATTTGTATAATCGCCATCGTTTGGTTTCAGAGGTTGACTTTCTTCGTGTATTATCGGAAGGGAAACTATAAGTCTCAGTCTTATTGTTTATTAGTTTATTAGTTATTGTTTACACATATGACTTATCATAATTACTTTTTGTATTTTGTTTTGTTTACATCTAAGTGTTTTTATATAATATATACTAACCACTTCCAACAAGTCACTGACACCAAGACGTGTAAGTGCATCAGTTGATACTCCATGATCATATCTGGTCAAACTCCCAGTGGTCAAGTAAGGAGAAACTGTCACAACCTTAATGTCATACATGAAATTGAATCAGTACTTACCGAACCAGGCAAACCAATCTCTACTCCACCTCGACAGATCCTGACTCCTTTACGCTCTGGTATTATACAATCTGATTTTCAAAGAGATTCTAACCCTCCCCAAAGAGAGATGTGGGAGTGACCACTCTTACTGTTATGTATTGAGTTATTGTACATTGCTATGATGTCATTATTATTAAGAATACCACAATATATTATGTTTCTCAGTGTATCATAAAAAGGGCTAATACTATATTAATGAATTGATTTGTGATACTGGAAATACCCACCTGCCCATATTAATTATTACTAAACTTTGGATGAGAAACTAGAAATCAACAATCCTAGCTCCATTATGGATGTATTAAAAGAACCCAAAATGAAAAATGAACCAATTAGTTGGACTCCATTATGAGTAAATTATCTTTTCATTTTTAAGCTTGTTTGAAGTGTTTGAATAGGTGCTCAATGTCATAAAAAAACTACTCTTTCAGTGTCGTCGTCAATGGGTGTTCAATCTAATACAACATCTACTATTTTTGACTTTCAATATTGTCACAATCTATACATAAATTTCTATAAAATACATGAAGTTGGAAAGCTATGGACCGGATTGTTATTACATAACATTAAATGTAGGAAAGTTAGTAATTTCGACTATTATGTGTAATGATCAGTATTAATAAATACTTGCCAGAGTTTCAAAGCTATTTAGACTTGTATTTCAGTAATAATAATTATTGTCCTTATAATTATATAACATACTATGTACTTATGAAGTAAGGACCGGATTCATCATCTATCACTTATGAGTAAATTATCTTTTTACCTTTCAGCTTATTTGAAGTTTTTCAATAGGTGTTCACAATAACTACTCTCTTTGACTTTCAATGTTCTCACAATCTGTACTTAAATTTCTTTAGAGTACATGAAATTGGAAAGGTATGGACTGGATTGGTATAAGAAAGTTAGTAACTTCAATTATACATATAATGAACAGTACATCCAGATAATGAGATAAATACTTGCCAGAATTTCTACCTATATATTATTACTTGTAATAATATAACACACAGTTTAATTATGGAATAAGAACTAGGTTCGTTTTCCATTTCTTATGAGTAAATTATGTTAGTCATCCTTAAGTTTATTTGAAATAATTCAATAGGTGTTCAATCTAATACAATAACTACTCCTTTAATGTCATCACAATCTGTGCTTAGGTTTATTTACAATACATGAAGTTGGAAAGCTATGGACGGGATTGGTATTACATCACAGTAGATATAGGAAAGTTAGTGATTTCAATTATTATGTATAATGAACAGTATAGATAAATATTTGTCAGAGGTTCAGAGCTTTCTAGACGTCAGAGGTTCAGAGTTTTCTAGACTTGTATTTCAGTAATAACTATTATTATACTGATACTTATAATTAAATAACATACTATGTACTTATTACTTATGGAGTAAGGACTGGATTCATCATCCATCACTTATGAGTGAATTATCTTTTGAACTTTAAGCGTATTTGAATTGTTTCAATAGGTGTTCAATCTAATACAATAACTACTCCTTCAATGTCGTCACAATCTTTGCTTAAATGTCTTTAGAATACATGCAGTTGGAAAGCTATAGACAGGTTTGGTATTACATCACATTTGGTATAGTGATTTCACTTATATGTATAATGAACAGTATAGATAAATACTTGCCAGAATGTTTACATTTATATCACCATTATTATTACAGGTAATTATATAACCCATAGTGTACTTATAAATTACGTACTTGGTTTCTTTCCATTCCTTATGAGTAAATTATATTTGTCGTCTTTTAGCTTATTTGGTAGTGCTTCAATAGGTGTTGAATCTAATACAATAACTACTCCTTCAATCTCATCACAATCTGTGCTTAAATCTTTTTACATTGCCTTAGGTTTGAAAGCTATGGACCGGATTGGTATTACATCACATTAGATATAGGAAAGATATTGATAAATGTTTGTCAGAGTTTCAGGATTTCAGGACTTGTATTTCAGTAATAACTATTATTATACTCATAATTATATAACGTACTATTTACTCTTGGAGTAAGGACCAGATTCATTATCCATCTTTTATTTCATCTTTAAGCTTATTTGAAGTGTTTGAATGGGTGTTCAAGCTAATACAATCACTGCACTCTGACTTTTAATGTTGTCACAATCTGTACTTGAATTTCTGAAGCTGGAAAGCTATTGACTGGATTTGTATTACATCACATTAGATATAAGAAAGATAGTGTTTGCAATTATGTACATAGATAAGTACTTGGCAGAGCTTCAGAGGTGTTGAGATTTGTATTTGAATTTAACTATTATTATCATATAACACATAATGTACTAATGGCATAGGGACTGGATTCAGTTTCTATCCCTTATGAGTAAATTTCATTTTGTTTATTGGAAATGGTTTTGAATAATTGACTTTCTATACCTCTACCTATAATTATTTTTAGAATACATGAAGTTGGAAAGCTACGGACCAGATTTGTATTACATAATTCTAGGAAAGTTAGTGATTGCGATAGATGAGTATAAATAAATACTTTCCAGAGTTTCAGATTTGTATTTCAAGTGCAACTATTAATATTAGTGTTAATTAAATCTAATACAAAATGTAAGGAGTGGATTCATTTTTCCATCTATTATGAGTAATTCATCCTTGTTGTCTTTAAGCTAATTGGAAGAGTTTCAATATGTGTTTCAATAACTACTCCTTGAATGTTGTCACAATTTGTACTTAAATTTCTTGAACGTGGACCGGATTTGTATACTAGATCACATTAAATATAGGAATGCTAGTGATTTCAAATATTACGTATAATGATCAATATAGATAGATATTTGCCAGAGTTTCAGATTTGTATTTCAATACAAATTTAAAAGCATATGCATTATTTTCAATCTGTTATGGGTATTAATTGATCAATGTCATCTTTAAGCTTATTCGAGGAGTTTCAATATGTGTTTAATCCAATACAATAACTACTTTCTTTAATGTTCTCACAATCTCTACATAAACGTTTTTAGTAATTAGGAAATTTGAAACCTATGGACCGGAGTTGTGTTACTTTACATAATTATGATATAGGAAAGTTAGTGATTTCAATTACACGTATAAGGAACAGTATAGATAGATAAATACTTGCCAGAATTTCTATATTAATATTACCATTAATATTACTGGTAATGATAAAACACATAGTGTACTTATGGATTAAGGACCAGATTCATTATCCATCACTTATGAGTAAATTTTGTTTTGTTGTTCGTAATTTAATTTGAAATGTTTCAAGTGGTGATCAATTTGATACACTAACTACTATTTTTGACTTCTAATGTTGTCACCTTCACCATCTTTAGAATACATGAAGGCTGAAATTTATTTACCGGATTGTTATTACATCACATTAGATATAGGAAAGTTAGTGATTTCAATTTTATGTATATAGATCAGTATAATTATAGATAAAGAGTTTCTACATTTATGACTATTAGTATTACTGATGATTATATAACATGCACAATGTATTTATGGAGTAAGAACCAGATTCAAATGTTTACAGTTTTATTATAATGTACGTATCGGTATTATGATTATATTGATTATGCTTGTGTAACATTCCGTCTATATGGTAGATTAATTTTCAATCATTTCATGTATTCTATTTCGTAAATTCATTTAGAGATCTTTTTTCATCAGTATAAATCCTATAATACCATGTTACTTCTAGTAAAAATTAATAATAATTTTGTGTATTTTACTTTTCTTTTATTTTAGACCATACAATTTTTCCCAGATATTAATTTTGGTTTCACTGCTGTTCTTCATTTCATTGGACCTTTTAATTTCCAATAGTATATAAGTATCTCAAATTTGTAAAAAGAAAATGAAATTCCTATGGACCATAATTATTTTAGAGATAATTATTATGCTAATAGTTAGAATGTGAATGGTGTACTTTTAGCTGTAATCATGTTTCTGCATTCCTTTAGAGACAAGAGCACTCTAGTATTGAAATTGCAGATTGCCTGTGCTATTAATAACTACTGCTATATTAAACTCATTTTCCCTTTACAAGTTTGAGATACTTAGATAATATTCTTAGGAAATTAAGAAGTGAAGAACAGCAGTGAAACCAAAATTAATATCTCTAGGAAATGAGAAATGCATAGTCTAAGTAAAAGGAAAAGTAAAACACTGCATGTTGTCGAAATACAAATCTCGACAACTTTGTATTTCTGTAAAGTACATTTACCTGTACTGATCATTATACATATAAAGGTAATCACTAACGTTCCTATATCTAGTGTGTTGTATCATGCTTCCGATCCATAGGTTTCCAACTTCATGAATTCTACAGACATCTAAGTACAGATAGTTAAGGAGTAGGTTATTGTATTTGATTGAACACCTGTTGAATCACTTCAAATACATTTACTCATAATTGATAGATAATGAATCTGCTCCTTACTCCATGTACATAGTACTTTATATATAATTAACAGTATAATAATAGTTTTTGCTGAAATACAAGTCTAGGAAACTCAAATTTTGTCAACTATTTATCTATAAAGTTCATTACAAATAATAATTATTGAAATCACCAACTTTCCTATATCTCATTTGATGTAATACAAATCCGGTCAATAGCTTTCCGACTTCAAACAATTAAAGTACAGATATTGTGACAACATTGAAGCAATAGTTATTGTATTATTGTATCAGATTGATCACCACTTAAGCTTGAAACACTTTAAATCAATTTAAACATGACAAAGATAACTTACTCATAAAAGATAGATAATGAATCTGGTCCTTATTCCACAAGTACACAATGTGTCATAATAATAATAATAATAGCTATAATTGGAATGCAAATGTCAACATCTCTGAAACTCTGCCAAGTAATTATTTATATACATATAATTGCAAACACTATCTTTCTTATATCTAATACGTAATACAAATCCGTTCCACATATCTTTCCAACTTCATTTATTGTAAACAAATTTAAGTACATAAAGTGACAACATTGAAAGTCAAAGAAAGTAGTTGATACACTTTAAATCAATTAAAAACAACAAAGACAATTTAGTCATAATTGATGTATAATAAATCCGGTCCTTACTCCACAAGCACATAGTATGTTATATAATTGTCAGTATAATAATAGTTATTACTGAAATACAAGTTCTGAAAGCTCTGAAAATCTGGCAAGTAATAATTTATACTGTTCTTTATACTTATAATTGAAATCAATAACTTTGCTATATCTAATGTGATGTAATGCCAATCCGGTCCATAGCTTTCTAACTTCATGTATTGTAAAAACATTTAAGTACATATTGTGACAACATTGAAAGTCAAAGAGAGTAGTTATTGTCAACACCTGTTGAAACACTTCAAATCAATTGAAAAACAACAAGTACAATTTAGTCACTATTGTTGAATAATCAATCCGGTCCTTACTCCATAAACACATAGTACGTTATATAATTGTCAGTACAATAATAGTTATTACTGAAATACAAGTTCTGAAAGCTCCGAATCTTTGGCAAGTAGTCCTTTATACTGTTCTTTGTACATATAATTGAAATCACTAACTTTTCTAAATCTAATGTGATGTAAAGCCAATCCGGTCGATAGCTTCCAACTTCCTGTAATGTAAAGACATTTAAGTACATATTGTGAGAACATTAAAAGTCAAGGAGAGTAGTTATTGTATTAGATTGAACTCCTGTTGAAACACTTCAAATAAGCTTAAAGGTGAAAAAATAATGTGGTCACAATAATGGATAATGAATGCGGCCCTTACTCCATAAGCACATAATACATTATATAATTGTCAGTATAATAATAGTTATTACTGAAATACAAGTTCTGAAAGCTCTGAAACTCAAGGAAGTAGTCCTTTATACTGTTCTTTATACATACAATTGAAATCTAACTTTCCTCTATCTATTGTGATGTAATGCCAATCCGGTCCATAGCTTTCCAACTTCATGTATTGTAAAGACATTTAAGTAAATATTGTGACAACATTAAAAGTCCAAGAGAGTAGTTATTGTGAACACCTGTTGAACACTTCAAATTAATTTAAAGACGATTTAGTCATAATTGATGTATAATGAATCCTGTCCTTACTCCATAAGCACATAAAACATTATATAATTGTCAGTATAATAACTGAAATAGAAGTTCTGAAAGCTTTGAAACTCTGGCAAGTATTTATCCATATAATTGAAATCACTAACTTTCCTTTATCTAATGTGATGTAATACCAATCTGGTCCATAGCTTTCCAACTTAATGTATTGTAAAAACATTTAAGTACATATTGTGAGAACATTGAAAGCCAAGGAGAGTACTTATTGTATTAGATTGAACTCCTGTTGAAACACTTCAAATCAATTGAAAAACAACAATTCAGTCATAATTGATGTATAATAAATCCAGTCCTTACTCCATAAACACATAGTACGTTATATAATTGTCAGTATATACAATAAAAGTTGTTACTGAAATACAAGTTCTGAAAGCTCTGAAACTCTGGCAAGTAGTCCTTTATACTGTTCTTTATACATATAATTGAAATCACTAACTTTCCTTTAATACCAATCCAGTGCATAGCTTTTCAACTTCATGTATTGTAAAGAAATTTAAGCACTTATTGTGAGAACATTGAAAGTCAAATAGAGTAGTTATTAGATGAACACCACTTGAAACTCTTCAAATCAATTTAAAGGCAAAAAAGACAATTTAGTTACAATTGATGTATAATGAATCCGGTCCTTACTCCATAAACACATAGTACGTTATATAATTGTCAGTGTAATAATAGTTATTACTGAAATACAAGTTGTAAAAGCTCTGAAACTCTTATAAGTATTTATTTATACTGTTCTCTATCCATATAATTGAAATCACTAACTTTCCTTTATTTAATGTGATGTAATACCAATCCGGTCCATAGCTTTCCAACTTCATGTATTGTAAAGGAATTTAAGCGCATATTGTGAGAACACTGAAAGTCAAGGAGAGTAGTTATTGTATTAGATTGAACTCCTGTTGAAACACTTCAAATCAATTGAAAAACAACAAAAACAATTTAGTCATAATTGATGTATAAATAATCCGGTCCTTACTCCATAAACACATAGTACGTTATATAATTGTCAGTACAATAGTATTAGTATAACACATTGCTATGAATAATTAATTTTGTAAATTTAATTAACACACAGGAACACTATCTGTCTCAGTGTCACAGCCATTGATCTTAATACAGTGATAGTATCATGGTCTCCTCCTCTACATTCAAGTCAATGTATTGATGACTATGTCATTAGTATAGTTAATATATCTAATACAAACACTTCTAACAGTTCTACAACACTTGTTATTTAATCATCTCATGTGTAAGAGCTGAAGGTGAAATTATTATTAATATCTGCTCTACCATGTTATTTATTTTACTAATATACTAATAGTTTCTTCATTCGTTAGTTTTTTTACAGCAGATATCTCCTTCGTATCATCCTGTTTGTCCTGAGATAATGTAACTATCACTTGTAATGTGTCCACTGGTAGTACTGCATTAAGATGGGTAGATCCTAGCGCTATAGATGACAAAATACAGATATTGGATCTACTGGTCTTGTCGGCATTTTTATTGCTGAATTAATTAATATGAATATTTCTAATTTTGAGTTATCTTCTGAAGCTTCAGTACAGAATATTCAGTTGAATAATAATGAGAGCAGTTTAAGTTGTTCAGATTATACACTAGGATCAGGTAATACAAAAACTATATTAATCTTAATATCGGGTGTCACAATCTACAGACTCATTGTCCCCTAAAAGTACAATATCATGTTTGTCTTATTAATATTACAATGTTATTTCTGTTAAACACCTACAATTCTTATTGTTGTAACAGAGTCGTTATTATATTATAAATAATCTGATTTCTTTGAATAAAAGTTAGTCGTTGCTTAAATCAGTTTATAGTGAACCCGTGACATTGGGGGCCTGTCCGGCTTTGGAGACCTCGTAAAAATATACTTAGTTAGAATTACCCATGTGGAGGTACTTGTGTTTTCTGTATATATAGTATAGAGCAGCGACTCGACTCGAGCTAATGGAGAAGTTATTAGAGATTGGCAGCAAGCTCGGATTAGAAGGGAAGGATCTTATGAAATTCGTTGAAGAGCAACAAGCATATGAGAGAGAGGACCGTAGAAAAGAGCGTGAAATTCGTAAATTGGAAGTTGAAAGAGAGATAGAGGTGAAACAGCTAGAAGAGAAGCGAGCACAGAGGAGACATGAACAGGAATTGTCTGAATCACAAAAGAGACACGAGATAGAGCTTCGAACTCTAGAGTTACAAAGTGCCAGTACTGTGCGTCGAGACAGTGTTGACAGAGCAAAAGCCCCTAAGTTACAGTCTTTCGTCGACGGGAAGGACGAACTAGATAGTTATCTATTGAGATTCGAGCGATTTGCTACTACTAATAATTGGGACAGAGTAAGCTGGGCTGTATCACTTAGTGCCCTTTTAACAGGAAAAGCACTGGATGTATATTTCAGAATGTCAGATGATGCAGCAATAGACTATGACCAACTAAAGACAGCACTATTGAAACGATATGATTTCACAGAAGATGGTTACAGAGTTAAATTTAGACGAGCACAACCAGAAACAGGGGAGAGCCCTGAACAATTTATCGTGCGATTGGGTAGCTATCTACAAAAGTGGATTACTTTGTCTAACACTGAGGAGACACTGGATGGAGTTTGTGATCTTATAGTTAGAGAGCAATTCATTAACACTTGTCCAAGGGACCTGTCAATACACTTACGTGATAGAGCACCTCAGAATCTTCAAGAATTGGCAAAAATTGCAGATCAGTTCTTAGTAGCCCATGGGAAACAGCTGTATACCACTTTCCAATCAGGGAAAGATGAGAAGCCCATATCAAAGGAAGGAGGAAGACGTGACTATGATCCATATACATTACAATGTTTCATTTGTAGAGGTTATGGTCATAGAGCAGCAGATTGTAGACTTCAAATGAGAGCCCCAAGAAAGAGGTGTTATAGATGCCAACGACAAGGACACGAAGCCAAAGATTGTTGGTCATCCACCCCAACTGCAAACACATTCACACAAAAGGCAGCTGGTGCAGTATATAAAGCAACCCCAGAGGAGGTGTTGCAAGAAGATGAATCCTGCCAGAGCAATGTGAAGATTGAAGTCAATCAACATCCAACACAAACCCTGAAGGTGGAGGCAACGGAAGAAGAGATACAGTCATGCATAGAAGATGACAGACTCTTGTTGGCCTGTGGGAAGACCCTCCCTATTGTAAGCAATGCCTGCATCCAACCTCTATCAGATTATAAAAAGGAAATGCCAGTAGTGTGTGGTAGAATTGGAGAGAACCTTGTTCGAACGCTTAGAGATACTGGATGTAGTGGTGTTGTGGTGAAAAGAGAGTTTGTAAGTGAAAAACAACTTACTGGTAAAGTTGGCTATATGCTCCTCATTGATAATACCTTACGGAGAGTACCCGTTGCAAAAATCACAGTTGACACTCCATACCTGACGGGTAAAGTCGAAGCACAATGTTTACCTGATGCAATCTATGACCTCATTATTGGAAATGTACAAGGAGCTAGAGCCCCTGATGATCCAGATCCCATGTGGACCGAAGCATGCGCTATGACTAGGGCACAGGCAAAGAAAACAAATCAACCCGTTCCACTAGCAGTACCCCAGAAAAGTGGAGATATCATTGTAAATAAGGACTTACTCATCCGAATGCAACGAGAAGATATATCACTTCAGAAGTATTGGAAGTTAGGTGATGCGGTGGTAGGAGGACAGCAGAAGGTATCTTTCCAGATAAAATCTAACATCCTTCATCGTTTGTTTACTCATCCCAATATAAACCATGGAGGGTCTCTTCGTCAAGTTGTAGTACCGACTCCTCTACGTCTCCGGGTAATGGAAACTGCTCACAACTCCATGATGGGAGGCCACTTAGGAATCAAAAAGACTACTAACAGGATATTGAGCAGCTTTTATTGGCCTGGATTACGCAAAGATGTTACCAGGTTCTGCAGGTCATGTGACATTTGCCAGAAAACTGTACCCAAGGGGACAATTCCCAAAGCCCCACTTGAAAACATGCCAATCATCGATGTGCCATTTAAACGCGTTGCTGTTGACTTGGTTGGTCCATTTCATCCGCTCAGTGAAAAAGGCCACAGGTACATTCTTACGCTTGTAGACTATGCAACCAGGTATCCCGAAGCCATTCCCCTGAAGTCAATCAGCACAGAAGCAGTAGCAGAAGCTCTGGTTGATATATACAGCCGTTTGGGTGTTCCAGAAGAGGTCCTGAGTGACATGGGTACTCAGTTTGTGTCAGAATGTATGAAGGAGGTGTCCAGGTTGCTAAGAATCAGACAACTCACAACAACCCCATATCATCCCATGTGTAATGGCCTGGTTGAAAAGTTCAACGGTACCTTAAAGACCATGTTACGGAGGTTGTGCACTGAACAACCTAGACAGTGGCATCGATACATTAATGCATTGTTATTCGCTTATCGGGAGGTCCCTCAGGAGTCTACTCATTTTTCTCCCTTCGAGCTGTTATATGGGAGGACTGTACGAGGTCCTATGCACATCTTAAAGGAGTTATGGACAAAGGATGTAAAGGAATCAGAAGTCAGGAACAGTTACCAATATGTTTTTGAGCTGAGAGAGAGACTGGACCAGACACTGAAAATCGCTTGTGAAGAATTACAGAAATCGCAAAGGAAATACAAGCACTACTATGACAGGAGGACCAAAATTAGGAAGTTCCAAGAAGGGGATTTGGTTCTGGTGTTGTTACCTACAGATAGCAATAAATTACTGATGCAATGGAAGGGTCCTTTCCATATCGACAGTGTTGTGAGTGTCAATGACTACAGAGTCAGGATCAAAGGAAAGTGTAAGACCTACCATTGTAACCTACTTAAGAAATATGTCGTTCGTGATGAGACAGATGATAAAGAAGCAACTGATGTGAGCGGCTCTGTCCTGGAGGTGACTGGTGCTGCAATTATAGAATTCTCCGAGAGTACCAGTGATGATGCAGTGGATGACGATAATCTATTAGAACTTGGTGTTTGCCAGTCCAAGGAGTCAATAGCAGATGTGAGATACGGACAACAGCTCACTCTTGATCAGCAGCAAGAACTGCAATCAGTCATATCCGAATACAAGCATATTTTTACGGATTTACCGGGAACCACAGATCTCATCAAACACCATGTCAATGTCACTTGCAGTGACCCTGTCCGATCTAAACCGTACCCCATACCATACAGGATGAGGGAAATGCTCAAGAATGATATACGAGACATGCTGAGAATGGGGGTCATCAGAAGGTCGACATCACCATATGCATCCCCAGTAGTAATCGTACGTAAAAAGGATGGTTCGAATCGTGTGTGCGTCGATTATCGGAAATTGAATAAAATCACCATTTTTGATCCAGAACCCATGGGAACCGCTGACGAGATATTTCACAAGCTCGGTAGAGACAAATACTTCTCCAAAATTGACCTGAGCAAGGGATACTGGCAGGTACCAGTAGCAGAAGCCGACATTGCCAAAACAGCATTTATTACACCAGATGGGTCATACGAGTTCCTAAAGATGCCCTTCGGAATGATGCCTTCTGGAGCTACACTTGTGAGAGGTATGAAGAAGCTTCTGTATGGATTGCACAGTGTTGACAGCATAGTTGATGACATCTTGGTACATACAACAACACTGAGTGAGCACGTTTGTCTATTGAAAAATTTGTTCCAAAGGTTACAGAGAGCAAATCTTACAGCTAGACCCTCGAAGTGTGTAATTGGTTCAAACACTATCGATTTTGTAGGTCACCACATAGGACAAAGTGTGATTGGACTACATGAAGCAAATGTAACGAAAATCAGAGATGCTCCAAGACCTCGAACCAAGAAGGAAATTCGATCATTTTTAGGGCTAACAGGGTTCTACCGAAGCTACCTTCCAAATTATGCAGCTATAGCTGCGCCTCTTTCGGATCTTACCCGGAAAGGACTACCAAACGTTATAGTATGGGGGGACGCCCAAGAAAAGGCATACATTACCCTCAAACACCTTCTCACTAGCCAGCCTGTTCTGAAATTACCAGACCCAGACAGATTGTATATATTGAGAACTGATGCATCTGATGCTGGACTAGGAGCCATTCTGTTACAAGAGTATGATGGTACATTGTATCCAGTCAGCTTTGCAAGTAAGAAGTTGACAGATAGAGAGAAGAACTACTCAACAATGGAGAAGGAGTGTCTGGCCGTTGTATGGGGCGTCAGGAGATTTATGCTGTATTTGTATGGACAGGAATTTGTACTACAAACAGATCACGAGCCATTGCTGTACATCAACAAAGCAAAACTTCTAAACGGACGAATCATGAGATGGGCGATGTTCCTCCAAAACTATAGAATCAAGATTGAGTCTATTAAAGGACGTGATAATATTGGAGCAGACTATTTAAGCAGGGTGAACTAATCAACATGTTTATGTAATTATTCCGAAATTTTGTAAAATTTCCCTGAAGGAGGGAGTGATGTCACAATCTACAGACTCATTGTCCCCTAAAAGTACAATATCATGTTTGTCTTATTAATATTACAATGTTATTTCTGTTAAACACCTACAATTCTTATTGTTGTAACAGAGTCGTTATTATATTTCAGTTGTCTATAAATAATCTGATTTCTTTGAATAAAAGTTAGTCGTTGCTTAAATCAGTTTATAGTGAACCCGTGACATCGGGTATGTTCATTAGAATCTACATTCAACTTCATATTATTTAATATCATATCACAGGAGTTTCATCTAGTCCAGGTAATGTTTCATTTATTGCTGACAGTACAACTCACCTCACTCTTAATTGGTCTTTACCAACTGAGAATATTAATTGTATTGTTAAATATATTGTGAAGATTAATGATCAACAACTAGAAACAACTGACACTTCTCTACCAGTACATAACTTATCCATTGGTTCAGTATACAACATTACTGTATATATATAGTCAAGATGGTGCTAACAGAAATGGAAGTATTAGTGAAATACTTATAGTAACTTGGAAAGGTATATAAATATAATTCTTCAAAGTTATAATATAGTTTTATTGTTATGGTCATACAGGTCATCCTCCAGTATCAGCTTTATCCTGGATTATTAGTAAGATAGATGGAAATACCATTATTATACTGATTTGGAAGGTATAATAACTTGAAATCATGTTATTGCTCTCAGATACTACCTTCTACCACAGCATAATGAAGAAAGTGCTCGTCCACCAACTAAACATTTTTCATAATATCAGTGAACCATGGAATACAACCACAATGAATTCCAGTATCATACTCACTGGTGTTAAAAGAGGAAATACATATGTCATAAATGAATCAGCTGTTAATATATTGGGTGAGAGTCTACCAAAAGATATTAATGGTATTAATAATAATTAATGTGCCACTTCTAAACATTAAACTTCTCTTCTCAACAGTACTAGTACATATTACAAACACTGATGTATCCATGACCACTTCACGCACAGGTTTGGTATAGTGTACTGTATTTCATATTATTACACTAAACTAGCAGGCATGACTAGAGTTTAAACAAATATTGTTATCAGTAGTAATTTTCAAGGTGAGAATCATGAAGAGTGGATATATTTTACATACACTATGATAATTCTTCAGAATTAAGTACTACTACGTATGACGTTTACGAACACACCAGAAATATATCTGCATCCTGTGAGTAAAATGTATTTTAGTATGAAACTGATAATGTATACTGCTGTAGCTTCTGATTACAAAACTATTGTGTCATTGTCTACATTAATTACATCTGTTACTATAACAGATAATGAAGGTACATTTCATAGTTATTATACTTCATAATTTTATGTACTAAAAATATTGACACCATTAGAAAATACTATGCTTCCACATTTGTCATGTGAAGTCATTACATGTAAGTCAGTTGTACATATACAATGTTTAGATATTTAAAACCTTCTCATATTTTACTGTTTGCAATAACATTATCAAATTGGTTAGCATGTTTACTATGACAGCACAATGATAATATATTTATAAGTACATGTATAATTATGTATGTGGGAATACATGTAAGGGAGCAGTTGCATGGAGAAGCCTTTTAGACCCTCTAAGATTGATTCTAATGCACTGGTAATCCCAAGTTGCTTATGATGGATGACTGTATAATTGATTATAAAAGAAATCTGACTACTTAATCCAACAGGTGCACCCAGGCCAATATAATACAATTGAAACTTCTAGAATTAACATACTTTAGTGATCACAAATAATTCTCCATATATTATATAGGCATAATTGGATCTACATTGGGTATAGTAATATGTACTATTGTATCAGTGATAGTGACATCATCAGTGTGTTTAGTGATCACTTAAAGGAAGATTCAACAATACAAGACATTACCTGATCATGAACACAAGTTACAAGATCCTGTTAATAAAACTGGTCCAGTGTATGATATTCCAGATATAAATATTAAACCTGTTCAGGATACATTTGAACTTCAAACAAATACTGCATATGGAACAGTTAATAATTAGAATCACTTATTGTGAGTTCCTGTGTGTTCCATAATGGTGTCTTAAATAGTTTACAGTAATTTATAAAATTAATGCTATCTATATAATTTTATATTATTATAATTTTATAATTGTGATACATGTAATTTTGTAGATCTGTCTTTATAATTGTTATGTTTTTCAATAGCCTTGTTGTACATATTATCAAAGACATAAGTATTTACACTAGATGCTTTTGTGGGAGCAGAGGAAGCTTTTCCACTCCCCATATTTTTATAACTGAACAATTATATATATATATTTTGTAATAATTATAGCCTTATTGTGTGATGAAGGAATTCAATTTAAATAATAATCAACAGGGACATTCCAAATGTTTTAAGTTTAATTACTTGTATAGCATATGAAAGATATTCCATAATGTTCCACACTCATCATTGTACTGATTCTTTTTTATAACATGTTTCTGAAGAAGGACCTCGCTCCAAAACATTCTTTTCAAGAAATATTGTGTTATATAGAATTCAAGAATCACTACAATGAATAGCATATAAAAAGTTTAATCAGTGCACATAAGTGACTTTTGAGATCAAATTCCTACAGTCACACTTGTATGTATCATACTCATTATATATACACAGTATATCTATATGTATATATATGTGCACACAGTAATGTCCTACATTAAAATATATTACGCATTTTCATTAAAAAAAAACAAGTTGAGTATTCATAAACATGGCAAAAACAATGTATACAGATGAAAATTTGCTTTTCATGTTTCAAGGCCAGCTAAGCAAATACACTTAATATATTATATTCTAATATAATAATAAACACATATCTTGCTGTATTACATTTCTTAAGATATGTGTATAACAGCTTTCGCTTCATAGGCAATGAAACTATATGTGACCGGATTTGCGAAAACCAGGCTTATGGGGATAAAATTTCCAAATTGATTTTTGTAATACTTGAATAGGGCATTCAATTAGCTCTAGAATGATATATGATACATCCTAATCAAGCAAAAGACAAAGTAAATCCTTTATTTTGAGAAAACGCAATTAAATCATCATTAAAAGTAAGATGATGAAGATTTCTATGTAGTAAAACAGTGATCACCCGAGTAAGCCATAACTTTATAGGGAGTAAAACTATATGGATGTATGGTACATGCTGTATATGCCCCACAAAATCATTTGAATCATGACGAAAATTAATAATGACATACTGTTATGTTGTGATGGTTAGTGCAGTTAACATTAGTTGAATGTCTAAATATGAAACTAGAATAAACACTACTCAGACCTATATAGTGGAATCAACTACTAAGTAACTCAATAAGTATGATAATTGAGCTTACATGTTAACAGATACAAACCCTTCATGAAGAATAATTAATGATGATAAACATTTTTGCCAGTTGCCCATTTTTTAGAAATCTTCTGCTGCCTATGCTTCACCAGTTTTATCAAGACTACTCTGCAACTGGACAACCATAATATCATACACATAGTCAAACTGTCGGTAGAAAATGATGTATGATGGTAATCCAAATGATAATAGATTACCATGCATCAAAATATAGTACTAACTGTGTGCCGTTTACAATGAGATCCCCTCTTAGTGTAAATACGTACACCCTTCACCAAGCATGTGTTCCCAACACCCAAGCAGTATCCAACATGCATAATGTGTATGTAAGTGGTGTCAAAATAAATGTACACTTGGACAATAGAAAAGTACAATTCCTTTGTTTTTGTGGTTACTGTAAACTGAACACTAGTTACTTTGCAAAATAGCTTTGAACAACTCAGTTAATTTTTATGTACCTGTGATTTAATACATGTGAGGTGTGACAGTAAAATACTACATTGTGTATTTGAGTGCAGATTTTTAATTGTCACGTGAAGTGAACCACTTACATGTGAGGTGTAATATAAACTTGCTGGGTGTGGTCTTCCAATTCTTCTCAATGAGTTCAAATGTAGTTTGGACACAAGTGTTGTAATTAATGCATTGCATGTCCTCTTATAGTTTATACATGTACTATGCTTAGAAGTAGAATCTGAATGTAGAATACAAAACATTTGTAACCAAAGAACTAAGGTAGAATAATAATTACCATAAACCTTGATACAATATAATTAATAATTCCTATAGCACTAGGACAACAATTTTGGTATGTTGACTATCATTATGCACATATTCACATTACATCCAGAGTTCTGAACTTTTAACTCCAATGGCATGGATCAAACAGAGGTAATATCAGTATAACAATCAGCTTAAATCACTGCATTAAACATACTAAGTAGAGAAAATATCTAATATCGTTTGATTTAGAATCCAATTAATGTGTTCTCTTTCCCTTTTATTTGTTCCGCATCTTCTGATTTTTCTAGTCAGCCTTAGGCCCCACCCATGCAGCTGTTATTAAGAAACCACAACCCACTCCATTATCACAATATGATGAAGTGCCTCCTCCAGTTCCCCCATATAACTATAATGATGAACCACCTAAAATATCTCCTTATATGGGAGGTGATGAACCACCTCCTATTAAACCAAGTGGTGAAGAATATTTAGTATTACAGAGAGAAGAAAGAAATGTAAGTATCAATAATAATTTAATAGTGGATCAAGGAATTATCTACTCGGTAATAGCAAAAAGAAAGTAAGCTAGAAAACATTCCTCCTGGTTTGTACTCAACAATAAACCAGAGAAAAGATGAACCATTTGTGCTTGAACCAAGTGGTAAGGAATACTCAGCATTGAAAAGAAGTGAAAGGGAGGTAAATATAATATGTTTAATTATGTTAACTTATATTCAATTCAAGATAATATATAATATATAGCAAAGGGAAAGAGAAACTAATCCTCAATTAGAATCAAGTGGTTCTACTCAATATTCTGTTCTGAACCAAAATGTGGTAATTACACTTATACCCACACTGTACATATCTATATATGCTTATATCTATACATCATTCACTCATTCTTGTGTATATATATAGGGTAATGAAAAGTCTGGTACAGGAGGAATTATATATGCTAACCTTGGAGCTCCTCCTAAGAAAAGACCTATTATACCATCTTCATCAGTTTCTCTGCACCTGTTGTATATTCATCAATTATAAACCCACACACTAATGACCATACTCACAACCACACTAACAATTGATGTATGTAGTATAATTATTATTACAAACAATCCAAAATATTCAGAAAATATGAGAAACCATAGAACAGTAATAACACTAGCAGCCAGACCAGCAGTCTTTTCCACTTCTAGCATGCATCTACAAGCACATGATGTGTAATTTGCTTTATGACATAATCAACACGTTTACATGACATAATGAACAGTTTAGATCAGAAGTAGTAAAAAAGTTAATGATAAAATGTTTTTGAAAATTTTATTTAATGCCAAAGGATGCAAAGTCCAAAACCATTGCAACCTTTGCGCTTCCTTTGGGCTTGTATAATTTCTATCTTTACAAACTAACTGAATGCTAATAGGTTTATCTCTTATGTGTGTGTAATTTTGTGCTCACAATGATTCATGCTTATAGACAAACATTATGCACTACCAAACATAAACATCATGTGTCTATCTAGTCTGGCATACCAGCCCCTCCCACTCACATAGTAACTAGCATCTGGTATTATTACATTATAACCACATTAAAGGAAGTCTGACGTAGTAGCGTTGAAATTATGAATAAACCATTTTATTGTGTACAAAACTTGATATGGTATGGAATTTTGTGTATCACAGATAGAATGACAGTAATTATATTTACTGATTCATGATTATAATTATTATCATGAGATTCAATTATCATAATTATGAACAATTATAATCTTCCAACTGTTTGTGATAGATTCCACTTGACTAGGTTCAATCAAGCAACAAACGATTAAACAATATATCTTTTGAAAAATTATTCACACACATCATACTCATAATAATCTCTAAACAAAATTTACACTTCTTAATTATAATTCATAGTTATACAGCTTTTGTACTTATAAATGACTTAATATAAATGTTTATGTTATTAATCACATTAGTGCATGTTGAGAAGTGCTTCAAACAAAACAAACACAATTGTTTACTTATACATACTATGGTTGTTTATGTAAATAATTGTATAATCTATACATACTGTAATTCTTCTCTAAGTGAATGTAGGAGGTAACAAATTGATTTTCCTTATTTCTTTACTGTTGGTTCAATTGCTGAATGTGATACACAACAGTGATTACAATGGTAATTGTCATGGCGTTCAAGAAAGGCAAGTTGCATAACTTATTTTAAGTATGGATATAATAGATTCAGATTATTTTCTCAATAAATAGAAATTCATCTTGTTTCTCTTGTGCTACTGATATTCTTGGCAAAGTCATCAGGTAATTAAACATAAATTGATTATTACATTACATACATTATAGTCACATCATAATAATTATATTGTCATTATTAAATTTTGTATAGGTATCAGTTTATCCCAGACTCTTCCCTCTTACTCTCCTGTGTGTCCTGGTGATGATGTTGTCTTTACATGTATCGGGAATGGTGCAGTTTTCTGGAGTTCAGGCAGTGGAGTAATTCAAGGTTTTTCAAATCCTAATAATAGTGTGGACTTTATTCATGGATCTTTAAAGTGTCTTTGATAAGTGTAGTTAATAACTGGTATAAATCAACAGCCACTGCATACAATATTAACATCAATCAAACTAATGAATTGATAGAATGCACTGAAGACGCTATCAATTTCAACTCTGGTACAATTACTGTGATTCAAGGTAAGATAGTTACATAATATCATACACTCATGCTACCACTTATATTCTTATAGATCTTGGTGATTTCCTTCCTCCAACTGGACTGTCGTTGACTGCAGTTAACAGTAGTACAGTGCTATTGTCTTGGTCTCCTCTTGTCACTGATCATCCCATGTGTATATCAGGATATACTATCACACATAACAAAACTCAATTTAACATCAGTAATATGACAACATTTATCAAGAGTGATCTTGCTCAGGGAAATAACAGTTTTACAATTAATGGGAGAGACAAGAAAGGTACACTAGGGGAAACCAGTGATACTGTAACTATTGACCTGTCTGGTAAGAGAAATTAAATACTAAAATGTATACTGACCAAATATTTAGTACTTTCCAATGTGATCAATTTACAAAATTTCATTATTTATAATGAAACATGTACAATTACTATCATATTAATTTGGGAAGTAAGTATAAACTTTCATTTGTAATAATTATTAATGAGCATGAAACATTTTAGCCCCCTGATATGGCTCATCGTCCACCTGTGATAAACTATCATATATATCATAATATTACATCACCTGATAATCATGTGACTACAATGAACAGTACACAATATATGATATCAAATATTTCTTGTGGATATACCTACTATTTCAGTATCTCACCTGAGAATGTAGTTGGTCGAGGAGAGAATACTACGATATATGGTAATAGTCTTGAATAAGTAAAATCTTTTGCCTAACTATTTTTACTTTTTCAGTAAATCTTTCTGAAAGTTATAATATCTACACAGAAGCTACATGTGAGTTTTGTCCATTATGTAACATAATTGAATACGTTTACAGCATTCATATCATCTAACATTCAGCACAAAACGTAACCCATTTTTTATGATCAACATTAATTTTTATAATTATATTTTTACATTCAGCATCTGTGATAAAAACACAAGTTGTTCCAACATCAGTAAAAATAATCTCAACACAAGGTTGTGTTATTATTATTAATTTGTTATATTATTGCACTGGCTACATGTTTGTAGGATCTATGACAGATACAAAGGCTGTTTCATCATCAGTAATAGGTTATCTTATTACTATTATTAGTTGTGTTCAATAATTGCACTATATTGTATATTTTGCAGCATCTATGACAACACAGGCTGTCTCATCATCATCAGTAATGTTAATATCAACACAAGGTTATATTATTATATTTGTTCAATTACTAATTGTTATTAATTCTAGACATTAACTTCAATAGAGTCTACAACTAATGATAATCAAATGTTGAATATTCCATCCATTATCGGAATCATAATTGGAATGTGTATATTTAGCTGTCTGATATCTGCAACTACTGCTATTCTTTTTACCACCTTGTACTTCAGACGGCGTGGCAATGGGAAATCAAAATCATCCACAGAAAACAAAGTACCACTGCCTGGACCTGTTTATGATGAAATAAGTGTCACACAAATCAGACATACAGGTGACTTTCCTATTGCAACTAATCCAGCATATGGAACATCAAAAGTATAACATGAAATATGAAGCAGTAAATAAAATTAATTTAAAAAAAACCCTTGTTTATGTTTTTATTGGTATGTTACAGATAATACAAACCTATTAGAGTTTTCATACTGCTAAGTAGTAACCAACAGTCTTCGACTAATAATCATTCTTTGTGATACCATATGTAATGTAAAACGGATTTGAAAGACCCAATAACTATAAACCATTAATGAATAATGTTTATTTCACAGCATGTAGACAAGTAACACCATTATTATCAAAACTATATAAATTAAATTTGTAAACCACCTCCAATATATATATATAAATCCTTATAAAAACAGTTTAGCACAATGCCTACAATGACTTTATGTAATACTAGCCATACATGCTATATAGATGTATATGTAATTATGTACGTATAATTTGTACATGTCAGTCAGTCAGTGATACATGGTTCAGATAGTTCAGATATTGGCCACTCTAAAGATTTAATACTAGCCAAAAGAATAATTATTTAATACTAGCTTTTTGGTTAGTATTATTTTAGGCACTATTTCAGCCTAACATCACAAGTGTTATCTAAGCTGTTGAAATATCTCATAGTTATCTGTTATTTTGTACAGGTAAAGAAACAATAGACATCTGTTTGCAGATCATTCTCTTAATTATATATACGTTTTACCATAGAAAAAATTATGTGTAAACATTAAATATAAACAATTTTCATTGACAAAACCTATCAGTTTAACTGAGACAATGCCAAGGATCTTCTTCAGTGGAAAGTACTAATATTTTATAATATACTACACAAACTATTTAATTATATATAGCTCAATAAAGTAAAATGCAAAATGGTATAACTGTTGAAAATGACAACTAAGTCAGGAAATAAACAGAAAGTATATTATTCTTGGCACTGAGACACTCATCAGGGCATTGTGTGTGTTTAATAATTAAACACACTGTTACACAATAGGTCAAATGCACTATGGTCTGTTATTATAATTACCTTTGGTAAATATAAGGGCTCACATCCTATATAAAAGGGGAAAAGCCACGTGACTTCCGGGAAACCGAAAGAGCAATGTTCATAAAAAGTTTTTACATCATTGCTTTCGTAGATGGTGTTTTACCACTTCACAATTCAAATGGTGAGCTAATTGTTATTATTATCATTAGTTAATTATGTTTACACTTTACAGTAACATTAGTCAAGTTTCCTCCTGGTAGCTAAAGCTTGATGATGTAACATTTAATTGTACATCTACTACTAATCTTCTCTATTGGTCTAGTCCTGGTATAACCACAATAGGCATCATTAGTATGAGTACCATTGGATGTCATGCACTTTTAGGTTCATTACTCAATATTACTGTGATTAATAATAATCCTATTCAGTCAACAGCTAGCTTAATTGGTGGTGCTGAATCTAGTAAAAATGGTATTGCTGTTACTTGTTCTGATGGTGAAAATGAAGAAATAAACTCTCAAGTGATAGTGGCAGGTACATTACATTTAAATTAGGAAAAATTACATGCAATAATCTAGCCAATTGTTTTACTGGCCAGTCAGTCAGTGATGAAATGGAACTTAGTGAGCTATAGGGTTATACATGAAAGGAAAGATATAATTACACTTACCTGTGCAGTACTTCACTATAATGATCATTAGAAATTTAAATTGAAACTACTTAACAGTTAAACTTAGCAGTTGCATTAATTAAGAAAGTTAACAAATATCAACAGTTAAACTTAGCAGTTGCATTAATTAAGAAAGTTAACAAATATCAACAGTTAAACTTAGCAGTTGCATTAATTAAGAAAGTTAACAAATATCAAGGTTGTACTAGGGGGAGGGGTAGATGAAACTCCAATCGGTTTCTAGTTTTGCCAGCTTGCTGCATACAATCTGGTTCAATTCTGTATCTTTTGGAAGCCACACCCACCCGGGGGTATAATTAATTATTGGGCCTAAATGTTTTCACTGATAGTTTATTTTCAGAAACAAAGCTAAACACACCCTTCGGGTGGTGGAGGGGGCGGTAGGCGGGAAACCCTGGCATGTAGTTGCTCTCTGAGAGAGATCGGAGTTTGATAGGGTCTAGAAAGGTAGATTTTATGGTTTCAGTGAAAAGCTACAGAATTCAGCTTTCTTCAGCCTCTTGTAAGTATAAAAGTAAAATGAATTTTCAGAAAACGGCTCTATTTGTTTTCTCAAAATACATTGTACTTGGTGCACGCCATGATTTGTGGGCGTGGCTTTCGTGGTTTTATACTTATTGCGATTGCAAAAATGGCGATTTTAACCATATTTCTTCAATTACAGGACCATATAAAGCTGATCAGAAGATATGAAGGTTGCTATTAGACCAGGTTAGAGTCATATTATATAATATTCTATTTTGAAAGTGATTGGAGTTGCATCCGCCCACTCCCTAGTACTACCGTAAGTACAAACACTTTTTTTTTTTTGCGTAGAGCCAGCTTTCACATGACACTATTGTTATTGTTATTATCACAACTATTAGTGAAACCATCTGCTCCTTTGAATATCAGTGTCACAGTTGTTGGTCCTAATACAGTGATAGTATCATGGTCTCCTCCTCTCAATTCAAGTCAATGTATTGATCACTATATTGTTAGTCTAGACAATGGAAATGAGAAGAATACTTCTAATAATACAACAACACTTGTCGGTTAATACAAGGAATGAGTTATTCATTTAGTGTAACAGGAGTTGATAGGGCAGGAAGAACTGGAGAAGAAAGAGCGACATGACAAAAATAATTATGGATGGTAAGTGTATAGATTGCTGCCTGTGTGATATTTATATCTTGGGTTAATCACAGTTCCAGAACCTGTTATTGATCTGAACTTCACACTGACTGATGAATCATTAAACCTCATAACAGTAATGATAACATGGAAAGTGAGTTTAATTTTACTAAAGTTATAAGTGTATGTTACCTCAATATAGGCTCCATCAGTTACACTGAGACCTCCAGTAATTAATTATCATGTGTATCACAATATTACATCATGTGATGGATCTGTAGTACATGATGTCACTAATAACACGACACACATCACATTCACTAATGTGTCCAGAGGTAGACACTATATTGTGATTGTGACTGCTGAGAATATTATAGGAATAGGAGAAGTGTCTATGATTCATTGTAAATTTTCATTCTATATATATAATAAAAATACAATTCAACAATTATATAATTATTTTTTATATAATGTATATTCCAATATCATCAAGTACATCTGAGCAATATTATGTTCATCATTAGTTACTTTCTATTCTTTCACAGTATTGAGTTCTGCTTCACCAAATGACACTACAACAGGCATGTAAATTCATATACTATACAAAGATTAATTGTAGTGTACTATTATAGATGTAACTACTGTACAAGCAACATTTTCTTCCCCTCCACCAGAGATCATAACAAATTCATATGGTAAGTGTTTTGATAATATGGATTTACTAGTAATTGTTAAGTACTTTATTATTATGTCATTTGAAGCTACGAGTAAAACAATGGTTCATGATCCCACTAGTATAGTGAATTCAATCTACAGTAAGTAAAACAAATACAAACATGAAACATCAATACATGTAGTACTACTGACATGATAATATTTTATAATTGACAAATACTTACTTCAACAATAATATTGTCTATTTCATTTAGCAATATCAAATGTTTTACCATGTGACACATCTAAAAGCTCTACAGTAGCCACCAGTTAGTTATGAAAATAATAACATATAAGTAATTAATGTTATTTTTTAATGATTATACAGCTGTGGCAATACCCATTGCTATTGTAATATCATCATTAATAACTGGAATTATTACATTTCTCCTTACATTTATTGTAATAAAGGAAAGATACACCAAACATTCAACAGTATCTGGTAATATTCAGTTACAATCACCTGAAGGAGGACGTCCAGTTTATGATACACCACTATGGAATATAAACCAAGACAATGAATTACATGTAGAAACTAATAAAGCATATGGACAAATAAAATTATATTATGATTCATAATTATATTTTTGTGGTACAATTTTATACATGTATAGATTTAAGATTTATTTGGTGGACAATTTGTTATATGTACATATAGAGACAAATATGGAAACATTCATTCAATCTCAATTAATAATATTTTTAAAATATTTTTGTTTCTACAAGTTCAAATAACTGAAACGTTTTGAGCTGTCAGAACGTATATATATAATTATACCAGAAATTTCAGTATTTACCAGTATCTATTCTTCATTGCATTATTTGTATATACAGTATGTCTCTTTGTGAGTCAACAGCTGAACATTTTTGATTATTTGGCTATCACATGCACACTGCAAAAAAACAATGTGGTTATTACAGTTGCAAGGGTTTAACAATTAGTTGGTTGTTCAGAATACATACATATTATACCACAGATAATTTGTACTAATTATATTCAATTACATTTGAATCACTATAATTTTAGGGTGCTGTCTGCTCATATTTCATGTCAAAGATTTAGTATAATTTATACTAAAGTAGATCTACATGTAATTGTATATGCCATTCAAAAAAGATTTGTAAACCCACAAACACATAATTTAATTTATACCTTCCAACACATCATGTCGTAGTAACATACATGCATGTAGCCACAACATCGTCTGTGACAATTGACTTGCTACTGTACTAACCAATAAAATTATTTTTGAAATGTAGGACTGTAGGCGTATACTATAAACAGAGTCCCCACCTAGTCTAGGTGGGGACTGCTTATATTCACACACAGATGATGCAGTATTTGGAAGTAATTCTTCTTTCTTTTATAACTGTTGGTAAGTTTTGAATTAATTTCTAATTATGTGTATAATTATAATTATAGGTAAGTATGTATGTGTGTGCTGTATATAACATAATACAATGTAGATTACTTTGTACAATCATAATATATAATTATATTACAAGATATAAAATTATAAAATTAATCATAATAATAACATTATATAGATATATACCTTTAAGAGGTTTCCCCATGTTTATAGTATCTTGTAACAAACTAAATAAAGTGTGCAAATTCTATAATTATATAATGACATAGTTATATACATAATTTTATAATAGTTGACTCTGCAGTTGATCTTCAGTGTGCTGAACTTTGCTTACAAGATGAAGCTCAATATAGTTGTATAATTAATGGTACTACTCTTACATGGAGTGTTCCAAATCTAGATGACTTGGAAGGATTCCCTCATATTCTGGATATTGCTACATTTCAACAACAACTATCAGATCTGACAAATACATTTACTGCAGTATTAACTGATACTAGTAATAATCAGTTAAATTCTACATTATCATTAATTTTATAGCTACTAATCAACTCAATACTAATCAGATCAAATGTAGAGCTGGAAGTAATAGTAATACTGAAAGAACATGTAGCATAATGATACTAGGTAAGTGAGGCTGGAGGTACTATTATTACAGCATTTATTATAGCTCTATTATAGGAACACCATCTGTCCCTTTGAATACCAGTGTCGTAGCTATTGGTCCTAATACAGTGGTAATATCATGGTCTCATCCTTTTAATTCAAGTCAATGTATTGATCACTATGTTGTTAGTATAGTCAATGGAAATACCACATCTAATAAGAATACTTCCAACAGTTCTACAACACTTGTTATTAACCAGTTAATACAAGGAATGAATTATTCATTTAGTGTAACAGGAGTTGATAGGGCAGAAAGAACTGGAGGAGAAAGTGAAACAGCAAGAATTGTTCTAGATGGTATATAAATGTGTAATAATAGAATACTGATCATGTGATATTTATATCCTGGGTTTATCATAGCTCCAGAATCTGTTATTGATCTGAATTTCATACTGACTAACGAATCATTAAACATAACTTGGAACATTAGTTTATTTATACAAACTTCACAAACATAATAATTATTATTATAGTTATTTTATATGCTATTCAATCCAGGCTCCATCTGTTTCACTGAGACCTGCAGTAATTGATTATCATGTGTATCACAATATTACATCATCTGATGGATCTCTAGTACATAATGTCACTAATAACATGACACACATCACATTCACTAGTGTGTCCAGAGGTAATCAATATATTGTGAATGTGACTGCTGAAAATATTGTAGGAATAGGAGAAGAGTCTTTGATTAATGGTAAGTTTGCATCATTTATGATAAAATTAAAATTTAACAATTATATAATTATTTCTATACAGTGTATATTCCAATATCATCAAGTACATCTACATCTCCTTTAAGTAGGCAAATGTTTACAATATTATGTTCATCATTTGTTGCTTTCTATTCTTTCACAGTAATGAGTTCTGCTTTACCAAATGACACTACAACAGGCATGTAAATTCATATACTGTACATAAGTTAATTGTAGTGTACTATTATAGATGTAACTACTGTACAAGCAACATTTACTTCTTCTTCATCAGAGATCATAACAAATTCATATGGTAAGTGTTTTGATAATAATTATGGATTTACTAGTAATTGTTAAGCACATTATTATTTGTTGTTTGAAGCTACGAGTCAAACAAGGGTTTGTGATCCCACTAGTAAAATGAATTCAATCTACAGTAAGTAAAAATAATATTCTTTTACATTGCATCATCAATAGATACACTTAAATTTGACATAAATATATTCTTTAATTGTTTAGTATACATCAATAATAATATTGTATTTTTTCATTTAGTAATATCAAATGTTTTACCATGTGACACATCTAAAAGCTCTATGTCATCAACAGTAGCCATTGGTTAGCTATAAAAATAATAATTTATAAGTAAAATTAATGTTATTTTTTAATGATTGTATAGCTGTGGCAATACCCATTGCTATTGTAATATCATCATTAATAACTGGAATTATTACATTTCTAATTACATTTATTGTAATGAAGAAAAGATACACAAAACATTCAACAGTATCTAGTAATATTCAGTTACAATCACCTGGAGAAGGAGGTCCAGTTTATGATAGACCACAATGGAATATAAATCAAGACAATGAATTACATGTAGAAACTAATAAAGCATATGGACAAATAAAATTATAATATGATTCATAATAATAAATTATTGTTGTGGAACAATTTTATACATGTACAATGTTATTAAAAATTTAATTCGACAATTTTTCATATTTCTTAGAAACAAAAAATAAAAATTCATTCAATCACAATTATTGGCTGCATAAGTTCAAATAAAATCAGAATGAAACACTACAAACGTTCTGAGCACATTAACCTTCAGTAGGTAATTATCCACATTCAACAGTATTGAAGAGGTTAACTGTACTTCAAGTGGTAGGATAAAGATCCCATTCATTCTAAAGTTAACTAAACAAAACATGACAGTTATCATTAGAATCACAACACTTAATGGAGCAATACTTCATACATTGCCAATATTAGAGAGATACACTATCAATTATGTAACTTTCTATTTAGATCACATTTCATCCCTATTCTAAACTTTGCTTGCAGCAACATTTGCAGAGACAGACTCTGCACTCTGAAGAGGCATAGGCGCTACAAGTTAGTGTGTCTGTGTTCAGTAATTATCATTGATGTATTAATATCATAGGTCTCAGTTTGTAATTGTAATGGTAGATTCAAATTGTGAGTTTTATTGAGCTTCACATAAAATATTCTAATAAACAGAAATTTTTGACCTTGTTTATGTGAATATTTTATGAGCTTACACTGCTGAGGAAGACCCTTAGCTTAAAATGTTCTGTTTATTAGAGTATTTTATTGTACAATTTATAGGTTAATAAAACACACAAAATGAATTGATGTATTACTTTAACATGCTAGTTAAAAACACTAATATAATTACTGTTGAAAGGATATCAATAATTTATTAATTATTATGTTTGGGATAATCATTATAGTGAAGATACATTTAAAGCAAAATTTAATAGTTGATAAACAGTTGTAAACGAAGTGAGTAGTTAACAGTAAACAACTATAATAAATAGTAAGATTGGTCATTACTTGTCATGTTACAGTTATAAGTAATTCAAACATTCCATTGTTTACAGTTAATGTAATAAAGTTTGCATACTGTTGTCAAATGCTGACTGGTATTATAGTGCTCAATAAACAGTATAATTATATTTCATAATTGTAATGGAGAGCTTATTTTTATTTATAGGTAACATAATTATTATGATATATGTAATATATATAATTGTATATATATCAGAGAGTACGGTAGTACTCTCTATGTAGGGATGGCACGGGAAAAAAATGGCCGCCCATGCATTTCAATTGCAAGTGATGAGCTGAAATCTCTGGTAATATATACACATAAGTTTCTATACACACATGCCTGTTTATATCTAGTGTTTTTATGACTACCAATACCTTCTAGATGGCCGAAGATTATTGTTAAGGTAGAGAACCGGCGAGTGGCAAAACTGGCAAAATCTTCATCATATCAATATTTTCCAGACAAATCATTTTTTTTGTTTGTTGACCTATCACGATGATTCTAGCACCATTCCCGTCGCATTTATAGTAAAATTCTGGTCGTAAAGTATCGAGATGATATCTTCAGATACTATGAAAGAAGACAGTCTCAACGACTACAAAGATTTGATCTGGAATTGGACGCCATTTTCCTAAGTGGAATTTAATTACGCATGCGCATTTGTATACTCTTAACATGGAAGCTGAAAAGGTGGAAGTGTTTGGCATTGTAATAACATTTGTGAGTTTGTGAGCAAATACTAATAATGAATATAATAATTATTAATATTAAAGCAATTGTATAATAATATTGTATACTATGATAAGCATTGGAATACTGAATGGTTGACACAGTGACTGACACTACTTCTTGTAGGACTGCAGACAGTGATGTAAGTGAATAGAGAATATACATCATCTGTAAGTGAAAGAGAATGATAATCAATACATAAACAAAAGACTGACCTTCATTGATGAACAAATTTTAATGCATTTTTGATTGCATGATTTCATAATGATATATAGTATTTCTGCAATCTACAAAAAAACATTCACATCGTTTAGAAAAAAATCAATGAAAACAAGAATAATAAAAAACATTTTCAATAAAAATGAAAGAAGATGTAGGGATGTCAAAACCCAAAAAGCAAGCAAACAAGGTTGGGAAGCTAACTTAGGACCCAAAATTAAACAAACCACTTCCATATAACCCTACATAAGTGCTTACACCTCTGTACAAAGAGCTGTAATTATGTAGGGTTATATGGAAGTGGTTTGTTTAATTTTGGGTCCTAAGTTAGCTTCCCAACCTTGTTTGCTTGCTTTTTGGGTTTTGACATACCTACATCTTCTTTCATTTTTATTGAAAATGTTTTTTATTATTCTTGTATATATTTGTGTTGTGATAACATTCATATGTTTATCTTTACATTATGGGTGATTAGTAATGAAAACACGTAACCACATAGGTGTATGCTAGGTGGGGACTGTGTTAATGCATGTACTCACATATATAGCAAGTTTGTAAATATCAATGATGGAGTATTTGAAAGTAATTCTTTTTTCTTTCATTGCTATTGGTAAGTTTTGAGCTTTTAAGTATCAGTTATATGTATATATAAGTATGTATGTATGAATGTATATATGATTCATCCATTATTTATAGCAAATTAATCATCATATAAATTGTTGCAAGACAACCATTATAAATATCATAATCATTAATTATGTATAATTAATTATTAATAGTTACACTTTATGAGATTCCTACATAGTTGTAGTATTCTCAATAAACTGCAAGTGTATTCTATCACCACAAAGTGAAATTAAGCCGTATTTATTATTTTATAGGTGGTGAGTCTGCAGTTGATCTTCAGTGTACACTTGTGCAATTGATGATATTCCTGGTATTATTCTTAGATGGAGTGTTCCAAATCTATATAACTTGGAAGACTCTCATGTTTTGGAAATTGCTAAAGTTCAACAACAACAATCAGATCCGACAAATGCAAATGCAGTATTAACTGATGCTAGTAATAATGATCATTTAAATTCTACATTATCATTTATAGCTACTAATCAACTCAATAATAAACAGATCAAACATAGAGTTGGAAGTAATAGTAATACTGAAAGAACATGTAGCATAATGATACTTGGTGAGAGGTATACTATCATTACAGTATTAATTATAATGCTATTAGAGGAACACCATCTGTCCCTTTGAATGCCAGTGTCGTAGCAAGTGGTCTTAATACAGTGGTAGTATATCATGGTCTCCTCCTCTCAATTCAAGTCAATGTATTGATCACTATGTTGTTAGTATAGTCAATGGAAATATAATATCTAATAAGAACACTTCTAACAGTTCTACAATACTTATTATTAATTAATTAATACAAGGAATGAATTATTCATTTAGTGTAACGGGAGTTGATAGGGCAGAATGAACTGGAAAAGAAAGTGAAACAGCAAGAATTGCTCTACATGGTATATAAATGTATACATATAGATTACTGATCATGTGACATTTATACACAAATTTAAATTATAGTTTCAGAATCTGTTATTGATGTGAATTTCATACTGACTGATGAATCATTAAACATAACTTGGAATGTTAGTTTATCTAATTATAACTATTCTACTTATTTTATATGCCAGGCTCCATCAGATTCACTGAGACCTCCAGTAATTGATTATCATGTGTATCACAATATCACATCATTTGATGGATCTTTAGTACATAATGTGACTTAATGTCACTAATAACATGACACATATCACATTCACTAGTGTGTCCAGAGGTAGTCATTATATTGTGAATGTGACTGCTGAGAATATTATATAGGAATAGCAGAAGTCTCTTTGCTTTATGGTATAAGTTGTAGATGTATAATTATCATTAGAAATGATTAAGATTATAATAATTATATTTCTGTTACAGTTTATGTTCCAATATCAAGTATATCATCCAGATGTCTATGTGAGAAATTGTTTGTAATAATGTACATCATTCGTTACTTGTTTTCTCTTCACAGCATTCAGTTCTGCTATACCCACTGCAACAGGCAATTTAAGTTAATTCTGTATAGTTATTACTTTATTTCCTAGATGTATCGTTGCAACCAACAACTACTATATTTTCTACAACTCTTTTAAGCCCCGTGGAAAGCAATTATAGGGATGGCCCTACGGGCCATAACAAGTAACTATATTATGTTGTTGTGATTTTCAAGTCATTAGCAATGATTAAAAAGCAATCATGGGGATAATTTTTCTTGTTTCAACTTTTCTAATTTTATCATGCCTGCATATCGTAACAATGGCTTGCATGTGCATTATGCAATGAACCTTATATCTAACAGGCTTCATTTGCAACCTGAAAGCTGACTACAAGAAAAGTACACATGCAAGTTATTATATACACACAAATGAAGTTATAATTTAGATTACACATACCACAATAATCATTAATCACTTCATCCATACTAGTGGTGTTACTAGTGATGTTGCCAAATGCATCCATAACCTCCAAATTCATACTTACTCTAGAATTTGGTGGTATATGCTCAATACGATAATAAGTGTCTTCAGTTATGAAACTGAGAATATCTTCTCCATTAACAGTACAGGTGAAATTCCCAGCAAGCCAAGAATATCTACAAGAAATGATAACTATTAAATCTGAATCAATGGTATTCCTTCATACATTACTATGCTTATGATGACACTTAGGTATAAGTATATATAAGTATGATAGATAGAGAAGTTAATTAGGAAGAACCCTCCTAATGGCATTATATTAGCAATGAAGTCCACAGAAAAACAGACACTCTCTTTCCAGGAAACAACAGAACTCGAACCACTGACTATTCAATCAGCAAGCTCAAGCTCTAACCACTGTTTGTCAAAAGTTATGGTAGGTATGTTTATGTATGAGTATGAGGTGTTATGTACATGTATAATTATTATAATTTGGATTCTAATATATGTCATGCAGAGGATTAAAGTGATTGATTTTTTGAAGTGATAGTTGTTTGCAAATTTAAAAGACATCCATTCAATCTTTAATCACAATAATTTATACCTGAAATGTTTTCTATTACAGTTATCATCACAATGTCATAACTTGATTTGTCCATATGCTTTATTAGTTTCTACATGTAGTTCATTGTCTTGCTTTATATTCCATTGTGGTGTATCATAAACTGGACCTCCTCTAGGTGATTGTAACTGAATATTACCAGACGCTGTTGAATGTTTGCTGTCTCTTTCCCTCATTTTAATATATATATGTAGTTGAAATGTAATAATTCCTGATATTAATGATGATATTACAACAGGTACTGATACAGCTGTATAATTACATGATAAAAAGAAAACTTAAGTCGAGTTATTTATTTTATAACTGACCAGTGGCTGTTGATGTAACATTTTGATTGGCGACATGGTACAGCACATGATGATGATTGTACAGCTAAAATTAATTTTTAATGATTAAACTGTAGATACTATAAAATTATAGCAAACAAGATTAAACTTTAAAGTAATTAACACTACAAAATTGTTGTTAAACTTTATTATTTGTGTATATACATTAGCAACTCCATATACAAAGATGACGAATTTATTTTAGTACAACAATAATCTATGTATGTATGTGTGTAATGTATATGTACATGTACATCTGTCTGTCTTTTTCTAAATGTATTTATGTAATATGTATGTACGTATGTATATCAGGTGTATGTCAAATTATATTATATATGTGTATATAATTTGTATGTATTTAATGATGTACATGTGTATATATTAGTGTTGCTTTAGTTAAGTCTTCATGAGTAGGTAATAATTAAAGTTGTTCACATTCATGGTGTCTAGTGACTTCATATGTAATATAAATTATTAGTGTGATAAGGTTAATATATGACCACAAAATTATACACACATACTTACATCCAAATGCACACATAAGAGATAACCTATTAGCATTCAGATAGTTATGTAAAAATATAAATTATACAAGGCCAGAGGAAGCGCAAAGGTTGGAATGGTTTTGCCCTTAAACGAATTTAGAAAAACATTTTGTTATTAACTTTTTACTACTTTTGATCTAAACTGTTGATTATGTCATGTAAATGTGTACACCACATTACACATGACATATTCTGTGCTTGTAGCTGCATGCTAAAATCAGACAGAGTCTGCTGCTGCTAGTGTTATTACTGTGCTATGGCTTCTCATATTGGAGATAGTCTGACCATTGAGTACTTCTGGTACTTTTCTATAATGGTCTATGTAGCTAACTGAAATTTTTGAATTGTTTGTAATAATATACTGCATGCATCAATTGTTGGTGTGGTTTTGAGTATGATCATTAGTGTGTGGCTCTTTCAGTGGTTATTGTAACCCTGTGTCCTAGGGTCTTTATGTGTATTTCTTGTACTATACCCTTGATCACATGAAATGTTGGTTTACCCCCCATTACTGTTATACACATACATAATAAGTACATATACATACATACATACATACATACATAGTATCAGGAGCTTAATTATGAGTGCCGAAGCGGTGCTTTGTGGCACTCATAAGCTCCTGATAGTACACATACATACACACATACATGCAAACATAATTATATAGATAAATGTATACATATACAATTATGTTAATAAGCTGTTGATGATGGATGTTATCTTCATTGTAAATTTTAAGTACAAGCACCACAAACTGAATGATAAATACACATGTGTCAGTTTCACAAAGGACATATAATTTTAATTATGTGGTTGACTAACTGACAGGTATACATGTGGTGAGATGTTTCCTTTAAATACTGATTCAGTTTTGAGTGTTTGGTGTTTTCATAATTATAATGTGTTTGCATTTGATAGTATCTTGTAAAGACAAGATGACAGTCTCTATAGCTAGAGGAAGATAGAAAGGAAATTGTGGAAGTAACAAAAGGAAATTGCATATTTATAATTATTATAATTATAATTATATACATTATAAATTAAATATTATTTTTTAAGAGTATTGCATAAAGGGCATGTATATTATGATAACCTTATAAAATGTATTGCATAATTACATATGAGAGTACAAATGCAAACTCCTTATATGCTACATGAAATTATGCCGGCTAGGCTCGAAGTCTCGTGGGAGTGGCATGATTTTTGTGCCTCGTGATCATGCGCACGTATATATATTCTGCTTGCCAGACTACTGCTAAGAACAAAATGAAATTGATTCTGTTTTTGTTTTCACTATTGGAGTTGGCTCTTACAAGTATGCTATAAGATACACAATAATTATATTTTATGTTTCAATACTGTAGGATTGGGCAGTTGTACAATTATTCTTGAGTGTGGTGAAGTGTGTCTACAAGATGATGCTCAATACACTTGTACAATTAATGGTGATTTACTCACATGGACTCTTCCAGATGCAAGTGCAATACAGATTGGATCATTTGACACAAATGTATCTGTTATAGTAGATGAAACACTGTTTACTGCAGTAACTAACTTCAGTAATAATCAGTTAACCTCTACACTATTATTTATGACTACTATTCAATTCAATAATATAGAGATCATGTGTACTGGTATTAGTAGCACTGAAAACTGTAATGTAAAGATTTCAGGTATTATGGAAGAACCTGACTGCTTTAATTCAAATAATATTATATATACTATAACTCATGTAGGTAAACCATCTGTCCCTTTGAATATCAGTGTCACAACAAGTGGTCCTAATACAGTTGTAGTATCATGGCCTCCTCCTCTCAATTCAAGTCAATGTATTGATCACTATGTTGTTAATATAGTCAATGCATGGAAATACAATATCTAATAAGAACACTTCTAAAAGTTCTACAATACTTGTTGTTAACCAGTTACTACAAGGAATGAATTATTCATTTAGTGTAACCGGAGTTGATAGGGCAGGAAGAACTGGAGAAGAAAGTGAAACAGCCAGAATTGCTCTAGATGGTATATAAATGTATTATAGATTACTGATCATGTGACATTTATACATATATATATAAATTATAATTATATAGTTCTAGAATCTGTTATTGATCTGAATTTCATACTGACTGATGAATCATTGAACATAACTTGGAATGTTAGTTTATTTATACAAATAATTAAAATTATTATGCTTGTTTTATATGCCAGGCACCATCATATTCACTGAGACCTCCAGTAATTGATTATCATGTGTATCACAATATCACATCATTTGATGGATCTCTAGTACATAATGTCACTAATAACATGACACACATCACATTCACTAGTGTGTCCAAAGGTAGTCAATATATTGTGAATGTGACTGCTGAGAATATTATAGGAATAGGAGAAGAGTCTTTGATTAAAGGTAAACATTGCAGATTTTATTAAATTAAAATTTATATACAGTTGTATATAGTTTCTATTCAACTAACATCAAGTACATCTATCAGCAGTTTATGTGAGAAAATGATTATAATAATTATATGTCTTTTCACAGCATTGAGTTCTGCTTCACCTGATAGCACTACAAAAGGCAAGTTAATTCTGTTTTAATTATGATACACAGTATTATACGTTATTTTGTAGATATATCAATACAATCAATGACTATAATCACTGTCTCAAAGAGCATTCAAAATTCATTTAGTAAGTGTTAATACTAGTTTAATTATGATGTGTGTCAATTTGTCTAAAGCTACTAGTGAAATAACAAATCAAATCATGACAACTGATGTTATGACAACTACATCTAAAAACAAACCAACCACACCCAGTAAGTGAAACATGTGTTAGCACAAGTTACTATAAACAGGGCTATATTGTCATGGGTGGTGTTTGAGCAATATTGATTGAAAAATGAAATTTTGACCCACGAAAATCAAATATCAATCAAAACATGAAAATCAGACCCACGAAAGTATCCCACTATATTGTATAAACTGTTGATTAATGGTTATGTCATATAAATGTTTAAACCACATTACACATGACATAATCTATGCTCACAGCTGCATCATTGAAAGTGGACAGAGCCTTAGAGATAGGTAGCTTAGCTGCTAGGTTATTACTGTGCTATATATTGCTTCTCATTTTGGAGATAGAATGGCTTTACCAATGATTTCGTCTTTGATTCTGACCATCATATTAGTACTTTTGGTACTTTTCTATAACAGACTATATAGCTAACAAATAGTTTTGATCAATGGTTTACATTATTGTTTGTAAATTTACTGCATGCATCAATTGTGAGTGTGGTTTTAAGTGTGGTCATTAGTTTTTATCAATCTATTGCTTCCTCCTGGCCTGCATGATAAATTCATTTTAAAATACATAAAATTGTTAAGTATTCATATGCATATGTATATGAATATAAGCAGTTTGGGTAATTTAAAAATGAAGTTCCTTAGGCTGTATTAAATTACATTATACTCGTCATCTCTACATAGATAGTTGCTACAAAACACTTGTGTACACATAAATCAATAATAATTATATATGTAGTGTTAATTACTTCAAAGTTTAATCTTGTTTGCTAGTATCTTATTCAACACAAGATAATCTCATTAAAAATTTAGCTTTACTACAATCATCATGTGTTGTATCATGTGACCAATCAAAATGCTCTACATCAACAGCCACAGGTCAGTTTTAAAATAAAATAACTTTTCCTCTTTATCATATAATTATACAGCTGTGTCAGTACCTGTTGTTGCTGTTGTAATATCATCACTAATAACAGGAATTATTACATTTCTAATTACATGTATTATAATGAAGAAAAGATACACCAAACATTCAACAGTGTCTGGTAATATTCCGTTACAATCACCTGGAGGAGGAGGTCCAGTTTATGATACACCACAATGGAATATAAACCAAGACAATGAAGTACATGTAGAAACTAATAAAGCATATGGACAAATAAAATTATAATATGATTCATAATAATATTGTTGTGGTACAATTTTATACATGTAGAATGTTATTAATAATTTAATTAGGACAATTTGTTATATGTACATACTTAGGACAAATATGGAAACATTTATTTGATCGCATTCATTAATAAGTTCAAATAAAATCAGAATGAAATACTACAAATGTTCCTAGGCAGATTTACGAGAAATTTCAGCCTTTGGTAATTTTCCACATTCCACATTATTTACAGTATGGTTTGAACAGCTGAACATTTTGATTATTTAAGCAAACCATAATGATAATATGCATGATATATTGTTTATTATTAGAAGAAAAAAAAAGCTAATACTTATAAAATATACTGAGTAAAAATTATAATTGATTGCATTCAACGATATTAAAGAGGTTAACTGTACTTCAAGTGGTAGGATAAACATCACATTCTATAATATCAATCAAAGCAAAACAGTCACAACCCATAATGCATATGGAGCAATACTTTCATTTATTAATCAAGACAATGAGAATTAATAAATTAATAAATTTATACCAAGAAGTCAAAGATTACTGTTTACATATATAAATTATGCAACTTTCTATTTAAATCACATTTCATCCCTATTCCAAACTTTGGCTAGAAGCAGCATATGCAGAGACAGACCCTGCACTCTAAAGAGAAATATTTGCTACAAGTTGGTGTCTGTGTTCAGTAATTATTATTGATGTATTAATATCGTAGGTCTTTGTAATCATGTTGGTAGATTCAAATTGTGGTTTTATTGAGCTTCAAATAACATGATAAAATATTCTGAAAAAAAATACTTTTCGACCTTGTTTATCAGAGTATTTTATGAGCTTACAGTGTGCAGCTGATGAAGAACCTCGGCTCAAAGTGTTTTGTTTATTACAATATTTTATCATGCTATTAATAGGTCAATAAAACACACAATGTGAATGATGTGTTACTTTAGCAAGCTAGTGAAAAACCCTAATAGAATTACCGTTGAAAGGATATCAATAATTTATTAATTATTATGTTTGGAATAATCATTATAGTGAAGATACATCTAAAGCAAAATTTAATAGTTGATAAACAGTTGTAAAAGAAGTAAGTAGTTAACAGTAAACAACTATAATTATAGTTATAATAGTAAGATTGGTCATTACTTGTCATGTATTAAGTAATTCCATTGTATACTGTTAATGTAATAAAGTTTTCATACTGTTGTCAAATGCTGACTGGTATTATATGTAGTGTTCAATAATATTTCATAATGTAATGGAGAACTTATTTTTTATTTATAGGTAACATAATTACTATGATATATATATATATATTTGTGTTGTGATAACATTCATAATTATGTTTATCTTTACATTATGGGTGATTAGTGCTACTACTAATGAAAACACGTATTATTATACGTAGGTGTATGCTAGGTGGGGACTGTGTTAATGCATGTATAATTTATTTTGCAAGACAACAATTATAATGTATTATAAATATCATAATTATTTATATAATTATAATTAATTATTAATAGATACACTTTATGAGTTTTTTACATAGTTGTAGTATTCTCAATAAACTGCAAGTGTATTCTATCACCACAAAGTGAAATTAAGCCGTATTTATTATTTTATAGGTGGTGAGTCTGCAGTTGATCTCCAGTGTACTGAAGTCTGTTTACAAGATGAAGCTCAATACAGTTGTGCAATTGATGATATTCCTGGTATTATTCTTAGATGGAGTGTTCCAAATCTAAATAACTTAGAAGACTCTCATGTTTTGGAAATCGCTAAAGTTCAACAACAACAATCAGATCCGACAAATGCAGTATTAACTGATACTAGTAATAATAATCAGTTAAATTCTACATTATCATTTATAGCTACTAATCAACTCAACAATAAACAGATCAAATGTAGAGCTGGAAGTAATAGTAGTACTGAAAGAACATGTAGTATAATGATACTTGGTAAGTGTGGCTGGAGGTATACTATCATTACAGTATTAATTATAATGCTATTATAGGAACACCATCTTTCTTTTTGAATGCACGTGTCGTAGTAAGTGGTCCTAATACAGTAGTAGTATCATGGTCTCCTCCTCTGTATTGATCACTATGTTGTTAGTATAGTCAATGGAAATATAATATCTAATGAGAATACTTCCAACAGTTCTACAACACTTGTTATTAATCAATTAATACAAGGAATGAATTATTCATTTAGTGTAACAGGAGTTGATAGGGCAGAAAGAACAGGAGGAGAAAGTGAAACAGCAAGAATTGCTCTGGATGTGACGTATATACATAAATTATAGTTCCAGAATCTGTTATTGATGTGAATTTCATACTGACTGATGAATCATTAAACATAACTTGGAATGTTAGTTTATCTATACAAATAATTATAACTATTCTACTTATTTTATATGCCAGGCTCCATCAGATTCACTGAGACCTCCAGTAATTGATTATCATGTGTATCACAATATCACATCATTTGATGGATCTCTAGTACAAGTGTCTTTGTTTTATGGTATAAGTTGTAGATGTATAATTATCATTAGAAATGATTAAGATTATAATATATTTCTGTTACAGTTTATGTTCCAATATCAAGTATATCATCCAGTATGTTATGTGAGAAATTGTTTGTAATAATGTACATCATTCATTATTTGCTTACTTTTCACAGCATTCAGTTCTGCTATACCTGGTAACACTGCATCAGGCAATTTAAGTTAATTTTTAATTCTGTATAGTTATTACTTTATTTCCTAGATGTGTCGTTGCAACCAACAACTACTATATTTTCTACAACTCTTTTAGAGAACATTCTAAATTCATATAGTAAGTACAAGTTTTATGAGTGATGATGTGTAATTAGTGTTTTTGTTCAAAGCTACTAGTAAAACAAGTAATGAAATAACAACTTCTGTCAAGAAAATGTCAAGTAATTAAATGCAAATGTATATGTACATATCTGCTTACACATACACATACATACATACATAAATTATGTATAATACACACACAAAACTACACATTTTACATAAATAAATATATATATATTTAAAGAAAAACAAAAATAAATGTCTTGTTTATGACACGGGGGTGAAAGCTAAAGAAATGCCTGACTTTAATTCAAAACCTGGTTATGGCATCTGCAAATTGTTGAAGAAATTGTTTTATAGCTCGGTGTGAGTTTACTCAGTTTAATCTGAAATTTGTGTAAAGACTACTGGAAGAGAGCTACAGTGCAAGTGAAAGCAAGTAGACAAGTCAGAATAAGCACTTGCGTTTTAGAAAGTTTCCTCCATCATTCATGAAAGTAATGTGGTATGTAGTTAGTTATAAGGTTGGTAATGATGTATGGAAAGTTTCAAACAGTTCAAGAATAGTTTAAAAGCAAACACCTCCTTTGAATAAACACCTATCTTGTTTTAACTCTGGGTGCAGAGGTCTAGAATAGAAATAAATGCCCAGCATTTCTTTGGGCATATATGGTACATATATTACTATGTACATACGTAAGTACATACATATACATGTATGTACACATGCATAGGATTTTAAATATGTAATGGACTTCAGACTTTTAAATATTCTTTAGTAATAATAATTGATATATAGAAGAACTCAACTCAATAAAAAATGTGACTACTTATATACAGAAACTAACAATAAACAAAAGAAGAATGAGGAGGCTAAGAGCAAGGACAATAACACAATGACAAGGACTAAGAGTACATGTATTAAACTGAGGATATATAGCAACTTACACCAACTAAAATCTATTAACACATAAATTGACTAAACAGTATATTGAAAAAAGTCTCTTTGTTAAATCACTCCCTCCCTGAAAAAGAGCTCACCCGAGTGTGAGTTTTTAACATTTTTGGGTTCGGTTTCAGAGTGAATAATGATGTTGAGGATCAGTTCGGTTGCCTTCACTGGGCTCTCCATTAGGCTTAGAATTTGGTTCCGTTTGAATGAGACGAGGATTCTCACTCAGTTTGGTAATCCATTTCGGTATATGATTAGTGCTTTTCTGGTTATTGCCATAACAAAAGAATCGAGGTGGAAACCCTTCAGGACAGACATGTACTCGATTCTGAATGGGTTGTTCCTGTTGGAAATAGACTTTTGTAGCCATCACATCAGGATCATTAACTGATTGTATGCGGTAGGGTCCATGCCAAGGTCAAGAGAGTTTCCTTAGATGTCCTGATTCCTCATGGGGAAATCTTATCAGAACCTATTGACCAACTTTGTATCCAGCTGGCTTTGCCCTTCTGTCGTACTGCTTTTTGTAATAATCCTGTGCGCTTCTGATATTTTGAGCAACCAACTCTCGTGCAGATGTTACAGATACCATCAATTCCTGACGATAATCAGCAACATCAATATCATGTAGAGCTTCTGGAGGTAGGTATGCTGCTTCTGTTGAAGACCTACAGTCAAATCAAAACAGTAGAAAAGAAGGTTTTTCTATAGTTGATTTATGAGGAGTATTACAGTAAGCCCACAGAACTCCATAAAGATATCTATCCCATTGCATGGTTACCAAATGAAGAAGCATGCTTTTGAAGCATGGTCTTAAGTGCTCTATTGAACCTTTCCACCATACCATCACATTGTTGGTGGTAGGCAGTTGTATTCAATTTCTTCATTCCCAGCATGTGACAAATATCCATCATCAAATGTGACAGAAGATTAGCTCCACAGTCAGATAGTAATGCTTCAGGAACACCAAGTATAGGAATGATTTGTTCAACTAATAATTGTACAAAGAGCCTTCTGATCTGGTACAGGGAAACCATTGGCCATTTTGTTAAAAAGACTTGGAAGACTACAACATATTGGTTACTTTTTGATGTTTTAGGCAACTCCATGATATCAACTTCCAGTATCTGGAATGCTTGCTCTACAGGTATAGGGTGAAGCGGTGGTTTGTGCACATGACCACCACCAGACACAATGGCACACTGTGGACAACTATTAGAGTGACCAAGAGCATCTTTGTACATTCCTTCCCATCACCAGTGACGTACCAAAGTGTTATACAGTCTAGGACCTGAGAAATGTCCTGCCATCCTTCCGCTATGATTTTCCTTCATCATTTCATCCCTTAGATGCTTAGGAACAACAACTCGTTTTTCGTTGTTCTGTTTGGAATTCACATAGTACAGTATGTCATCAACCATAGTGAAGAGAGGTGCTTGTGGCAATCTTTTGTTTTGACGTGTCTTTTTTCTGGGAGCTGTTGTCTATTAAAAAGTCAATTATCTCTTTCACTTCAGGATCTTCCCTCTGGCTGGTACTAAAGTTACAATTGTAACTACTGATAGATGAAGGTTGTAAGTTGAGTAACTCTTGTACAGTTTGTTCAGTAGCATGGCTGCTGATAGCTAAAACTTGAGTGTCCAGTTCAATATTCTCAGTATTGGTTGCTGGTTCTGGATTCCTGGATAGTGCATCAGCATTTGCATTTTCTTTGCCTGGACGATAGTGGATTTCTAGTTGTTTCACTCCACTCCCATAAACTTTAGTACACCAGCGTGCATATTTTCCATTTGGACTAGGAGTTTCTAAAATTGCCTTTACAGCAGAGTGGTCAGTATAGACCAAGACTTCATTACTATAGGCATAGGCATGGAAGTGAGACATAGCCCACACAACAGCTAGTGTCTCTAATTCTGTGATACTGTAGTTCTTCTGAGAAGGGGAGAGGGCACGGCTGGCGAATGGAACTGGATGAAGTTTTTCATTACTCTGATACTGAGAGAGAATGGCACCTAATCCTAAAACACTATGAACTTGACATCAAACTGAGGGTAAGCCAACACAAGTGTCTCAATCAATTTTTGTTTTAGAGTCTCAAATGCTGTGTTGCACTTCTCTGACCACTGAAACATTTCATCCTTTTTTGTTAATGCATGTAGGGGACTTGCTAAACTTGCAAACTTGGGAACAAATCTCCTGTAGTAGGATGCTAATCCTAGAAACTGACGAACCTGCTTCACATTGTTTGGAACAGGAAACTGTTTTACTGCTTTTACTCGGTCCTAGTTTGGTTTTAGGCCTTCTGGAGTAATGATATGGCCTATATAAGTACTCTACTTTTTTATGCTAAAAATGGCATTTCGAGGGCTTAAGCTTGAGACCAGCTCTCTTAGATGATTGATTACTGAATTTAGACGCTTCAGGTGCTCATCTATAGTTCTTGAAAATACAAGAACATCATTGAGGTATACTGCTACATAATCTGGACCAGCTTTGGGGTTTAATCCCAATAATACTCGTTGCATAAGCCTCTGGAATACATGCAGCTGGGGCATTGCAAAGCCCAAATGGCATCGAATGAAACTCATATAGACCTTGGTGTGTAATGAATGCTGTTTTCTCCTGAGAATCTGGATGTACTTGGATTTGCCAGTATCCGGAAGCAAGGTCTAACGTGGAGAAATATCTTGATTGTCCAGCTGATCCAGTAGGTCATCAATTCTCGGTAGAGGAAAGTTGTCTGTTTTTACCCTCGCCGCGTAGCGTAGGCGGAAGGGTACGGTAATCGTTTTGTCTGTGTGTCTGTGTGTTAGCAATTTTTCTGCAAAAATAAAAACATTGACATTTCAAACGGGGTACTGGTAGACTTCACATTATACAAGGAAAACAAATAACGTAGGAAATCTTCTAAAACCTTTTGGTTCTAAAGTTATGACAATTTTTATAACTCACAGTTACCGTTTCACGACTTTAAGATGAAACGAGGGCAATAACGAGAGTATATACGGACACACAAACACAAGTTATCCTGTTTCATGGCCTGTCGCTAGCCAAGAAACACTTCAAACCAAAAACAATCGAGGTAATGGTTACTACTACTAAAACATGCCATTAGGGAGAGTACGTTAGTATCACGATACATCCGGGTTTCTCCGGTTATGCGTCCCCAGCCGCCCACGCCCTCTCGCTCGTTAAGGGCGTGGGCGACTGGGGACATGCATGCATATGTGCCTCTGTACGCGTGCTTTGCAATGGAGACCAGTGTACAAGAGTTCATTGCAGCATCAGGAGTAGGTGCAGGGCTTTATAATCTGGGAAATAATTGCTTCATGAATGCTATACTTCAAGCTATATTCTATTGTTCACAATTCATGGATGTGATAAACAAACACACATGCTGCAAGTTCAGTCCATATTAACATATCCTATACAAACAATGATACCTTTTTGTATTAGCTGATATTAAGCAAAAAGACTGCATTGTATGCTGTATTCAGGAACTTTCAAAGATGTGTTACAATCCTAAAAGCAAAGGCACCAGTATATCACCTACAAAACTGCACAAATATCTTCCAAGTCAGTATATACCATGCAGTAACAATTATAATAATAATAAATATTATAATAAAAATAGGGATAATGCCAGAGTGGCATGAAGGTCAACAGCAAGATGCCCATGAATTTTTGGTAGGAGTTCTTCATGAAATTGAGAAAAGGTTGAGTTAACAGAAATTTATTGATTAATTTTACGTATAATATTAATTCCAGTGAAAATTTAGCAGAGTATGTAAACATACAGATAGAAACAACAGGTACTCTTATTTTAAATGGAATAATAGTTTTGATTCACAGTAAATATAATTCATCTGCAGTTACGTGCTGTCATTGTGCTACAGTACATACTATTGTAGTTGACCAGACACATATTCAAATTAACCTCAAGGTATAGACAAAAAATTATCACTTAAATCACAACAAGTTGTTATCAATATCAGGGATATCATATAGATGAGTGCCTTTCAAACACAATGAAGAAGGAGCAGTTGATAGGTGATGATGCAGTATTCTGCGAGAAGTAAAATGAATACTACAAATAACACAATGAGTTATAATGAAAATTTCTTTACAGTTGCCAGCATAATACAGCTACCAATATTCAACATGTAATTTCAAAATTACCACCAGTAATGATAGTTCATCTGAGAAGGTATATACTTATATAGATACACTGTAAACATTTAATCTATCCACTAAAATTGATAGATTTTCCTGGGTAGAAAATAAGGGATTAAAGAATGGAAAGCATATTCACTTTCCCGAAAAAATGGAGATTTGTACCAGCAAAGTATATTAAATGAAAATGTTTGATATAGTACCATATTATGCATGACTTATGTTGTAGGGTATAACAAATAGCTACAGTCTACTGGCAGTGACAGTTCACATTGGTGCTGATCTTCAGGGTGGACACTATGTTTCCTTTGTTAAATCAGGAGGCCAATGGTTTGAGATAAATGATGGACAGGTATATCTATATATGTCAATCTGCTCACAACCATCATGCATGTACATGTACATACATGAACTCACAGGTAAAACAAGTAAACCTTGAGTGTGTACAAAAACAGCAGGCATATTTACTATTGTATGAAAGACAAAATGCACAGGTGAGGATTGTGGTTTACAGGTAATTGACAAGTTAAATCAACACAACATAGCCTTACCACAGATGCCTAGTGAAAATCAATCATCACTTGAATGACACACCATATTCCATCTTTCATCTAAATAATGACATTTAACAGCAATATATTTTTATACAACTACTTGCAAGTTTGCTTATCAGATTCATGCATAGAAATGTACATTCACAAACAGACAAAAAGTTCATTAGATATCAAGCAACTTGAAAATGAGCTTTTACAGCTACTGAGAAGTAATATGTTTGTGGAAGCTTTTCATCATAACCTGAAGGATGTTTACTTGGATAAGAAGTGCAACAGGAGACTGGATCATTTATTGTATGTCTTGCTGAAATTCGCTAGAGACACAGCTTTCAGTAGATTTAACAAAATAAATAAAGGTAAAGCCACTCATAGAGTTACAGAAATTAATAAAAGACACAAAGCAGCTGAAAAAATGAGATCTGAAGGAAATACGCCATTATTATTGGATGACAAAACATGGCTTGTTATCTCCCAAACAACAACCAATAAAAAATATACCGTACAGTACATAGCCAAGTGTACAACATGTAAACTGAGATGTTCTAAATGTAACACATGTATACATATGTACACATGTTCATGTTTGGACTCTGTTACACATACTACTGTGTGTAAACATATTCATTTAATTCATCTCCTAGAAGGAGAAAGATACAACAGCATGGGAGATGGCGGCACAACACAAATTTCAGTACTTCCTAATAAAAGATGTAATAATGCATTGGCAAGCAATGAGTGCTTTTCCCACATTCTCCAAAACAAATTAACTTCCACTACCATTCAAAGTGCTAAAGATCAAGCAACACTTAAACTACATCATATTCAGGCCCAAATATCACAATGTGATAACATACAAGCTTTAAAGTCTGTCATTCATCATCTTATTTGTGCAATTGGTACAATCAATGCTATGACAAAACATCCAATCCAAACATTATCAATGAGCAAGCATATATCACCCAATACCGAAAAGGAACCACAAAAAAGGTACCATTCTACAAAAAACGTACGCAGACAGACCATTAAAACTGTAAAAAAGCCTAACACAAATGAGGCATTTAAAGCTCTAACAGTTTTACAACAAACAGATATAATAGTATGTGGTATATGTTACAAACAAGATGATGCTTCCAACCAAGCTGATATTACCTGGGTGGAGTGTGGTGAATGCGGCAATTGGGTACATGTACTCTGTTTAAATGATCCAGAAATAGAAGAGAACTATATTTGTGATACCTGCACTGATAAACAATAAAAATAATTTATTAAATATATATGTATCAAGTCTACCAGTTGTATACTTTGTTTCAGTTATATATTTATATATAATATATTAGCAATTGTATCATTTAATATATAATAACAATTAACTTACTATCAGTATGGAAATAATAAACTCTGTACTAGCCTTACTATCAGTATGGAAATAAACTCAGCCTAGCCTGTAACAATTCAGAATCCTGAAATATACGTAGATTTTCATTCCGTTCATTGCTAACGTACTGTCCTAAGCTAACGTACTGTTCAATGCTAACGTACTCTCCCTAATGGCTAGTACTACTAAACTACACCACCATTGATGCAAGCTACTTAGCTCCACCTACAGGCATGGTCTTGTGCACGTGAATGCTAAACACGTAATAGAGTGATTCGTTTTCACACGTTGAGACACGTTGGAGACTTCAGAGAATAAGATGTAAGATATATATATAAATTATACATTTTTCAATAAAATTATTTTTTGTTTTATACACAAACTTTATTATATTTAGAAAAAAATTGCAGTGCTTTGTATTACTTTGCCACATAGGCGAGGGTCCCGTCCCGACGGCGCTCGTTGTTACTGAGTTCAACTTTCTGTAATCTATGCAAAGTCCAAGAGTGCCATACTTTTATCTCACTAACACTATTGGGCTGGCTCACAGACTACTAGATGGTTTGACCACTTTCATATCTTGCATCTTCAGTTGTTGGCTGATTGCAAAAGTCTCTCCTGTGTCTATTTGAAAACGAACTAAGTTTGTTTCTCCTCTTTCATCTTCCATTAAGCTGAAAGCTTCATTTTGTTCAGCAAGAAGAGTATATAACTTCTGCTGTTCATTAAGGGATATGTGTGACTTCTCCCGTGGCAGAAGTTCGAACAATTTCTTCTTCCGGGCTTCTGATGATTCTTGAGAGATTATTGTTTTCGCATCTAGATGAGCATGACTTAGGCGTGTGTCATCCTCTATTACTTGGTCAGGGACACTGATAGGAGTAGCTTCAATCACACTTCCAAGTTCCAATCCTTGCTCGATGTTTTGCGTAAAACCTGTGGTATTTGCCACTAGGATGTGGGCTTCTCCATCTTCACCTGGCTCTAGAAGTCCATCCACTACTTGCAGTCCTGCTGATTCTTCCAGTGAGGAGTCAGGTTCTATCATTAGTGGCTTTGTCATTTGATGTCTCTCTTGTATCTGAACTTTAATATCTGTGCTCTGTTGAGGAAGGAGACATAAAGTTTGCACAATTCTCACCCTGACAGTCAGAACTGTAGCTGTTTTTATTTTCTGATGCTCTGCTCTTTTTTTTTCTTCCTCCATTCCATTTTTTAATATCGGTGTGGTAATGTACAATGCCTATTGGCGGCATACTCCCTCTGATAGAAGGAGCTGATCGTGTGCATTCATCTTGATATAGACAGAATTTCGAATGGTTTTGTCATCGAATGTTATATCCAAATCCATCACTCCGTCCAACTGAAATGGCTGTCCATCATAATTACGGGCTGTTCTTCTAATTTTCTAAAATCCCTCTTTTTGGGTTTAACGGCTGTGGCAACTCTTTTAAACATGGTTCCTCCTATAACGGTAATGTCAGCTCCTGTGTCAACAATCCCATACGTGGGTATCCCTTGCACTTCTACTTTGGCACAGCGAGGTTGACTACCTTCATCATTGACTCAGACCTGTCGAACATCTAGGTTTCCTTCTGAGTCAGATGAATTTGAATCAAAGAACTCTTCGGTAGTAAAATTTCTTCCAGTGAGGATTCTTCTTGTGGGATTTGGTTTTGTGGGATTATGTCACATTATATATATTCATTGAAAAGAAAAACTATATTTTTCATATTTATTATAATTATACTGATAATGTTTGTGTTTTCTGAGTACCATAATTTCATGATGTTTATAATAATTAAAATCTTGTTGTATGACCCTGATATATACATTCAGAATATATTAAAATTAATGCATTTTTTATCTTAAGCTTGCCACTACTTTTGTATAGCACGTCAGCTACATAATTACCAAATAAAGCAAGTTTTATGGTATAATGATTATGAGAGTGACTTTAACACAAAAGCTGTGGTAAAAGAATAACATTAGCGACCTTGGGAAATGGATCCATAAATTTTAACAGTTTTGGCACTACCCCTCTTACTAATTATGTTGCTGTGGATTCATATATTGTAAATAAGAGCAATACAATACTAAGTTACATTTATGACATCTAATGTAACATATCAGTACTGTTGCGAAACCCATACTGTAATGTAATGTATAATTATAAAGATGAAAAATGACAATATTAGGTATCAAAAACAATCTAACCCTTAATTAGAAAGTATAATGTAGAAGAGATCAATTATCCAAGATACAAAAAAATATGAAATCCATTTCATAATACAACAATTAATGTCACTATATATTAGTGGAGATATATAACTCTTTAGAAAATAAACTAACTACTATTTGGGATAACATTAAAATACATGTACATGTATTTATCAAAATACAAATGTACATATCAAAACTAAGAAAAAGTCCCCACAGTTTATGACATTGGTTTTGGATCCATCTCAATGTCCTGTGATGTTGTATCCACCTCACGACTATCGGGTTTACCATTGTTATTATTAATTTTATTGACATCTATAACAAAACAGAGACAGATAGCTACAAAATAAATAAATTTTTCAACACTAAACACAAACATCTGTACCTTTGGGACATTTCACAATGTAGCAATGCTCAAAATAATCAGTCCACCCGTAGTACAACCAAAATTTCCATGAGACACCCTCTATCACATGATCATGATTTGTATCACTTGTACAATATATAATTGAAAGAAAGTATAGGAGAAAAGTGCAGTGGCTTAGACAAGGGGGGGGGATGGGGGGCTTGAGCCCCCCCCCCCCCTAAATTAAGACTGGGGGGCAGAGCCCCCCTCAATTTTGCATGATAGTGATTCCTAAAGCCATTACAAAATCAATTTTTGACAATTTTAAAACTATGTATTGTTATGCACATGTAACATATTTCATTATTAGATCATGTCAAGTTTGAGCCCCCCCCCCACCCCAATTTTTTTTAATGATGTCTAAGCCACTGAAGTATGAGGCCCAAACATCATTTTAAATCCAGGAAATGAGCCCCCGATAACCATAGTACTGAGTGGTGGAAAATAATAGGAGCTTTTCCACCAATGATACTTGGTGTGGGCCCTGTGGGGAGGAGGCAAAAACCGGCAACACGAGACTAAGAGACCCCATGCTTCGGTGATTTTGGTTCCCTAGACCTAGACCATAGATTATATAGACTACGTATAAGGGATTGGAAACGGCGCACGTGATCCCATAGCATCAATGCATAAGTCTGTGACGCACTCCGTGTCCCCAGAAATCAATTAAATTTTATTGCTTGGTGGTGAGGACTGATCACCGAAAAAACACTATTCCTTGCTGAAGCTGGACAATTTAGGCGTTTTTTTTATTGATACACATGTTGCTATTGTATCGTTTTAACATCTCGATTACTAAAACATTAGCAACAAATCGTGTACGATGTTAAAAACTATTGTTTTTTAGTACATATCATAACGAAAACGGGTTTTGGGACTTTTACTTCTTTTAATAACAGTTCTATTGCAATATTCCCACTTAAGTTTTGTTACTCAATAAAAATACATGGGTTTAAAACAAATATAGAGAAAAAAGTTACCGTTTAGATGTAGAAAATCCAGTTGAAACGGTTACGAGGTACTTACACTTTGGGGACTCTAAGCAGTGTGGTAGGTCATATAGTTCAACACTGCAGTTTTCTAGCTGAAGGTATAGCACTCCTATGTTGGTTGGTGATATTATCAATTAGTTTAACAAAAGTGTTCTTTAATGATACACGATAATACGGTGGGGTAACGGAGTGTACGGAAATGCGTGGGCGTTTCCGATCCCTTATACGTAGTCTATGCCTAGCACTTACAGTTTCGTAACCCGGGGGCTTTTGAAAAAAGAATGAATTAATTTTAATAATAATTCTAACCACACCTACCATGGATGTAATATACTGATTGCGAGGTGTGGCTCAGCATCTCATTAAAATCAAAACCTTCGTTGCAAATGAATACAGGCAATTTGCAACTTTCTCCAACTTCTGGAGCAATCTAACACTCACCTCAACCTTGCTTACCAATTACTGCAAGCACAGCATCTACTCAAGTCTGCACACGAACGCTATTTGTCACTTATTCTCCCAACATCCCTTTCTCTCTCGCTAGAACCAGCTAGAAACCCAAGTCTATACATCACACAAACATCAACATAACGTTCTACTCTCCTCTCCTTTCACATTTTTTTTTTTTTTTTTTTTTTTTTTTTTTAAGTACTTTAAGCTAACTTCAAAGTAACATCAAAGGGCGGACACTTGAATCAAAGCACCGCTAGACCACATCCAACGAAGCGTAGGCGTTTTGAACAATAGAATGCCGACATGCCGCCACCACATTGGTATACTCTTGTAATCTACAGTAATTTGGGGTGTGGTACATCCAAGACCCAGCCATTGCAGTGAAATTTAGCAATGTAATAAGTAGGTGTGGTACTTCCTATCTGACAGGATGTTGTAAAATTACAACACTAAAAAACTGAAAGTGCTAGACCCTGTTTCGTAGACCACGCCCCTGTGACTGCGTCCCTCCTTTAGTGATAACAACATCCAAGATTAAGAGAATGATGTTCTTATTACTGTTCAGCCTCCTTTTATACTTTAATACAAATGCTGAAGGTATTTCTATTCAGTCACGTAGTCAATCCTTTCATATTCGTCCATCCATCCACATCATGCCATACCGTATATATATATATATATATATATATATATTATTTTTATTTAAATATTTATAATTAAATATAATATATATATATATATAGTATATATATACATATATATATATAATTTATATAGATAGTCTCTGTATTTCTATTTTATGTTTTATAATTATAATGTATATATATATATATATATATATTTTATATATATGGATGCCAGTGTTGCATATTGTTACACTTGCCATTCTCTGTCAGTCTTTTTACAGCAATCATCTCCTTCATATCATCCTGTTTGTCCCAAAGATCATGTAACTATCACTTGTAATGGTAGTACTGAATTAAGCTTGAGGGATCCTGCAAACCCTAGTGCTTTTGCTGTTGTATTTACAAACAATACAGCTATTGGAGCAACTACTGTTGTTGGTAGTTTTAATGTTACTAAGAACAGTGAATTATCTACGGAAGCTACAATACAAAATATTCAGTTGAATCAGAATGAAAGCAAGTTAAATTGTTCTGATCAATCAAATAAATATATGACCATTTCAGTTTTAATATCAGGTATGGTATACATACTCATTACAGTGCATTTACTACTTGCTATATTATACATTACAGGAGTTCCATCCAGTCCAAGTAATGTTTCATTTACTGCTGACACTACAACTCACCTCACTCTTAACTGGTCTCCACCAACTGAGAATATTAAATGTATTGTTGAATATATTGTGAAGATTAATGATTGGCAAATGGAAACAACTGTCACTTCTCTATCAGTACCAGACTTATTCATTGGTTCAGTATACAATATTACTGTATATGGTCAAGATAGTGTGAACAGAAATGGAAGTATTAGTGAATTATTTGTGGTAACTTGGAAAGGTATGAGTATACTTTATTCTGCAGATAATCATAATAGTTTTATTTCTCATGTAGCTCCTCTTCCAGTATCTAATATATTATGGTGTATTATAGATGGGAACACAAATACCAGTATAATGGTGACATGGAATGTAAGAATTTGAAAGTGTATTATTGCTCCAAGATATTTTTTTACATTATACCACAGCATAATGAAGATAGCTCTCGTCCACCAACTCAACATTTTCTTATGTCTCATAATATCAGTGAACCATGGAATATAACTACAGTAAATTCTAGTATCATACTTACTGGTATTAAAAGAGGAATTAAATATATTATAAATGTATCAGCTGTTAGTGTATTGGGTGAAAGTCCATCAGAAGAGATTGAAAGTATATATTAATAATAATATAATATTCCGCCACTTTTAAATTTATGTTACTCCCAACAGTACAAACTAATAAGACCACAGTCACTACACATACAGGTTTGCTATGTTTACTATGTCTCTATTTCAATTGGTGTCACAAAATCTAACAGGCATGTCAAGTGTTTTATCACATGTTATCAGCAGTACATTTCAAGGTAAAAATGACACCACAAATAGTTGTATGCATAATAAAGTACTGTTTCTGTCATCTGGTAAAACAATTATAATACAAATTACTAAATTAGTGCTGCTGATTGTGTTCAGTAGTATAGCTATAGGTCAGAATCTTGGTTGTTATGGCCCGTAGGGCCATCCCTATGATTGCTTTCCCACGGGTTCGATGTATGTTTATATATATCTTGTGTCACTTACGCGAGTATGCGTTGTATACGTAGTTAAGGAAGTTACGTCATTCCCGGGGACTCGGTCAATTAATGGGCGTGGCGCGTAATAGAACGCGCGCTCTACAGAGTACAGACAAGAGTAGAAGAAAGAAAGCTGTAGCTCTACTAGCTTATGTAGAAACTGGAACTAATAGCTGGCTATTCTTCCTGAAATATATTTCTAAAGTTCTAGAAGGTCTTTAAAAGGTAAGAAGAGTAGATAATCGAAATAATAACTATAGTAGGCTGTTGTGTTTCAGGCATGATAAAGTTAGCCATGATTACTGAATACTGGACAGCAATCATAGGGATACTTTTTTCTCTATATACACTTGTTTATAATCAGTGTCTATCACAATTTTAAATTGATACTAATTATATATATTAGAAACTTTGACAGCACATCAAAGTTCAACAACATTTTGTAGGTGATTGTTGTAGTTATAACATGATATGTACAGTTTACTATATTTAGATGCTTCTAAAACATTTTCTATTTCATCAAGAATAATAACATCTAAGACAAATGCAACATGTGAGTTAGAAGTTGGTTTGCACAATTTATGTTATATTTGGCAAATTACATAATTTTTATTAATATGTTAACTTTCTTAATTAATGATACTGCTAAGTTTAACTGTTAAGGTGGTACTAGGGAGTGGGCGGATGCGACTCCAATCAGTTTCAAAATAGAATATTATATAATATGACTCTAACCTGGTGTAATGGCAACCTTCATATCTTCTAATCACCTTTATAGGGTCCTGGAATTGATAAAACATATATAAAATGTCCATTTTTGCCATCTTAATAAGTACAAAACGGAGAAAGCCACGCCCACCAATCATGGCGTGCACCAAGTACAATGCATTTAGAGAAAACAAATAGAGCCGTTTTCTGGAAATTCATTTTACTTTTATAGTTACAAGAGGCTGAAGAAAGCTGAATTCTGTAGCTTTTCACTGAAACCATAAAATCTACCTTTCTAGGCACTATCAAACTCCGATCTTTCTCAGACACCAACTACAGTTACCCGCCATTGCTTCCCACCCACCGCCCCCTCCACCACTTGTGGGGCGTGTTTAGGTTTGTTTCTGAAAATAAACTATCAGTCTAAACATTTAGGCCCAATAATTATACCCCCGGGTGGGTGTGGCTTCCAAAAATACAGAATGGAACCAGATTGTATGCAGCAAGAAGCTTGCAAGACTAGAAACTGATTGGAGTAGCATCCGCCCACGGAAAAGACTACAACCTTAATATTTTCTAATATCTCACAATATCAGTGAACCATGGAATACAACCACAATGAATTCCAGTATCATACTCACTGGTATCAAAAGAGGAAATACATATATCATAAATGTATCAGCTTTTAATATATTGGGTGAAAGTCTACCAAAAGATATCAATGGTATTAGTAATATTGTGCCACTTCTAAATGTTACAATTCTCTTCTCAACAGTACATATTAACAACACTGATGAAACCACAGTCACTACACATACAGGTTTGTTATATTAGTTACTGTATTTCATATTATTATACTAAATCTAACAGGCATGACTAGTGTTTTAACGAATGATATTATCAGTAGTACCTTTCAAGATCAGAATCATGTAGAGTGGATATATTTACTTTCATATAATTGTACACATACTATGCTAATTCATTTATCTCTCCAGAATTAAGTGCTACTACATATGAAGTTTACGAACACACCAGAAATAAATCTGCATCCTGTGAGTAAAATGTATTTTAGTATGAAACTGACAATTATGATATGTATATAATACTGCTGTAGCTTCTGATTACAAAACTATTGTGTCATTGTCTAAATTAAATACATCTGCTACTATAACAGATAATGGAGGTACATTTCATAGTTATTATACTTCATAATAATTGTATGTACTACAAATATTGACAACATTAGAAAATACTCTGCTTCCACGTTTATCATGTGAGGTCACTACATGTAAGTCAGTTGTACATATACAATGTTTAGATATTTAAAACCTTCTCATATTTCACTGTTTACAATAACATTATCAAATCAGTTAGCATGTTTACTATGACAGCACAGTGATAATATATTTATAAGTACATGTATATGTATGTGGGAATACATGTATGGGAGCAGTTGCATGGAGAAGCCTTTTAGACCCTCTAAGATTGATTCTGATACACTGGTCATCCTGAGCTGCTTATAATTGATGAATGTATAATTGATTTATAGAAGAAATCTGACTACTTAAACCAACAGGTGCACCCAGGCCAATACATACAATTGAAACTTCTAAAAATAAGAGAATTAACATTCTTTAGTCATCACAATTAATTCTCCATATATTATATAGGCATAATTGGATCTACATTGGGTATAGTAATATCTACTATTGTATCAGTGATAGTGACATCATCAGTGTGTTTAGTGATCACTCAAAAGAGGATTCAACAATACAAGACATTACCTGAACACAAGTTACAAGATCCTGTTAATAAAACTGGTCCAGTGTATGATATTCCAAATATGAATATTAAACCTGTTCAGGATACATTTGAACTTCAAACAAATATTGCATATGGAACAGTTAATAATTAGAATCATTTATTGTGAGTTCCTGTGTGTTCCATAATGGTGTCTTAAATAGTTTACTGTTAATTTATAAAATTCATGTTATCTATATAATTTTATATATTATTATAAATTTTTAATTGTGGTACATGTAATTTTGTAGCTCTGTCTATATAATATATTTAAAGTTATGTTTTTTTGATGTTTTTCATTAGCCTTGTTGTATATATAACATGTTATCAAAGACATCAGTATTTACACTAGGTGCTTTTGTGGGAATAGAGGAAGCTTTCCCATGCACTCCCCATATGTTTACATCTGAACAATTTTATATTTTTAAAATAATTATAGCCTTCTTGTGTGATGAAGGAATTCAATTTAAGTAATAATCAACAGGAACATTCCAAAAAGCTTTAAGTAGTTTAATTACTTGTATAGCATATGAAAGATATTCCATAATGTTCCACACCTTGTTTTCAGCATTCATTGTAGTGATTCTTTGTTATAACATGTTTCTGAAAAAGGACCTCGCTCCAAAACGTTCTTCTCAAGAAGTATTATGTTATATAGAATTCCAAAAATCGCTACAATGAATAGCATATAAAAAGTTTAATCAGTGCACCAGTGACTTTTGAGATCAAATTCCTACAGTCACACATGCATGTATGTCATTATATATACACAGTATATCTATATGTATATATGTGCACATAGTAATGTCCTACATCAAAATAAATTAAACATTTCCATTTTTAAACAAGTGTATATGGAGAAAAAAACATCCCTATATTTGCTTTGTGATGACTAAGCATTGCTGATGGCACTAGTGTCTCCACTTTTCTGTGTAATCGAAAGCTGGGGCCTGAAGAAGTAAGTGTAAGCCTGATTGCAGTCTAAGTACACAGATCTTTGATGAACTGACTGAAGTATTCCTACAAGGTTCTAAATGATGACTTCCTCATATCTGAAACTTAACAACTTATTATACTTACTTGTTAAAGATTCTTGCATAATATTTATACTGTTTCTCTGCTATATACAACAGTTATTAGCAGTTTCTTAATCTTCCTGGCTTGTCTGTAGCTCGAAGAGCCTCAAACGCGCGTTCTTTTACGCGCCACGCCCATTAATTGACCGAGCCCCCGAGAATGACGCAACTTCCTTAACTACGTATACAACGCATAGTCGCGCAAGTGACACAAACATATATATATAATTATAATTATAATTATATATAATTATATATACATTAAACCCCGTGGAAAGCAATTATAGGGATGGCCCTACGGGCCATAAAAACATCCCTATGATTGCTTTACAAATTTAAGTGAAGATATGACTGCTTTGTGGTGTGCAGAATTCAGTAATCATGGCTGACTTTATCAAGCATGAAAGACAACAGCTTATTATAGTTATTATTTTGATTATATACTCTCCTGACCTTTCAAAGGACCTTGTAGAACTTTAGGAATATATTTCAGGCAGAATAGCTAGCTATTAGTTCCAGTTTCTACGTAAGCTCAACAGCTTTCTTTCTGCTGGTGTGTAGAGCTTGAACGCGCGTTCTTTTACGCGCCACGCCCATTAATTGACCGAGCCCCCGGGAATGACGCAACTTCCTTAACTACGTATACAACGCATAGTCGCGCAAGTGACACAAACATATATATATATATATAATATATATATATATACATTAAACCCCGTGGAAAGCAATTATAGGGATGGCCCTACGGGCCATAAAAATAACAAGTTCAGTATTCATAAAAATGACAAAAACAATTTCCGTGCAAATCTTAGTCATGGCCACTAAAATAATAGCACACTCGGTCATTATGTCCAGACAAAATTTTGAGGAATGTATGATATAATTATAACTAGCTAACAACACAAGGATTCTTACATTGATGAAGACTTTTTGTTGTCAAAAACTGATGTATGATGGTAATCCAAATGATAATAGATTACTGTTGCATTTGCCTGTACCTTCTTAGTTAATTCTCAAGTCCATCAATTACAGTGAGACTTCCAATAAGTGATTACTACATCATCATTATGAAGATAGTTCTTTTGAACAGTTTTGAATATCTCATAACAACTTTGCACTGTCAAAAATATAGTACTAACTGTGTGCCAAGCAGTATCCAACAGCATATGTCTATGTATATGGTGTTACATTAAATATACACTGTAAAGGTGTTCAGTCAAATGCACAATGGTACACAGCCCAATAAAATTGCAACCAAACATGCAGTGAATTAGTTATATTTAAAGTGGAAATTATAAGGATAATAACTATAAATAAATAGTACTATATGCAGTAGCAGAAACTTTCAAAGAGCATGAATGTTATGTAACAGCTTAACCAAGAGACTTTCAGCTGAAGAACAGTTCAGTAGAAATCCCCCTAATGGGCTTATGCTATTACTATCGTTAGTAACTTTCATGAGCAGTTCTCACAACTGTATACCTAGGACAAACATTGTGGCATAATTCATTTCATGAATCACATCCCTCATTTCATGTTTATACATCTTTTTCATTCGGGGAAAATGTGAAAAACATATTTATCGTAATGTTTAACTATAACAGTTGCAAAGAGATGGAAAGTATAGAATATGACATAAAACTGCTAACATTTTAATTATAAACACTTAATGGATCTCATGAAATTCTGACCAATGAGATTGTAGGAAAGGTATCATGTGCCATTGCTTTAAAATACTACTTTGTGTATTTGAGTGCAGATTTTTAATTGTCACGTGAAGTGAACCACTTACATGTGAGGTGTAATAATTTATAATTCCTATAGCACTAACAAAATAGACAACAATTTGGTATGTTGACTATCATTATGCACATATTCACATTACATCCAGAATGGCATGGATCAAACAGAGGTAATATCAGTATAACAATCTGGCAGCTTTTCTAGTCAGCCTTAGGCCCCACCTATGCAGCTGTTATAAAGAAACCACAATCAACTTCATTATCAAAATATGATGAAGTGCCTCCTCCAGTTCCCCCATATAACTATAATGATGAACCACCTAAAATACCTCCTTATATATATAGAAGGTGATGAGCCACCTCCTATTAAACCAAGTGGTGGAGAATATTCAGTATTACAAAGAGAAGAGAGAAATATAAGTATCAATAATAATTATATAAATTAATAGTGTATCAAGGAATTATCTATTGTGTAATAGCAAAAAGAAAGGAAGCTAGAAAACATTCCTCCGGGTTTGTATTCAACAATAAAACTGAGAAAAGATGAACCATTTGTGCTTGAACCAAGTGGTAAGGAATATCTCAGTATTGAAAAGAAGTGAAAGAGAGGTAAATATGATATGTGTTTAATTATGTTAACTTATATTCAAGATAATATATAGAAAAGGGAAAGAGAAACTAATCCTCAATTAGAATCAAGTGGTTATACTCAGTATTCTGTTCTGAACCAAAATGTGGTAATTACACTAATGCTCTCTTTTTTGACATTTGTACTCTATGATCTTGTTTCCTTTTTTGAGCCTCGGCATCACTTTCTAATGCTCTCTTTTTTATCTTACAGATTTTGTCTACCTCTTTTCTTTTCAAATTCTCTGTAACAGATTCTAATGCTCTTTTCTGTACAATTGCAATTATTTTTTGTTTGTTAACAACCTCTGGATTTGCTGCCTTTAGTTTTTTAAATGCATATCCACAAGAGCAAGTCAATTTACGAATGTGAATTAAATTACCACAACCTGGGCATTGCTTAGTTGGAGGGCCAAGAACACAATTAATAAGCAACAAACATAATAACATAATACTATTACCCCTTTCAATGCAAACAGACCATACTTGACATAAGGGTTATGTTTGACTGGCTTCACATGTAGCCTAAACACATTAAATGACCCAATTGCTTGTCTGTACTGTTTGACTGATATCATACTTAATGTGGGGATATTATAGATTATGCAAAGACAAAACCGCACACAACACTCAGAACACACAAATGAAGGGAAAGATACAAACAGAAGTCCTAGGGCAAAGGTGGGACTGAAAAAAAAAACTTAATTAACAAAGAAGGAAAACACAATTATGTAGGGACGGAAATAAAGTGATGGCCTAGGACAGAACAGCAACAATAACAACAACAAAATGTAAAGAAAGGAGAAATCTGAAGCAAGGTCAAAAAAACAAAACAAACCGTCACAACTGGAAAAAAACAACGACACACTAGCCTACAGGAGGGAAAATATAAAACAATTAATAACTAACCTCGGAATACTGTTATAACTTACTAAAAGACAAAAACTATAGCTGATCATCTGGAACCACCAAAGGAAAGAAACGCAAGCACGTGTAAATCTTGTTCGTGGCCCAGAGTATCCTGAGGTTTACTAAATTGGACAAAACGTGGGTGGCTGGGCGCTCCATCAGCAGCCACTGATCAGATCTTTTCCATTAATGCACAACAGAATTCCAGCAATAATATTAGCAATACTAGATTTGATGGGTTCGTGGCGGCAGAGGACACAAACTTTGATTGTTGATCTTGGACGTTTGCAGGCAGCTAACGATCTTTTTCATAATAAATACACTGTTTAGAAGAACAGAACTTCAGCAATGGCATTATTAAGACTAGTTTAGAAGTTTTCAGGTTTGTGGCAGCAGACAAAGCAATGCAAAAGAAGTTGGATAGTCGATCGTTTTTGCTGACATCAGCAAAAATTGTCAAGATGGCGTCGCACAAAGAGCTTTACACTGCTCTATCTCGGAAACGAAAACGTTTTGCAAAAATCTTTTGCATAACGTATGGAGATCTTTTCATCAGTATGCTTACCTTCACCCAAAATGTTGCAGTTTCTGAGATCAAGCGGTAACAGACAGACAGACAGACAGACAGACAGACACACACACACACACAAACAGACTACTGTAACCCTCCGCCTACGCTCGGATTTTTAATTAAGTGGCTGTGTTCACACGTGTATGCTCACTCGTTACACGATCACGATTGACACCTTAGGCTTAGGCAGTGAGAGCATGGAGGTTACTAAGCTGGGAAAAGAAAAAGGAGAGTTGTTTCCTTGAAAACAAAACTAGAAATCATATGAAGACAGGCAAGTCTCAGAGAGTTGTTGCATCTGATTTTCAGATTCCCAAGTCTACAGTTGCAATATGTAACTGTAAATATGGACCAACATTCTGTAATTAGGAGTTAAGTACAGCTACTTTCAAAATCATGGGCAGTTTCAAAGATACGAGCACCTCTTGGTCCCACACTGCCCGCATAAGAGGGGTTCCACTGTACTATATATGTACATCCCAATCATGTAAGACAAAGCTATAGCAAGTGATTAACCATTCTAGTCACAATGATACTTCATTTAGAGAAAAATGTAATTAAATCAATTATTTAATCATTAAAAGTAATGATTAACAATGTATTTAGCTGTTGCTAGCGAAGCACAGAGGTCTCTAAGACTTGCTGAAGGTACCAGAAGACAGGTATGACATTTGTGATGCTTTTTATGTAATGAAATGGTGATTGCCCGAATAATTTAGAAACTTCTATTTTGATATATCTCTGAATTATATTTTAATCCATAAGACTGGTGTTTGCAGAGCCAGTCATATATATCACTACATATATACTCTTTCATTTTTTAAAATGTCTTTTTTTTTGATTCTATATTATATTCACTAAATTATATACTTGTGGCAAGGGTTCTGTATCAGGTGCATTCATTAACAATAATTAGTAATTTTAGTTAATAATTGGTTACAGCAATGGTAATAGGACAGTAAAAAGTTGTTGTACTGCAGAGTAGTTGTGCCATTTTGACTATTGCTAACATGTACATGTACACCTCAATATCCTTGCTAAAGCTGTAATAGCAGCCATTTCTCCTTGTAAAATTGACAGAACCTCTCTTTGTAACTGTTTTGCCTCTTAGATTTGCAATTCATACTGAAGCATAGCTTGCAGATTGAAACTAAGTTTATATTTCTTCCTGGCCAACAAAATACCAGGAGGAGCAGTGCTAAACTTTAGTTGGTTTCCTGTACGAAATGTTTCAGTTCACATTATTATTTTGAATGATTAATTATTAAATTCTTCTGTTTTTGTTTCCTACAAATCCACCTCCAAATGTGCCCAACGTGACTTTAAGTTGTATTAATAGTACCAGCTTTATTATTTGAGCGAATATGTTCTTATCTCACGGTATGAGGTATCAATAACATTCTCTGATGGTGAGATGGTGACCTGTATATAATGAAACAGATGTTTCATTTACGTTTAGTGGAAGTACAGTTAATGTATCTAATGTAACTGTTGTGGCATTTGATAATACTAATAGAGAAGGTGATAGTACTGTTGTGAAGATACCTTGTGACAGTGATAGTGACAGTGAGTTACATTTCTTTGCATTTGCCCCATATTTTTGTATTGTCTTCATTTGTTTTGTATTCTATTATTTCATGGCCTGCAGTGTCATCCCTATGATTGCTTTCCCATGGGTTCGATGTATGTTTATATATATATATATATATATATATATATTCTTGTGTCACTTACACGAGTATGCGTTGTATACATAGTTAAGGAAAGTACGTCATTCCGGGAGGCGGAACCAATGAATAAGAGTGCTGGGAATTCTTTATCGTCTGCGAAACACTGTAGCATTGGAAACTTGTGCGTCCAGCTGCTCACCTTTGTTCATACACCTGGTAGCTTACTACTACTAGTATGTCTACTGCTAGTATGGAGAACAAGGAAGCTAGGCATGCTCGGTGTAAACGAGTACTTGAAAATGAAAATTTAGATAGTGTAGAAAGTACGAGTGATTTGGTCCAGCAGCATGCAAGTGGTTCATGTAGTCCAAAGAAAGCTCGTCTAACAAATTCTGACACCAGTACAGCTGTCTAACTACCTCTTCAAAACCCAGACAATTCTTGTAGCTCCTCCCACAACAATGGAGGCCAAGAACGCTTGAAGAGGAAGAGAGATAGAGAAAGAAGACAAAATGAAACAGAAGAGCAGCGTAGTATCCGATTGAATAAATAAAGGGTACTTGACCATAGACGTAGCCAAACTGAAAGTTCACAGTCAAGGGCAATACGTTTGGAAAAAATGAGACAAAGAGCTTCTATACGTAACAGTGTAGAGACTGAAGAACAAAGGTCCAGTCGGCTTGCTGATTTAAGACAACGTGCTACTGTGTGTGTCAATGAGGAGACTGAAGAAGAAAGGATCAGTCATCTTGCTGACTTGAGTCAACGTGCTAATGTACGTGTCAGTGAGGAGACTGAAGAACAAAGGACCAGTCGTCTTGCTGATTTGAGTCAACGTGCTAATGTACGTGTCAGTGAGGAGACTGAAGAAGAAAGGTCCAGCCGTTTAATTGATGCACGAATCAAAACTGCTTTTCGTGTTAGTGAAGAGACCATTGATGACAGGTCACGCAGACTTCGAGTTATGAGTGACTGTGCATATGTACGTAGAAGTAGTGAGTCATCTGAAGCTAGAGAAGTTCGTCTACAGGCACTTAGAACACATCAATCTTCAAAAGCCTGTACTACTCCTGTTCTTACACCACCGGTAAGTGGTGAGGAGCAAAGACGACTTCATCAGTTATCTCAAGATTTGGAGAAATTCAGGTCTGAGATTATTGTAAGCCCTAGTAATTTCTGCTTCTCGTGTCATCGCCTCACCTACTCCCAAGGAGGATCGTTTGTGACCTATGAAACAGTAGAGGACTTGATAGCTCCATTATATTCACATCCCACAACTATACCACTTCCTGAAGTCCCTGAAGGTGAGTGTGCTTGGTTGTGTACACGTTGTCAGTCCATACTGGGTAAAGGGAAAGTACCACCTTATGCATGTATTAACAACATACAAGTTGTTGAAGTCCCTCCTGTATTATCTGTGTTAAACACAATGGAGCAGAGGTTGATATCTAAAGTACAAGCCTTTATGAAGCTTACAGTACTTCCATTAGGTCAAAGAGCATTGGCTGGCCAAAGTATAAATTTTCCTGTTGATGTTTCTCAGGTATGTAATGCTCTACCTAGACCAATTGATGAATCTGGTGTTTTACTAGTACAATTATCATCATCAACTTCTGCTTCAACCTCAACTGCTGATGGGGGGGAAGGTTCACCTTCTAGTGTACCATCATCATCTTCTGTTACCACTCATTCCTGCAAAGGGTATGTGGGTATGTGATTAGAAAGCCTAAAATTATGAGTGCTTTACATTGGTTAAAGACTTCAAATGTATTGTATGGTGATATTCACATAGAAGATGGTAATATCACATGTGATGATAATGATGACAATAATAATGATAATATTGATGAAGATGATGATGAAAATAATGATGATAATGATGATAATACTACTACCAATGAAGAAGATGATGAACAACAAAAACAACAACAAGGTACAGTTAATGGGCCTTCCCAATTAGAAAGTTCAGTAGTTAGGACGGACTTTAACATACCTAACACAGAAGCTGTTGACATCATTCGTAATGGAGATTTCAATTATCCAGTTTATAGACTACCACGTGTTGAAGGCCAGCCTATTAGTTTGTTTACTGATGCTAAAGCAGAGGAAATGGCATTTCCCTGTTTGTTTCCAAATGGTGTCAATGGTTTCCTAACAGCCCATGATCCAGCAATAGGTATTACGGACTATATTCAAATCCGTTTACTTAATGCTGATAATAGATGGGCTAGTCACTATCCCTATTTATTGTGGTCATGTAATCTCCTTGAGCAACACAGACTGTGTGATGATGCAGTTTGCATTGCAATGAGAATCCGATCCTCCTCGGGGGGTAGGCGACCTAGAAACCATTTAGATCAAGCACAACTACAAGAGCATGACCAACAAGCTTTGACAGCTGGTGATCTATTGAGTGATACATCCTCAGAGAACCCTGACCTGTCTGAGAATTGTTTTGGTTTCATGCGTAATATTCGCGGCTCAGCTGCATATTGGCAGAGGGCTAAGCTTGATCTATTTGCGATGTTTCGTACACTTGGACCTCCCACTTTCTTCCTCACACTCAGTGCTGATGATATGAACTGGACTGATCTGCTCTACATCCTAGCAAACCGTGATGGAATGAATCTCACTGAGCAACAGGCGAAAGACTTGCCAACAACACAGCAGAAACGTCTCTTGTGAAGTTACCCTGTGATTGTTGCTCAACACTTTTCTCACCGATTCAATTCGTTTATGAAATTTATTCTAAATGGAGATGGTAAACCATTGGTGAAATTCTGGACTACTTTTGGAGGGTTGAGTTTCAGCAGAGAGGCTCACCTCACATCCATTCTCTGTGGTGGGTGAAAGATGCTCCTAATCTACGTACTGTCGAAGGTAAGAGAGCTACACCAGAGTTCATTGATAAATACATAACGTGTGGAGTACCAGTGATTGGTGAGGATGATGAATTAAGATCGCTAGCGATGAGAGTACAGAAACACACTCATACCCAAACATGCCGAAAACAAGGTCGATTCAGATGTAGATTTTATTTCCCAAAGAGAGCGAGTGCAACTACTCACTTGAAACGTAATAGGGATATCGGCAATAAAGCTAGATTCTATGTTCTGAAAAGAGAACAGGGGGATGAATACATCAATCCTTACAACCCTCACATTCTCAGAGCCTGGGGTGCCAACATGGACTTGCAAATGGTTGGCTCCGTCTACGGTGCTGCTCAGTACGTCTGCCATTATATGTGCAAAGACAAACCTAAGCAACTCAGACAGCTGATTTCTCGTAATCTAGAAAAGCTTCCCGAAAATTGTACTCAGAAATCTCGTTTGCTAAAGATAGGTAAAACCTTAATTAGTCATCGTATTCTGAGTGCTCAGGAAGCTGTTTACCGAACGACACGACACGTCTTCATTTACGTGGATCTTCGAGAGGTACAATATTTGTGAACACGGGAAGACCTCAGAAAAGGACGAGAGTAATAAAGTCAACTAGAAAGCTTCGGGAAATGGATGGTGGTGATGCTGATGTCTTTGAAAGTGGACTATATGAGCGCTATCCTGCTTGTCCACTTGGTGATCCATTCGACAATATGAACCTTGCTCACTTTGCTGTTTGGTACGCTACATCAAAGCCTCCTTCTACTTTTGGTACGTCAACTAGAGCTCAGCCTAGGTACGAACTACAAGGTAATAGTGGATGGACATACTTACGTAGAAAGCAAGTATGTCTTCGTGTACCAACACTGACTCCCGAAGCTAATGGTGACGACTACTACTACCACTTGCTTATGTTGTATTTGCCATGGCGTAACAATCCTTTGTTTCCAGGTATGTAATGCTCTACTTAGACCAATTGATGAATCTGGTGTAATACTAGTACAATCATCATCATCAACTTCTGCTTCAGCTGCCCATAACCACATTTCCACTATTCTCCATGGTTGTGTTACTGGAACTTTGTAAACACAATAAATATTTCTATGGTAATACTCACAATAGCTCTACTATCATTCAGGCCTTGTCAAATCCAAAAAAGTATGCCAACAAGGTTAAAAGGTTAATGTAGGACCCAAATCAAACAAACCACTTCCACATAAATACTTACACTGCTATAAAGCAAAATACAAAGAGCTACACTTATGTACATAGAAGTGGTTTGTTTAATTTGTTAACTTCCCAACCTTGTTTGCATGCTTTTTGGGTTTTAACATCCCTACATCTTTTTTTCATTTTTATTGACAATGTTTTTAATTATTCTTGTTTCCATTGTGTTTTTTTCTGAATATTGGGAAATTTTTTTGTAGATTGCAAAATACTGGTGCAAGTTATATATCATATGAAATCATACAACCATTAAAGCTTGTTCATCAATGAAGGTTCATCTTTTGCGATTATTTATGAATTGATTATCATTCTCTTACCTTACAGATGATGTCTATTCTCTATTTCACTTACAGATCTGTCTGCAGTCCTAGTGTCAGTCACTGTGTCAACCATTAATGCTTATCATAGTACATAATATTATTATACAATGGCTTTAATATTTATTATTATAAGAATGTATTTGGTCACAAATTTAATATGCTTATGATTCCAATGCAACAAGCACTTTTTTCCCTGCCATCCCTACATAGAGAGTACATGTACTTCTGTACTCTCTGATATACAGATATACACAATACAAAACATAACTCATATTGCTTGACAAACATGGTAACTTCTAACTTTGAATGCTCTGTGAAGCCATATTTAATTAATTACCGATTAATTTTACTTTTCTAATTAAACAAATATTTAATTAACTCAATATCGAAATTTTGATCTATGAAAATCAGATATCAATCAAAACATGAAAATTATACCCCACAAGAATATCCTACACTTATCAAAATGGCGTCCCATTTGAGATCAAATCTCTGCAGGTCCTTGCATGAGACTCTCTTCTTTCATAGTACCTGAAGATATCATCTCGGTAATAGACCAGAATTTTACTATGAATGGTGCTAGAATCATTGCGGTAGTTTAACAAACAAAAAAATGATTTGTCTGAAAACAATAATAATATGTAGTTTTGCCAATTGCTGATTCTCTACCTTAACGACAATCTTTGCCCAACTATTCATAGAAACATTAGTTATCAAAAGAGTATGTGCGTAATAAGACTCATCTTTATGATATTAGCAAAGATTTAGGTCATCACTTGTAATTTGAATGTATGGTGGCCATTTTTTTCGTGCCGACCCTACATAGAGAGTACTGCTGTACTTCCTGATATACAGACATAAATAATACAAAACATAACTACTTACCTCCCATATAACCACAATAGTGGAAAGATTTCCATATTTTGACAAAGTGCAGGTGTTATGGTCAGGGCCACTGAGAGGGGGGGGAGGCAACAGAGGCAACTGCTCCGGGGCCCCACATTCTCTTGGGGCCCCAAACGTTTTGACCATTATTATCTTACTCAATTATAGGAAACACGATTATAAAATATAATTCCACATCAAGCTAGATAAAACAATAATAATAGTTATAATTAAGTATATCTGAAACAGTGACACATGCATGTAATGCTGAATGAGTAATTATTGTTAACGAGCGCCGTCGGGACGGGACCCTTGCCTTCGTGGCAAAGTAATACAAACTATAATCTTTTTTTTTTTAAATAATTGTCAAAAGATTATAATTATGTATATATATAATAATAACACTTACTTCAGATGGTTTATATAAAACATATAAAGTAATAAAATTGCACTGGCATGTTAGTTTTTATAATAATACAATAATAGTTATATAATTATCTAAACTAACATGTCAGTACTTATTACTTTATAACTGAAAGATTTTAGTATGATTATACCAGTCTCTTCCTTGTCTATACTATAAGTCTTACATTTTAGTCTCTGTTTTATCTCAAAAAAGAAAGAAAGATCTTCAATTAGTCTTGTGAAATGTGCTATAAAGAGAGCCTAGAGCATTAAAGACAGGTCCTCAAAACTGCTGAAGTTCGAGTCACGTGCACAGCACATGACTTAAAAATTTTAAATAGGCGGAGCCTGAAAGTAATGGAGAATTCTTGGAGCTAGTGCTCGATGTTGTACCAACCACTACCCAAGTTTTGTTTGCTTTTATGTAGTGCTTTACTAGCGATAGTCATGATACAGGAGTATTTATGTTTTAATGTGTCCAGATGTTCCCAAGAGTCTTCTCGAGTCTGGAAACAGTAACCGTGAGGTATAAAAATTGTGATAACTTTAAAACGGAAGGGTTTCACCAAAAGCCTGTTGTTACTTTTGATCCTTGTATAATTTGAAGTCTTTCCATATCTAGTTCGAGCCACCAGTGTTCGTAGTTTTTGCAAAATTTTGCGAACACACACACACACAGACACACACAATATGATTACTGTACCCTTCCGCCTACGCTTCGCGGCGAGGGTAATAACACGCAATTAATTAATTAACTACACAATTAATTAGATAAAAATTTTTGGCGTGCTTCGCGCACCCTGGGCCCCTTTCAACCTCTCAGTGGCCCTGGTTATGGTCAGTGACACATTACAAATTCTTGGAAAGCAGTTGGTATCTAATTTTAAAAATTGTATGACAAATGTAACAAGAAAATAATTGTCAAGTAAAAAGTATCCCTTTACAGAAACCATTGCTTACTTCCTCATGTCTGAAACTCAATTAACCTATTTTAGTTATTTGTATATGTGCATTTCTTACTTTAATTTTGATATTACCTATCTCCAAAACATTATTAAGCCCCCACATAGGTGGAGGGGAAGGCTACTGTAATCATTTTGTCTGTCTGTCTGTTCCCAAACTTCCAGCAAATCTATGAACATTAGCACTTTGAAAATACTACCACTGAGCAGTCTTCAAATCATACAAGGATCAAAAGTAACAACAGGCGTTTGCTAAAACTAAAGTTATTTTAACTCACAATTGCCATTTCACCACTTTCTCAACACTTCTGTTATGAAAAGAGTACATGGAAAGTTGGAAACACAACTCAACTTGCTTGAAGCCTATCGCTGTTGAATCACAGCTTGAAATAAAGTAGAATTGAAGTAATAGCTCCTACAACATCGAGCTGGCTCTAAGCTTTTTGCCATGACAGTCACTTTTTAGCTCCACCTATTTCATTTCATGCATGTGATTAAACTGCAAAACAGTTTTCTACTTGATTTTTACAGTGTTTCTTTTAAACTCAGGGGCGTAGCGAGGATTTTAGAAAACTGGGGGCAAAGAAGAAATAAATGCGCGCTAAGCGCGCCAAAATTTTTGCACCCGGAAGCCACGCCCGCTATTTAAACTACGTAGGCCTATACATGTGTGATAATGTTTATCACCTGGGTGTGGCTGCTCAAAAGTCATTGAGGAGCACGCTCGCTCGAATTTATTGAAAGTTTTGTTACTCACGTAGGAAAGAGCTTTATAGTTATCCTCTCTACAATGTTTCCAAGTTAAAAGACTACTAAACATTATCTTTCAGTGCTGGAATTACCGTAAGGAGTGAAATAATATTATAACGCAATTTTATAATTTTTAATTTACAAGTGACAACTCTCACGTTTCAGAAAAAAAAGGGGGGGCAAATACTGAAACTGTACTCTTGCCTCTTGGTAGGACTTACACTGTATAGTAAATTGTAACACACAAACATATAATATAATTATATGATATAGATCTTTTATTACGTTGTCCATTTTCTTTTTTGATAATCTTTTGAGCTTCGCAAACGTAATAAACAAGTTCTTTAGATAGAACGTTTTGGCCCGGGAGCCTTCCTCAGCTTTATTATAACAAAAAAATACAACAACTGGTAGACTATTTATATCCACACACAAATGACAGATACTTGTATAAGATTGGGTCCTAAGTACAATAATTATAATGCATTGTATTCTACAATACATTGATAAACAAAAAACAACACCACATTTTCATTTCAGTGGGAATTTCTATGAACAAAATGATGGAACGGCTATGGGTTCACCGCTATCACCCATTGTGACCAACATTTTTATGGAAGGCCTGGAAGTAATGACTATCTCAACTGCTGATTTACAACCAAAGTTGTGGAAAAGATATGTAGATGACACCTTTGTGATTTGGCCACATGGGAGAGACTCACTGGATGAGTTCCTACAGCACATCAACAGCTTGCATGATCGAATTAAGTTCACTATGGAGGTTGAAAGTGAAGGAAAAATAGCCTTCTTGGACGTACAAGTAGAAAGAAAGGGATTCAGACTGATTACGTCTGTATATAGAAAGCCAACTCACACAGATAGATACCTAAATTATAGATACCTAAATTATAGATCCAATCACCATCCCAGGACAAAAATGGGTATCATTAGTTGCCTGAAAAAGAGAGCATTCAATATCTGCTCAGATAGATATTTACACAAAGAACTATGCAGACTGCAAGACGTTTTTCAAGCAAATGGGTTTCCTACCTATAGAGTTACTTGCACAATATGGGGAAACCAGTATAAGAGTGAAGGAAATAACGAAGAAAATGAAGAAGAAAAAGAGAAGACTCTGGTTCTACCTTATGTAAGAGGACTCAGTGAAGCTATCAATAGAACGTGCAAAACACTCGGAGTAGAGACAGCTTTTACCTCCAAACCTACACTCCGCTCTCTGCTAACACAAGTTAAAAGCAAAATACCTATTGAGAATAAAGTTGGGGTTATTTATGAAATACCTTGCGAATGTGGAGCTGTATATGTGGGAGAAACCGGGAGAAACCTGAAGACCAGGGTTGAAGAACATCAAAAGGCTGTTAAGAAAGGTGATATGAACAATGCTTTATCCTGCTATCATACCTCCATAGTAATGAATATCTATAACATTATCATACCTCCACTGGCCATAGTACAGACTGGGAGAATAGCATTGTTTTGGAGCAAGAACCAAACTTGCAACGTAGAAAAATCAAAGAAACCATCCATATCAGAACTACAGAGAATACAGTGAATACTGATCCTGGATTACAATTAAACCCAGCCTGGACCTTAGACAGGTTGCTCAATATCTCCAAGGACTCCTGTGATGTCATAACAGCTGCTGGAACACTCTATGATATCACACAGTCTTCATGATGTCACTATTGTTCCTCAGGACATTATATTGTGTGATATGCTTATCCTTGTATTGTGTGGTGTTGTTTTTTGTTTATCAATGTATTGTAGAATACAATGCGTTATATTGTACTTAGGACCCAATCTTATACAAGTATCTGTCATTTGTGTGTGGATATAAATAGTCTACCAGTTGTTGTATTTTTTTGTAAGCTGAGGAAGGCTCCCAGGCCGAAACATTCTACTTGTTTATTACGTTTGCGAAGCTCAAAAGATTATCAAAAAATATAATATAATCTCTGTATATATAATAATTTTTTTAATAATTATAGTCAAGTATAGTGTGCAATTATTTTCTTGTCAATAATCATTCATGTTTCCCAATCACACTTGTGGCGAGGGTTCTTCACTGCAAGTGCATTCATTATTGGCAGCTTGCTTTTTTCATGATGGTCTGTATACTGTACTGTAGCTCAAATGTGCAACTGATGCTTTTATTTACATTCATTGACTGAGCTTCCCAGAATGCTTTAACTACATACACAAGCAAAAACATGGAAAAACAAGATATATTCAGAAAAAAACATCCCTATGGGATGTTTTTCTCAATATATCTTGGCCGTATGACCCTCTATAATTATATATATATATATATATATATATACATATAATTATATATATATATATATATTATAAATATATATATAATTATATATCTTGGCTGTATGATTGCTTTACAAATGTATTAATTATTTATCAATAAACAGTTTAAAATTTTTCTTATAATTTATCAAAATTTTAAAAAAATATTAACTATTGAAAGTTATGAATGTTTCCTCAATCGTTCCCTTCGAAATACATAATTGCATTGTTGTTTGATATCTTTCAGACTATAATTACAAGGAAAATTATGTGGCATTACACTAACTATTTTATTTTCCAAATATGGAAATCTTCAAGGGACCTTTAGCCTTCTACATTCATTATTAAAAGTAGAAGTTACCAGCCTGGACCACGAGGAGGCGTCCCTTATGCCAGGCCACCCACCTTCTGAACAGAAGTCTAATTTGGTGATGGTGGATCCACCATCACCAAATTGGGACAGGGATCAATGTGTGTTGCAAACAGTGAATGTAAGCAGGGGACCCTAGGGGGTATACAACCAATCAATATGTACACAGAGTATACATAGATGGTATACACCGCCCACTAGGAAATCCCACACACAATAGAATAGAACATGTATAATAATATTAATTATTATTATAAGGCTCAATATGTACAGATAAATACAATATTAAAGTCCAGCTTTAATAACACACACAATTGTACAATAATAACAATACTAAATAAACTCTGATTATAAATAAAAGCACAAATGTATTATATAGCACAACAATAATTATTATCATACACATTTACTCCTCACGATCTTGAACATCAGCTCCTCTCACCCGATCTAACTCTTTAATTGCCAACTGAGAGGCCTTGATTTTGCTGGATACAAGATCAATTATAGCTACACCATCAAGTGTTCTGACACGACTCAAAGCAACATAAGCCATGCCATCTCCAAACACTTTGGGACCTAGGTCAATCACAGCAGCATCAAGAGATAACCCTTGTACTTTGTGAATAGTAGCAGCCCAACAGGGAAGTAAAGGTAATTGAGTCCTTTGTAGTGTGACTCCCTCTCGGCCATAGAATTTTGCCGTCACAGGTTCGATTGGAACAGCTTCTGCATCATCTTCAACACTCACTCGGCTGATACGACCAACGCGAGGATCGTGGAATTTGACCAGAACATTTTGAGGTAGCTGTCCAATTTGAGGCTGTGTCTGCTGTTCATCAGGCCAAGTAAATCCCACCACGATACCACGAGCTCCGTTTACTAGTCCATCTTCACAGAGGATGTTTCTTCGAAGCATGACTTGTGCACCAACCGCCAGTTTCAGACTTCTTGGGAGGCCAGCACAGTCATTGTCATCAGGTGGGATGAATCTCTCTGGTACATCAACATGTTGAACAACACCGTAACTCTGTCGAGCAAAATCGGAGTCGACAATTGAATGCTCACCCTTGAATTCAAACACAGTCGATGCCTGCATCAACTGTCGAAGACGGTGAGTATTGTATTCGTCCACCATGACTTTCAAAGGTAACAGACGCAGAGCATCTGTGAATGGAGACTGTTCAATATCCACTGGAGTATCTATACCAGAAGTCAGATGAGTTCTGAGCAGAGTGATATCGTCTAGAGTTTGCTGTCCAATACGAATTCTACCCAGTACTTGAGAGTAAGTGTTGTCACCCATCTGTCTCATGTTAATGGTCAGCTCCACCATTTTGAAGATATCTCTCCACAAGTGGGTAGAACCAGGATTATAACCATTACCTTCCTGAAATATAAATTTGTCTCTAACAGGTGGTAGTTGAAAGAAGTCTCCAACAGCAATGACATTGAGATCTCCGAAGAGAACTTCAGTGTCATCTGTACCTTTGATTTCAGTCAATCTCTGGTGAACAAAGTTGAGTGTCTGATATGAGACCATACTGATCTCATCAATGATGATTGTGGTGACACTCTTCCATATCATGAAGTCTCTCACTCGCTAATTTGCGATAGGCGGTTCTTTTACCATGCTCTACAGGCAAGTTGAGCGCTTTGTGAATAGTGAGACCTCCGATATTGAATGCAGCTACTCCGGTTGGAGCCATCAACATACAAGCACATCCGTCGCCAATCTGGGCACGTTCAAAGTGCTCATGAACTACACTAATCACATGACTCTTACCAGTACCAGCGCCGCCGGTAATGATAAGCCTAAGTGGCTCAGGTGGTGACTCTACAGCATGCATCTGGTACTTGTGTCGAGCTGTAGTGTAATTCAAAACGTTTCGAAAGGCTAAACGTTGTAACTCATTGAGGCTATCAACCTTTTGGTGGTATTCTGCATCTGTCATGCGTCTTTGGCCCATTGCACGTACAGTGTGATCATCATCAGCATCAGCAAGGTAATCATCGGAAGCCATGTAGTTGACTTCACCAACACCTTGCTGATCAGTAGTTAAAGCACTGCTATGACTATCAGCTAACAACGCTTCATTATAATAAATTGGGTCTGGCCCAGCACCTTCATTTTCCATCTCCATATTTCGTTGAGCTGCACCAGGAGCTATTGGGGCATAAACAGTGTCACCAAACTGATTAAGTGCCCTCAATTGACATGTAGCTCGTTCAACTTCTGCAGCAAACGAAGCTTGGTCACCACCAAGTACTAGGAGACGATCATTGTTGGAAACAAAGGATTGTTACGCCATGGCAAATACAACATAAGCAAGTGGTAGTAGTAGTCGTCACCGTTAGCTTCGGGAGTCAGTGTTGGTACACGAAGACATACTTGCTTTCTACGTAAGTATATCCATCCACTATTACCTTGTAGTTCGTACCTAGGCTGAGCTCTAGTTGACGTACCAAAGGTAGAAGGAGGTTTTGATGTAGCGTACCAAACAGCAAAGTGAGCAAGGTTCATATTGTCGAATGGATCACCAAGTGGACAAGCAGGATAGCGCTCATATAGTCCACTTTCAAAGACATCAGCATCACCACCATCCATTTCCCGAAGCTTTCTAGTTGACTTTATTACTCTCGTCCTTTTCTGAGGTCTTCCCGTGTTCACAAATATTGTACCTCTCGAAGATCCACGTAAATGAAGACGTGTCGTGTCGTTCGGTAAACAGCTTCCTGAGCACTCAGAATACGATGACTAATTAAGGTTTTACCTATCTTTAGCAAACGAGATTTCTGAATACAATTTTCGGGAAGCTTTTCTAGATTACGAGAAATCAGCTGTCTGAGTTCCTCTTTGCACATATAATGGCAGACGTACTGAGCAGCACGGTAGACGGAGCCAACCATTTGCAAGTCCATGTTGGCACCCCAGGCTCTGAAAATGTGAGGGTTGTAAGGATTAATTTATTCATCCCCCTGTTCTCTTTTCAGAACGTAGAATCTAGCTTTATTGCCGATATCCCTATTACGTTTCAAGTGAGTAGTTGCACTCGCTCTCTTTGGGAAATGAAATCTACATCTGAATCGACCTTGTTTTTGGCATGTTTGGGTATGAGTGTGTTTCTGTACTCTCATCACTAGCGATCTTAATTCATCATCCTCACCAATCACTGGTACTCCACACGTTATGTATTTATCAATGAACTCTGGTGTAGCTCTTACCTTCGACAGTACGTAGATTAGGAGTATCTTTCACCCACCACAGAGAATGGATGTGAGGTGAGCCTCTCTGCTGAAACTCAACCCTCCAAAAGTAGTCCAGAATTTCACCAATGGGTTTACCATCTCCATTTAGAATAAATTTCATAAACGAATTGAATCGGTGAGAAAAGTGTTGAGCAACAATCACAGGGTAACTACATAAGAGACGTTTCTGCTGTGTTGTTGGCAAGTCTTTCACCTGTTGCTCAGTGAGATTCATTCCATCACGGTTTGCTAGGATGTAGAGCAGATCAGTCCAGTTCATATCATCAGCACTGAGTGTGAGGAAGAAAGTGGGAGGTCCAAGTGTACGAAACATCGCAAATAGATCAAGCTTAGCCCTCTGCCAATATGCAGCTGAGCCGCGAATATTACGCATGAAACCAAAACAATTCTCAGACAGGTCAGGGTTCTCTGAGGATGTATCACTCAATAGATCACCAGCTGTCAAAGCTTGTTGGTCATGCTCTTGTAGTTGTGTTTGATCTAAATGGTTTCTAGGTCGCCTACCCCCCGAGGAGGATCGGATTCTCATTGCAATGCAAACTGCATCACACAGTCTGTGTTGCTCAAGGAGATTACATGACCACAATAAATAGGGAATGTGACTAGCCCATCTATTATCAGCCTTAAGTAAACGGATTTGAATATAGTCCGTAATACCTATTGCTGGATCATGGGCTGTTAGGAAACCATTGACACCATTTGGAAACAAACAGGGAAATGCCATTTCCTCTGCTTTAGCATCAGTAAACAAACTAATAGGCTGGCCTTCAACACGTGGTAGTCTATAAACTGGATAATTGAAATCTCCATTACGAATGATGTCAACAGCTTCTGTGTTAGGTATGTTAAAGTCCGTCCTAACTACTGAACTTTCTAATTGGGAAGGCCCATTAACTGTACCTTGTTGTTGTTTTTGTTGTTCATCATCTTCTTCAATGGTAGTAGTATTATCATCATTATCATCATTATTTTCATCATCATCTTCATCATTATTATCATTACTATTGTCATCATTATCATCACATGTGATATTACCATCTTCTATGTGAATATCACCATACAATACATTTGAAGTCTTTAACCAATGTAAAGCACTCATAATTTTAGGCTTTCTAATCACATACCCACATACCCTTTGCAGGAATGAGTGGTAACAGAAGATGATGATGGTACACTAGATGGTGAACCTTCCCCCCCATCAGCAGTTGAGATTGAAGCAGAAGTTGATGATGATAATTGTACTAGTAAAACACCAGATTCATCAATTGGTCTAGGTAGAGCATTACATACCTGAGAAACATCAACAGGAAAATTTATACTTTGGCCAGCCAATGCTCTTTGACCTAATGGAAGTACTGTAAGCTTCATAAAGGCTTGTACTTTAGATATCAACCTCTGCTCCATTGTGTTTAACACAGATAATACAGGAGGGACTTCAACAACTTGTATGTTGTTAATACATGCATAAGGTGGTACTTTCCCTTTACCCAGTATGGACTGACAACGTGTACACAACCAAGCACACTCACCTTCAGGGACTTCAGGAAGTGGTATAGTTGTGGGATGTGAATATAATGGAGCTATCAAGTCCTCTACTGTTTCATAGGTCACAAACGATCCTCCTTGGGAGTAGGTGAGGCGATGACACGAGAAGCAGAAATTACTAGGGCTTACAATAATCTCAGACCTGAATTTCTCCAAATCTTGAGATAACTGATGAAGTCGTCTTTGCTCCTCACCACTTACCGGTGGTGTAAGAACAGGAGTAGTACAGGCTCTTGAAGATTGATGTGTTCTAAGTGCCTGTAGACGAACTTCTCTAGCTTCAGATGACTCACTACTTCTACGTACATATGCACAGTCACTCATAACTCGAAGTCTGCGTGACCTGTCATCAATGGTCTCTTCACTAACACGAAAAGCAGTTCTGATTCGTGCATCAATTAAACGGCTGGACCTTTCTTCTTCAGTCTCCTCACTGACACGTACATTAGCACGTTGACTCAAATCAGCAAGCCAACTGGACCTTTGTTCTTCAGTCTCTACACTGTTACGTATAGAAGCTCTTTGTCTCATTTTTTCCAAACGTATTGCCCTTGACTGTGAACTTTCAGTTTGGCTACGTCTATGGTCAAGTACCCTTTATTTATTCAATCGGATACTATGCTGCTCTTCTGTTTCATTTTGTCTTCTTTCTCTATCTCTCTTCCTCTTCAAGCGTTCTTGGCCTCCATTGTTGTGGAAGGAGCTACAAGAATTGTCTGGGTTTTGAAGAGGTAGTTGGACAGCTGTACTGGTCTCAGAATTTGTTAGACGAGCTTTCTTTGGACTACATGAACCACTTGCATGCTGCTGGACCAAATCACTCGTACTTTCTACACTATCTAAATTTTCATTTTCAAGTACTCGTTTACACCGAGCATGCCTAGCTTCCTTGTTCTCCATACTAGCAGTAGACATACTAGTAGTAGTAAGCTACCAGGTGTATGAACAAAGGTGAACAGCTGGACGCACAAGTTTCCAATGCTACAGTGTTTCGCAGACGATAAAGAATTCTCAGCACTCTTATTCATTGGTTCCGCCTCCCGGGATGACGTACTTTCCTTAACTATGTATACAACGCATACTCGTGTAAGTGACACAAGAATATATATATATATATATATATATAAACATACATCGAACCCATGGGAAAGCAATCATAGGGATGGCCCTGCGGGCCATAACAATCATAGGGATGACACTGCAGGCCATGAAATAATAGAACACAAAACTAATGAAGACAATACAAAAATATGGGGCAAATGCAAAGAAATGTAACTCACCGTCACTATCACTGTCACAAGGTATCTTCACAACAGTACTATCACCTTCTCTATTAGTATTATCAAATGCCACAACAGTTACATTAGATACATTCACTGTACTTCCACTAAACGTAAATGAAACATCTGTTTCATTATATACAGGTCACCATCTCACCATCAGAGAATGTTATTGATACCTCATACCGTGAGATAAGAACATATTCGCTCAAATAATAAAGCTGGTACTATTAATACAACTTAAAGTCACGTTGGGCACATTTGGAGGTGGATTTGTAGGAAACAAAAACAGAAGAATTTAATAATTAATCATTCAAAATAATAATGTGACCTGAAACATTTCGTACAGGAAACTAACTAAAGTTTAGCACTGCTCCTCCTGGTATTTTGTTGGCCAGGAAGAAATATAAACTTAGTTTCAATCTGCAAGCTATGCTTCAGTATGAATTGCAAATCTAAGAGGCAAAACAGTTACAAAGAGAGGTTCTGTCAATTTTACAAGGAGAAATGGCTGCTATTACAGCTTTAGCAAGGATATTGAGGTGTACATGTACATGTTAGCAATAGTCAAAATGGCACAACTACTCTGCAGTACAACAACTTTTTACTGTCCTATTACCATTGCTGTAACCAATTATTAACTAAAATTACTAATTATTGTTAATGAATGCACCTGATACAGAACCCTTGCCACAAGTATATAATTTAGTGAATATAATATAGAATCAAAAAAAAAGACATTTTAAAAAATGAAAGAGTATGTAGTGATATATATGACTGGCTCTGCAAACACCAGTCTTATGGATTAAAATATAATTCAGAGATATATCAAAATAGAAATTTCTAAATTATTCGGGCAATCACCATTTCATTACATAAAAAGCATCACAAATGTCATACCTGTCTTCTGGTACCTTCAGCAAGTCTTAGAGACCTCTGTGCTTCGCTAGCAACAGCTAAATACATTGTTAATCATTACTTTTAATGATTAAATAATTGATTTAATTACATTTTTCTCTAAATGAAGTATCATTGTGACTAGAATGGTTAATCACTTGCTATAGCTTTGTCTTACATGATTGGGATGTACATATATAGTATAGTGGAACCCCTCTTATGCGGGCAGTGTGGGACCAAGAGGTGCTCGTATCTTTGAAACTGCCCATGATTTTGAAAGTAGCTGTACTTAACTCCTAATTACAGAATGTTGGTCCATATTTACAGTTACATATTGCAACTGTAGACTTGGGAATCTCAAAATCAGATGCAACAACTCTCTGAGACTTGCCTGTCTTCATATGATTTCTAGTTTTGTTTTCAAGGAAACAACTCTCCTTTTTCTTTTCCCAGCTTAGTAACCTCCATGCTCTCACTGCCTAAGCCTAAGGTGTCAATCGTGATCGTGTAACGAGTGAGCATACACGTGTGAACACAGCCCCTTAATTAAAAATCTGAGCGTAGGCGGAGGGTTACAGTAGTCTGTTTGTGTGTGTGTGTGTGTGTCTGTCTGTCTGTTACCGCTTGATCTCAGAAACTGCAACATTTTGGGTGAAGGTAAGCATACTGATGAAAAGATCTCCATACGTTATGCAAAAGATTTTTGCAAAACGTTTTTGTTTCCGAGATAGAGCAGTGTAAAGCTCTTTGTGCGACGCCATCTTGACAATCTTTGCTGATGTCAGCAAAAACGATCGACTATCCAACTTCTTTTGCTTTGCTTTGTCTGCTGCCACAAACCTGAAAACTTCTGAATTATCAAAACTAGTCTCAATAATGCCATTGCTGAAGTTCTGTTTTTCTAAACAGTGTATTTATTATTATGCACTTAAAATTTTTTGGCTAATTAATTATTCATGATGGGCGTGTTGATTAATAATTAATTTATTAATATTGAAATGAATAACGCAACCAAAGGAAACAATTCGAGATAGCATTCAGTCAGAGTTATAGTTTATGAAAGTATTATCCTTCTGTTACTATCCTTTCCAGCAAATTCAATCATCACTTGATCAAGTGATAATTCAGTAGACAGATCTCTCTCAATCGATATTACAGCTAGAGTTGTTCGGTCATTGTTGTACGAAGCCAGGTTTTAATGCGTTTTAAAGACAAAAATGATCGTTCACAGGACGCAGTACTTACAGCATAAGTTAAGACAATCTGTAATAATTTAATTAAATTTGGAAACACATTTTTTAGCGCCGCTAAAAAATGCGTTTCCAAATTTAATTAAATTATCAGGGTGTTTCATTTACTTCTTTAAATTAAAACAATTTTTTTCATCAAAAATTTACCCGGGCCAAGGCCCGGGTTGGCCCATTACTAGCTACGCCAATGCGAGAACTCGTTTAATATTAAAATTGCCTCATGAATTTTTAACCCTCTTTTCACTAAAACTTCAAAATTAATTTTCTCTGGAACTCCTGGTTTCCCAGCGTTTTTATTTGAGCTAGAGCATTTTCTTAGTAAGATAAATATTTTATGATATTCATAATTTAAAATCTGGAAGTTTGATTTTTCACTTTAGACACCCTATAATAAGTAGTAACTAATGAATATTCATATATTTTGCCCGAGCGCCACTTAATAACAACTTTGTTTTCAAGGAACAGAGTCTGGCTCGCGAGTATAGAGGTGGGTGTGGAAGTACTAAATTTTCAAGCGCTCGCCTTACTCTCTTCCTACTGATAACGAAGCATAAATTTAACATCAATGGCTTGCTAACAGCTCTTCTTTACAGCAAAGTAAGTTAGAATCTTGAGTCTTATAAAATGTGAGATAGAGCTGCAAGTAATTAGATTAAATTTCACATAGCAGGTGCTATAAAGCACCTTCCGCAATTAAAATTATCCCTTACAGTTTCTTAACCCGGGGGCTTTTGAAAAAAATAATGAACAACCACACCTACCATGGATGTAATAAATTATACTGATTGCAAGGTGTGGCTCAGCATCTCATTAAAATCAAAACCTTCGTTGCAACTGAATACAGGCAATTTGCATCTTTCTCCAACTACTGGAGGAATCTAACAGTCACCTCAACCTTACTTACCAATTACTGCAAGCACAGCATCTACTCAAGTCTGCAAGCGAATGCTGTTTGTCACATATTCTTCCAACATCCCTTTCTCTCTCGCTAGAACCAGCTAAAAATACATCACACAATACATCAACATCCCATTCTACTCTCCTTTCACTTTTCTTTTTTTTTTTTAATTAAGTACCCTAAGCTAACTCAACATCAAAGGGTGGACACTTGAATCAAAGCACGTACCGCTAGACCACATCCAACAAAGTGTGGGCGTTTTGGACAATAGAATGCCGACATGCCACCACCACATTGGTATACTCTCGTAATCTACAGTAATTTGGGGTGTGGCAACACCAAGACCCAGCTTTTGCAGTGAAATTTAGTAATATAATAAGTAGGTGTGGTACTTCCTATCTGACAGGATGTTGTAAAATTACAACATTAAAAAACTGAAAGTGTTATACTGGGTACCGGTGTGGTGCTCTAAAGATCCTTCCGCAAATGAAGGGTTAAATCTCTTAATTACCTCTAATTAACCTGAGCGTGTAGGCGGAGGGTTATAGTAGTCGTGTGTGTATGTGTGTGTGTTACCGTTTGATCTCCGTAACTGCAAGGTCTTACTGCATTCTGAGCATATATGCAGAATACTGGTATAGTGACAGGTAAGAAATAAAAACGATTTGTTCTGAACTCGTCTTGTTGCAGAGAAACAGCCGTGTAAATCCTTGTCGATCGGTCGCCATCTTGAAATCTTATCGTTTTTGCTGATGTCAGCAGGAACACTGAAAAACAAATTTTCGTCTTTGTTTCCTGGGCTTTGTCTATCGTCATAACGAGTGCTATTTGTGAAGTTTTGTCCGGAAATTTGCTAGTTCTCAAGAGATCTGAAGTTTACTTTGGAAGTTTGGTGTACGCATCATGGCCCACGCTCCAGGAATCGACAAATTTAGTCTAGTGGCCTTAATTTGAATAATTACAGTTAACTCTTGAACCAGATGACTACCTTACATTAATCCTGCAAAACTACTCTTTGGTTTGAGATAACTAGTTTGCATCTTGATCTACTGTAAATAACACAGTAGGTGAACAATTATAATAGTCGTTGTTTTTGTGTATGTAAGTAGCGAGGGTTCTGCACTTTAGTGCATTCATTTTAACACTGAGAGATACTCTTTCTGGATCTTCTGGGTCTTCACAAATGATAAGAGTTCCATTGTGTTCGTTCGTCACATAAAATGACAGAATGGATGCAAGTCCATTAGTGGTGTTGGTTAGTGTAGCAAAGAACCCATCAATTGGAGTACGAGTGAAACCAATATTGTCAGTATGTAAAAATAAAAAAATCTATTCTGTTCCAAAACCAGTGACATTCCATCAAAGAAAGATACTCCCATTTGAAACAGTACAGGCATACTGAGCATAAACATACAAGTCCACTGACTCGACGGACTCAGAAGAAATAAAACTAGTCGTATACCCTTGACAGAATCTTAGGAAGAATTATCATGAAAAATTTATAGACAATTATATAACTATAGCCAACAGATAAATACACCAACAATCCTTCTCCCAAAATGTCTTGGTAAACCACACCCAATTAATGTTATATATAAAGAATGTGTACTGGACTATGTTAATGTTGAAGATGCAGTATTTGGAACTTCTAATTTTAATTGGTTTTCTTGTTATTGGTAAGTTACATATAATTATTATTATAATGATGTACATAGTTATAATTAAGAGTTGTACTTATGTAGGGTTATATAAAAGTTATTTTGGGATCATATGTTAACCTACTATGATAGTACAATCCTAGACCTTGTTCGCTTGCTTTCTGGGTTTTGACTTCCCTAAATCTTCTTTCGTTTTAATTGAAAATGTTATTCTTGTAATATATTAGGTGATTGTGCAGTTGATCTTCAGTGTACTGAAGTTTGTTTACAAGATGTGGCTAAATATAGTTGTACAGTTGATGATACTACTCTTAGGTGGAGTGTTCCAAATCTAGATGACTTGGAAGGACACCCTCATATTCTGGATATTGCTACATTTCAACAACAACTACCAGATCCAACAAATACATTCACTGCAGTATTAACTGATACTAGTAATAATGATCAGTTAAATTCTACATTATCATTTATAACTACTAATCAACTCAATAATAAACAGATCAAATGTAGAGCTGGAAGTAATATTAGTACTGAAAGAACATGTAGCATAATGATACTAGGTAAGTGAGGCTGGAGGTAGTGCTATCATTACAGTAACTCCATTATAGGAACACCATCTGTCCCTTTGAATTTCAGTGTCACAGCTAATGATCCTAATACAGTGGTGGTATCATGGTCTCCTCTTAATTCCAGTCAATGTATTCACCACTATGTTGTTAGTATAGACAATGGAAATAATAAGAATACTTCTAACAGTACAACAACACTTGTTATTAACCAGCTTGTACAAGGAATGAATTATTCATTTAGTGTAACAGGAGTTGATAATGCAGGAAGAACTGGAGAAGAAAGTGAAACAGCAAGAATTACTTTAGATGGTGAGTGAATATAATATCATGTGATATTTATTCCTGGATTTATGATAGTTCCAGAATCTGTAATGGATCTGAATTTCAAACTGACTGATGAATCATTAAACATAACATGGAATGTTAGTTTATTTATACAAATTTCTAAATAATTATAATTATTATACTTATTTTATATGCTATTCAATCCAGGCTCCATCATATTCACTAAGACCTCCAGTAATTGATTATCATGTGTATCACAATATAACATCATTTGATGGATCTCTAGTACATAATGTCACTAATAACATGACACATATCACATTCAATAGTGTGTCCAAAGGTAGTCAATATATTGTGAATGTGACTGCTGAGAATATTATAGGAATAGGAGAAGAGTCTTTGATTTATGGTATGGAATGTAGTAACTATTATTAATAAATAATGGATTATTTCTGTAGTTTATATTCCCACATCAAGTACATCAACTATTAGCTCATGTGAGGAATTATTTATAATAATGTTTATCATTCATTACTTCCTTTTCTTTTCACAGCATTGAGTTCCACTGATAGCACTACAACAGGCAAGTTAATTTTTAATTGTGTCTTAGTTAATACACAGTGTTTCCTAGATGTATTGATAATAATATTCATTACTCACTACCTCCTTTTCTTTTCACAGCATTGAGTTCTACTATACCTGATAACACTGCAACAGGCGAGTTAATTCTGTTTTAATTATGTATAGTTATTAAGTTTATTTCCTAGATGTATCATTACAAACAATTATTACTATATTTTCTACAACCCTTTCAGGGAACTTTCAAAGTTCATATAGTAAGTCTTTTTCTCTTACCAGTTTAGTGATAATGTATATTGTTTTGTTTAAAGCTACTAGTAAAACAACAAATCAAATAACAACTTCTGTCATGATAGTTGCAAGTAAGGAAACACAAACACTTACTGATAATACTGGTACAATTGCTATAAAAGCAAAAAAAGTTAAATTCTCCTTGCTTTTTATATTCACTTTTAAACTCTTTATTTATGCACTGTTTAAAAATGGGGCAATTTAGTGGTTGTTTATATTTGATACCCCTAGTGGTATAATTATGTTGTCATGGAAACTTTTGATCTTTCTAACTAAAACTAAATGTTTCTCAGAAATTGAGCTGTATCTCTACATTTTGTTATACCCCTAAGGGAATCAAATATAAACAACCACTGGATCACCCCATTGTAACAGTGTGTATAGACGTTTCTTGTTAATAGCCCAAAAATTATGTGTTGCCTGCTAGATTTTCAGCTACAAGAATGCAGTTCATGATGATAGCATATTAATGCATATTGTATTTACTTTCGACATAGATACATAAATTATATATATATATATTTATATATACTATATACACATGCACATAGTTACACCATAAGCATGCATAAAATTATGCTAAAATTATATGTATATATGATGTACATACGTTTATACATAAATGCAATACAAATTATTCAAATATACATACATACATACATACATACATACATACATACATACATACATACATACATACATACATACATATATTATACATACATACATACATACATACATACATACATACATACATACATACATACATACATACATACATACATACATACATACATATAAACATGCATGCATACATACATACTTACGTACATACATACATACGTACATACATACATACATACATACATACATACATACATACATACATACATACATACAAACATGCATGCATACATACATACGTACGTACATACATACATACATACATACATACATACATACATACATACATACATACAAGTACATACATACATACATACAAACATGCATGCATACATACATACGTACGTACATACATACATACATACATACATACATACATACATACATACAAGTACATACATACATACATACAAACATGCATACTTACGTACATGCATAATTTACATACATAAATATACATGCATTCTTGCATGCAAATTACACATACACATAAATATATATGACTATATGTGCATACATTTATACAATATACATATATGATTATATACATACATGCATACATGCACATACGTTTACATACATATGTTCATATATACATAATTACATACATAATTAGTTAATTATGTATGTATATATTTAGTTTTGTGCATGCATACATACATACCATCAATTTTGCACAAGCAGAAGTGAGATGCTCTAACAAATGATTGATCATTTTGGTAGAGCAATAATATGATATAACATAATCTGCTATTCAATTTATTTACAAAAAATTTCTGCTGATGATTTAGTATTATATTAGCTATAATTCATATAACTATTGTTTAACTTAGGTGTTAGCAGTAGCAGCATGCCTGAAGAAGGAACTGCTGATAGTCCTAAATCCACCTCACCTTTGGTTCCTGTAGTTGCTTCAGTCTTTGGTATAATCTTAGCTCTTCTTGCAGTTCTTGTTTGTGTAGTTATGATTGTAGTGTATAGAAGGCGATCAGGAAGTAAGTAAAATTAACACAATAATCATTTTACCTTTAAATCATTTGATTGTAGAATACAAATCAACTGGAATCAAGGAACTAAGGTAAGTTAATAATTATGCTAAATAAAACAAGCAATCCTTTTACACTATAATTTTTACTCCATACACATGTATATATACAGCTGTAACAAAGGTGACAGAAATTTGGTATGTTGACTACCAGTATAAACATATTCACATAACCTTTTATTAATTATCATCCAGACTTCTGAACCGGGTTTCAACTCCAATGGCATGGATCAAACAGAGGTGATATCATCATACTAATCATCTTAAATTACATCATCATAGACCTTCAGTATAGAGTGAAATAAATTTGTCCTCTTTTACCTTTTATTTCTTCCGGGTTTTCTAGTCATCCTTAGGCCCCACCTATGCAGCTGTTATAAAGAAACCACATCCCACTCCATTATCACAATATGATGAAGTGCCTCCTCCAGTTCCTCCATATAACTATAATGATGAACCACCTAAAATACTTCCTTATATGGGAGGTGATGAACCACCTCCTCCTAAACCAAGTGGTGGAGAGTATTCAGTATTACAGAGAGAAGAAAGAAATGTAAGTATCAATAATACCTTAATAGTGTATCAGGAATTATCTATTGTGTAATAGCAAAAAAAAAGAAAGCCAGAAAACATTCCTCCTGGTTTGTACTCAACAATAAACCAGAGAAAAGATGAACCATTTGTGCTTGAACCAAGTGGTAAGGAATACTCAGTATTGAAAAGAAGTGAAAGAGAAGTAAATATGATGTGTTTAATTATGTTAACTTATATTCAGGATAAAATTTAATATATAGCAAAGAGAAAGAGAAAATAATATAGAATCAAGTGGTTCTGGACAATATTCTGTTCTGAATCAAAATGTGGTAATTATGCATACACCTACCTATATACACACTTATCTCATTCTTGTGTATACAGGGTAATAAAAAGACTGGTACAGGAGGAATTATATATGCTGACCTTGGAGCTCCTCCTAAAAACAGACCTATTGTACCACCTCCGTCAGGTTTCTCTGAACCTGTTGTATATTCATCAATTACAAACCCACCTCCAGTTCCTAAACGAGTAAGTATATATATATATATATATATATATAGTTATGAGTTATATTATGTTGACACATTGGATTATAGTTATCACAGAAGAAGAAAGACATGATTTATGCTCAACTTCAGCTGGAACTACCACCATCTGTCACTCCTCCTCCTCCTCCTCCTTTTAGTGTTAATATACAACAGGAGAAAGTTATATATTCTTCAGTAAACAAGCAGTTGTAATAACAACAACCACTGTCACTTTATATGTCAATTTAGTTTTCATTGTATTATGATATGTTGTAGAGACATTTTACTGTTAATATGTTCAATTACTTATGACACCCTATATCCTATAATACATGTTTTGTGTTCCTTTTTCCTTTAAGTTTATTTATTCATTATTAGATGATCAGGTGAAATGAATATTAATTAAAAAATTGTCTATACAATTCACATTTACAAGTTTTCATTTGTACTCTCATAGAATATCATAATTATTATATCCTTTATGTAATAATCCATATTATAGTAATTATAAGTATACAATCTCCTTTTGTCACTTCCACAATTTCCTTTCTTCTATCTTCTTCTGGCTATAGAGACTGCCTTCTTGTCTTTACAAGATACTATCAAATGCAAACACATTATAATTATAAAGACACTAGTCGCTGAAAACTGAATCAGTATCTAAAGCAAGCATCTAACCACATTTATACATATCAGTTAGTCAACCACGATAATTGAAACCTTATCAATTCAAACCTTTGTGAAACTGACACATGTGTATTTAGCATTCAGTTTGTGGTGATGTTGTACTTAAATTTTACTATGAAGATGGTGCAGGTAGTGACCATCATCAACAGCTTATTAACATAATTGTATGTATGTATAATTATATATAATTATGTTTGCATTTATGTAACTATGTATGTATGTATGTATGTATGTATATAATTTATGTAACTTAATGCTAAATTGTTGGTATTATTATCTCTAATAGTGTGTATTTGCATATAAGTATGTGTGTGTAATTTCGTGGTCATGTTTATAGATAAACATTATGCACTCTCAAACATAAACATCATGTATTTATTATAAACTTTTCAAATTCTAGACAAACAGTTTGAATAAACATCAATTCCTTGTATATACCATGTCCACTTAATAATAATAATAATTGTATATAGTGACATAAAATATATATACTATAGCTTCTTCATTATTACTATATAAATATACAAATACATACTGCTACACCTTGTGATGAACATAATTATATACATTGAAAACATAAGCTATACATTCCATGTATAATTATACTGATAATGTTTGTGTTTCAGTATACCATATGGTATGTACACTATTGATACCATATATGGAAGACCTTACTGTCAAACAACAGCATTTTATAATTACATTAATGAAATAGTGAATATAGTAGATACTCCTTTCTCTTATAAATGGACAACATAAGCTATATTTGACGTTGATACATAATGTTGTAATTTATATAGTATGGTATGGTATAAGATTTATAATAAGTGTATAGGTATTGTTAGGATTATAGATGTTCTCACTGAAGTATGACATTTTGTATTCTTTGGATTGTATGAGTATTATACCAGTTTGAATGAGTAATACAGCTCAATACTATCCTTACATGAAGAAACAACCTGTGTTTTTATTATATTATCAAACCACAAATGTATAATAAGGGCTGCAAAACTATTATTATGTCTATTGGTCTGTTGTAGTCAATTGTGCATGAAATGCTTTACTACTTCTTATTTCTATTTATAGAGCCATATAGAAATAGTACAATAATAATTTATGCTAAACTACGTTCCATTATAATTATTACTAATGTGAATGTTCACTAGTGATATTTTTGAACAACTACAATACAGGTCTCAATGATAATGTATGATATTGTATGATGATATGTTAATAGTACAGTATATATCATATCATAAATTGTTATGCTATAGCATCTGGTAATATTAAAATATAACTATATTGAAGGAAGTTAGATTTACTGACTTATATGATATCACGAGATTCAATTATCACAATTATGAACAATTATGAACTTCCTATATACTATATTATATTGAATTAATTACCTGATCTTATTGAACAGTCTATGGGACATATACTATGCATATGAGGCAGTATAATTTTTTTATTAACGTCTCCTTGAGCCTTAATAAAAATAATTATTATAAAATAGTTATGCCACCGTATTTCTATGGTGTGTAACAGGAAGTGTGTCTGACAGTAAGTTTATTAATACATGAAAAATAGTTAGCTATAACTAAAATCCCTGTAAGTATATGGTATTATAAATATAATTAAATTGCAGAATGTTTTGCTTTTTGATATGATTACTTGAAACGTATATGATATAACTGGAAGACATATTTGAGTCTCATGTTCAGGTATTGAGGTTAATTATGATGATTAATTGATTAATTGATTAATCAATTGATATTGAAAATTCTTTTGATTATCAATTCCAATTGATATTGAAAATTCTTTTGATTATCAATTCCAAGTTTGTGATAGTAGTTTATCACAGCACCTCAGCCGATTCCCTGGCCTATTAATTATGTATAGCCCTGTTTGAACACTCGTGAGATAATTGGTCGAATTAATTATCTCGTGTATAAGATGCCCACAATTGGCTCCAAATGGTGTATTTTATACCATGGTAACACAAAAGTATGCAATTAAATCACATTTGACATCACTGTTGTCAAGTAGTAATGTACCAATTACTGTAAAACCTGTGAAAATACAGGTAGCTGGATTGTTTAGTGGCTAGACACTAAATCTCCTTGTCTACAGGCATATACATGGTACATCAAAGGTTACCATGGTAATTGCCCATGCACTGAGGTATAGGATGTTACATTCTATAATCATAAGTCTATGTCAACAATACTTAAAATAGTGCTAATACAGATATGTGGATATGGAAACAGACTTAAGCAAACAGAAAAACTACTGAATATAATTATGTGACCAAATTTGCAAAAAGGGACATTTTCCCACAATTTAAGTTGGATTAAATACTTACATTAATTTTAATCACTTGTTATTTCGTATTTTTGTACAGGACATCAGTGCAGTTTGGTATCCTGGAAGAGGTATTGTTATACCTCTTACATAACAATTTTGTTGGCTTCCTATAGAATTAAGCAAAGTATTTTGTATCCCTTTTTTGTTACATTTGAACTCTGCAAAATTGAATTGGTTGGTATATATAGTTGCAAGGGATAGCATAAATTTCAATGTATGTCACATATGTTTTTATGGCTACATGCATGCTGTTTCTACGACTTAATGTGCACCAATTATGAAAATTGATATACTAGAATAAATTAAATTATGAGTTTGCAAGTATCCAAATCCTTTTGATAGCCAGATACAATTATTTAGTAATAAAGTTACCCAATTGTTTGGCATGAAATTATTTTGAGTGGACAGGACTCTAGGTCCCTAGCCTAAAATTATAGTGCTTCAACTTAATAATAATTATTATAGTATAAAGTAGTTATGGCATTAGCATGTATGCATTCTTAACCAATCAACTAAATATGTTAAATCCTTGCAACTGTACTAAACAAAATTTAATGTGTTGCAATTATGTTTTTGCAGTGCATGAAGGTGTGTTAAAGTTTCATGTATGTCTAACTAAAGATTCAGTTATTATAATTATCTTCTGTGGTGTTATGTGTGGACATGCTATTTTTCAGGGTCTATATGCCCGTCTATCCTAATGTATAGGGGTGATATGGTTAAAACTGATACTAACCCCTGTTGTTATGAGATTATTATCACGCAATTAAGTTTGTTGAACTTTGAGTTCTGGCAATACCTGAATTATACAGATATTTATAAAAGTATCTGTCATCCATTTTTTTTTCTGTTTATGTCAGTTAATCTTGTTCAGACATTACTGGCATGATGGAGAGAAGGTTGTATTCACATGTGAGACTATTGATGCTCCAGGGCTTGTTTGGGAACCACCTCTCTTTACCCCAGTTCAATTTGAAACTGCTCCTCAAATAAACCAACCTGAAGTTTGAGGCAAATTCGCTGTGGTAATTTCACATCTACTGCCACTCTAGATGTGATGAATGCTATACTGTTAGTGATAATGGAACTCAAATCACCTGTTTTGATGGGACAACTACTCTACCTATCCAAGTTAGCTATATAATATTACAGGTATGATTCTAGCTAGTAGGCATTCTTGTTGTTTGGTACATAGTTACATGTACATGCACTATTTATATAATAACCAGATGTTCTTAGACCACTACCCTGAACAATAAAGATGTATGCACAACCAGCTGACTACTGTAGATAAATGAAACAATTGATAGGAGGCTAAAGCTAATTGCAGTGTTCACGAAAAATGTTGAAAGATGTCCGGACATAATGCTATGTTTTTATCAATTTGAACCAGACATGAGATGAAGCACTTTAGAAAATGCTTGAGCATAATCTCAAGTAAAGCAGTTGTGATTTCATCTCAGTCCAGAATGATTTTACTATGAATGCAATTGGAATGGTGCTAGAATCATGTGATAGTTCAACAAACAAAAAAATGATTTGTCCGGAAAATAATATTAATGATGAAGATTTTGCCAGTTTTGCTTACGTGGCCATCTAGAGGGTGTTAATATACACACACTAGATAGGAAAAGGTATGTGTGTATTAAAACTTATCTGTATTATATTATATGTTTGAATACTGTTGTCAAACATAATTTATTGTTCAATAAACAGTATATATAATTATACTTCATAATTATAATGTAATGGTTTTTTATATAGGTAATATGTCTATTATAATTAATATATAATATTATACCATGGGCTCCTAATTATACTTATACATTATAACATGCCGTACCAGTGCTATATCATATTTATAATCACCAACCAAGAGGGTCTTAGGCTTGAGGGTGAGGTGATTATAAATTTGATATGATATAGCACAAGCTATAATATGAAACTTAACACAAGAGACAGTAACGATGTCACACATGAATATGAAGACTACTTATATTATTAAATGTTTCAGTTAGGTATGTATTATTGTGATTGAATTAGTGTTATACTCAGTTACTGTCAAACAATTAGAATGGAACATCCATAATTATGATGTTATACAATATAGACTCTACAGGAATGTCCAGTTTATTAGCTTTAGTCTGCAATTTATGGCGTTTATTTAAGGATATAGTTATCATAATTATGACAAACACAAAAGCATTAGCAATATGTAATTGCACGCATAATCAAGAACCCTTATATAGCTGATTATACTGCAAAATCAAGGATGATAAATTAATAGTATTCATTATTACTGATGTAAGCTATAAAAGAGCCCTTCAGCTTGATCAAGAATCTATGTGCTAAGAGTTACACTATCAAACTCATTATTCAGAGTACACAGCACAATATTCAAAGTTAAACAGAAAAATCTTTTTTCTGGACAAGTTAAAGTAAACCAATCTTCTATAGTACTGACATATTATTAATATTCGTTTATATCATGTCAATTGACACACTTAAATTTGACATTTAACGTATTCTATAGTTGACTACATAAACAATAATATTGTATCATTCATTCAGCAATTTCAAATGTTTTACCATGTGACACATCTAAAAGCTCTATGTCATCAACAGTAGCCACTAGTTAGTTATGAAAATAATAATAATTTATAAGTAAAATTAATTTTGATTGTACAGCTGTGGCAAGACCCATTGCTATTGTACTATCATCATTACCCTCGCCGCGTAGCGTAGGCGGAAGGGTACGGTAATCGTTTTGTCTGTGTGTCTGTGTGTGTGTGTGTGTGTGTGTGTGTGTGTGTGTGTGTGTTAGCAATTTTTCTGGAAAAATAAAAACATTGACATTTCAAAAGGGGTACTGGTAGACTTCAAATTATACAAGGAAAAAAAAAACGTAGGAATTCTTCTTAAACCTTTCGGTTATAAAGTTATCACAATGTTTATAACTCACGGTTACTGTTTCCAGACTTGAGAAGACTCGTGGAGGCATCTGAACACATCAAAACATAACTACTCCTGTATCATGACTATCGCTAGCAAAGCACTACATAAAAGCAAACAGAATTTGGGTAGTGGTTGCTACAACATCGAGTACTGGCTCCAAGCATTCTCCATTACTTTCAAACTCCGCCTATTTCAATTTTTCAAAGTCATGTGCTGTGCACGTTACTCGAACGTCAGCAGTAAGAGCAGTTTTGAGGACCTGTCTATGCTGTCTTTGTGGAATATTTCACAAGACGAATTGAGGATCTTTCTTTCTTCTTTCAGATAATACAGAGACTAAAATGTAAGACTTATAGTATAGACAAGGAAGAGACTAGTATAATCGTAATAAGTAGTGACATGTTAGTTTATATAATTTACATATAAATATATATATATATATATATAATTATTTATATATATATATATATATATATCTATATCTATTATAATATTATTATAAAAACTAACATGCCAGTACGGTTTTATAACTTAATATGTTTTATACACAAACTAAACAATCTGAAGTAAACATTCTCATTATTATATGACCATACAAACGAGCAATGATAATTATAATCTTTTGGCATATTATATTTCGAAATTATAGTTTGTATTACCTTGCCACGTAGGCGAGGGTCCCGTCCCGACGGTGCTTTTATTAATTACTGGAATTATATTACATTTATTGTAATGAAGAAAAGATACACAAAACATTCAACAGTATCTGGTTAATATTCAGTTAGGTCCAGTTTATGATACACTACAATGGAAGATAAACAAAGACAATGAATTACATGTACAAATAAAATTATAATATTATTCATAATAATTATAATTATGAGGTACAATTTACACATGTAGAATGTTATTTTAAGTTAAATTAATAGATTATTTGTTATATGTACATACTTAGAGACAAACATAGAAACATTCATTCAATCACAATTATTAATAATTTTTTCTGCACAAGTTCAAATAACAACAGAATGAAACACTACAAAATATTTGAGCAGTAGAAATCAACGTCATCCATTTTATGTATACTTTGATATGGGTCATATAAGAGAAGGTTCAGCTTTCAGTAATTATCCACATTCTTTATTGTAATACTATAATATGCATGTATGTCTCACTGTGAGTGAGAATTAATAGTACAGAGCTTTAGCAACAAGTCAAATAGAATTACCATTACATTATGTAAAGTACAATTGTGTAACTTTTTCTACTTAGAACTTATTTCATTCCTATTCCAAATAGAAGCAGTATTTGCAGAAACAGACCTTGCACTCTGAAGCGGAATAGTTGCTACAAGTTAATGCGTCTGTGTTCAGTAATTACCATTGATGTTATGTTGGTAAAAAACACTAATACAATTACCATCAATAATTTATGTTTTGGATAAATCATTATAGTGAAATGATTAAAAGCATATTATTGAAAGAAATGTGCAGTTACTACATGTAACCGTAAACAATAATTATAGTTAAAATAGTAAAGATTGTCATTTTCATGTTATAATTATAGGTAATACCAATATTCCATTGTTTATTAACCCTCCCCCACGTAGGCAGAGCAAAGGGTTACTGTAATCTGGTTGTTAGTAATACAGTTTTCATACTGTTATGTAGTATTATGCATACATATTTTATTGTACCTATAGTGATCAATCAGGAGCCCATAATGACGTTGACCGGAAAGAGTTACGCTTTCCGGTCAACGTCATTATGGGCTCCTGGTTCAATAAACATATTTCGTAATGTAATTGTTTTTATAAATATATAACATCATGATTATATATATATATATATATATATAATATTACATAATTATATATTTGTGTTGTGATAACTTTTATAAGTGTATCTTCAGTAAAAATGAAAACATGACATACACTTTATATACTAGGTGGAGACTGTGTGTATACTCACACAGCAAACTTGCAATTGGATACAAAAATATTGATGATTCAGTATTTGGAAGTAATTCTTCTTTCTTTTATAACTATTGGTAAGTTTTGAATATTGCACAATTAAGTATTATAGGTAAGTATGTATGTATGTATGTGCTATATATAATATACATCATATAATTATGATTATAATTATTACAAGACAATAATAATTATAAATCATAATAATAATTATATAGATACCTTTATGAGGTTTCTATGTGATTTTAGTATCTTGCAATAAACTATGTGGAAATTCTATAATTATAATATATTAGGCGATTGTGCAGTTGATCTTCAGTGTACTGAAGTTTGCTTACAAGATGTGGCTAAATATAGTTGTATAATTGATGGTACTACTCTTAGATGGAGTGTTCCAAATCTAGATGAATTGGAAGGACACTCTCATGTTCTGGATATTACTACATTTCAACAACAACTATCAGATCCAACAAATACATTCACTGCAGTATTAACTGATACTAGTAATAATGATCAGTTAAATTCTACATTATCATTTATAGCTACTAATCAACTCAATAATAAACAGATCATATGTAGAGATGGAAGTAATAGTAATACTGAAAGAACATGTAGCATAATGATACTAGGTAAGTGAGGCTGAATGTACTAATTATAGTATTTATTATAGTTCCATTATAGAAACACCATCTGTCGCTTTGAATTTCAGTGTCACAGCTAATGATCCTAATACAGTGGTGGTATCATGGTCTCCTCCTCTTAATTCCAGTCAATGTATTCACCACTATGTTGTTAGTATAGACAATGGAAATAATAAGAATACTTCTAACAGTACAACAACACTTGTTATTAACCAGCTTGTACAAGGAATGAATTATTCATTTAGTGTAACAGGAGTTGATAATGCAGGAAGAACTGGAGAAGAAAGTGAAACAGCAAGAATTACTTTAGATTGTAAGTGAATATAATATCATGTGATATTTATTCCTGGATTTATGATAGTTCCAGAATCTGTAATGGATCTGAATTTCATACTTACTGACGAATCATTGAACATAACATGGAATGTTAGTTTATTTATACAAATTTCAAAATAATTATAATTATTATACTTATTTTATATGCTATTCAATCCAGGCTCCATCATATTCACTTAGACCTCCAGTAATTGATTATCATGTGTATCACAATATCACATCATTTGATGGATCTCTAGTACATAATGTCACTAATAACATGACACATATCACATTCAATAGTGTGTCCAAAGGTAGTCAATATATTGTGAATGTGTCTGCTGAGAATATTATAGGAATAGGAGAAGAGTCTTTGATTCATGGTATGGAATGTATTAACTATTATTAATAATTTAAGGATTATTTCTATAGTTGATATTCCCATATCAAGTACATCAACTATTAGCTCATGTGAGGAATTGTTGATAATAATGTTTATCATCCATTACTTCCTTTTGTTTGACAGTATCAAGTTGCACTAACATTGTAACAGATAATATAAGTTGTTTCGTTACTTCCTTTTGTTTCACAGTATCAAGTTCCACTGACACTGCAACAGGCAAGATTAGTTAATTTTATTTTAATTGTGTCATATTTATACACAGTATTTTCTAGATGTATTAACACAGTTGACAACTACTTTTTTTTCTACCACCCAGTCAGAGAGCATTCGAAATTCATATAGTATGTTACAAGTTTTATGAATGATGATGTATAATTATTGTTTTTGTTTAAAGCTACCAGTAAAACACCCATTCAAATAACAACTTCTGTCAAGGAAATTTCAAGTACATATGTGCATATAGTACAGATATATCTATATATATATATATATACATACATTTGTATATAATTATATATACATATATATATATAGTATGATGGTGACATCATCCCTTTGATGTAGTGAGTCCTATATATTGTATATGGACCTTCCATGTGCACACTATGCAGGAGATGTCACCATCATACAATATATTGTGTATAGTATGCTAATAGGTCCTATATACTGAATATAGGACCCTTGTTTTTTGTTCTCGGATGTGATATAGCCCTCACAGGCTCGGGCTATATCACATCCTTGGACACAAAACTCAGGTCCTATATTTTGTATATAGGACGCATTAGCATACTATATAATATACATATATTATATAATATATACATTCATACACACACACAAAAGTACACATTTTACATACTTGTAATGTTAACATACATGTATATTTAAACACCTGGGCATATGTGGCATCTGCAAACACATATTGCAGAAAATTCTCATAGCTTGGTGTGAGCGTACTCAGTTTAGTTTTTAAAATTGTGTAAAGAGTACTGAAAGAGAGCTACAGTGTAAGTGAAAGTGTAAGTTATTCTAAGCAGGTAAATCAGAATAAGCACTCGCATTTTAGGAAGTCATTCATGGAAGTACTGTGGTAGGTAGTCATAGTTACAAGGTTGATAATGATGTATGGAAAGTTTCAAACAGTTCAAAGGTAGTTTAAATAACAAATGTCAACCTTGTTTCCAGAAGAAAATTAAACGCCAGACATTTCTTTAAGTATACACAGTACATATATTACTATTAGTGTTATTTTAGTTTGAAAATACTGACCACTTTTAGTTATAGTTATAGTATGTCGAGTTTATCACAATTTTAGTTATAGTTATAGTTTAGTTAACTAAAATATTAGGCTTACTAAAAGGGTTTTAGTTTCAGTTAACTAACTAAAAGTGTCCATTATTGGCTAATTTTCATTTTAGTTAATTACAATAGACTTGTAATTTAGTTAATTATGTCACAATGCCTTACTACAAGGGGTTTTAGTTATAGTAAAACAACACTAATTACATGTAAGTACATAAATGTGTGTACACATGCATAGAATTTTAATTACATATGTACATATGTAATTAATTACTGTTGTTTTTAGTATGGCTATAGTGATCCCTTTTGGTTATAGTTGTATTTTATTTAACTAACTAATATAAAAGTGCCCATTTACCAATTTCAATTTGAAAAGTCAGAATGCCTAACAAAAAGGGGTTTTGGTTATAATTAACTAAAATAACACTAATATAATTATACACATGTTGGCCTACGTCATTACGTACATACATACATATAAATTATATATTTACATGGTCCTTACAAGTAATAGTTATAACACCCCTAGGAGGGCTGTATCTGATTTACAGTCACCAATCCCGAGGGTGCGTAGCGCCCGAGGGGGAGGCGACTGTAAATCAGATACTGCCCGACTAGGCGTGTTATAAGTAATTTGTGTCATAGTAATGACGCACATCAAAGTTACCAAGCAGTTCCCATAGAAACGAAGTCACGTCATTGAAGAAACCACTCAAACCAGTGAACCACAAACTCACGTTTCACTATTCCTCTGATTTCAGGCAGCTGCAAATGTCTAGCCCTTTTCTCAAACGGTAAAATTTATCTCTCAAGAGACGAAAGAGCACTATAAAAGTTGATGGAAATGATGGCATGTTTGAAAAAGAGTGTGAAACAGATGAAGTCGATCACGACCTACCTGCCACTCAATGATTTGTAAGCCCAAAGACGTTAGCCACTTACCATCCTGATGAATCATGCCCGGATGATGTTTTGTTGTGGGATAGTTCCTCTGATCTTTCGTTGTTTTATTAATTTTGGTTATTTACATGGTTGTTGATTGTATTGTATGTGATTTAGCTTCAATGACGGTATGAGTTTGGTTACTATGTATATGTATGCTTCTAAAAAATTGCTACTTGTGTTCATTGTCAGTGATTTCAAGAAATGAATGTTTGATAATTTTTTGATTGAAAAATTGTAGCACAATTGCGAGCGAGTTGTATCACACTAGTGGGCGGATTATAAAACGCTTCTGGGTGTAGGCATTTCTACTAAATTTACATCCCGTGCGGTGTCTTTGATGTGCGTCATTACTATGACACAAATTACATATATACATGTATAATTATTTAATATAATTTGATATACACAAAATGATACATACAAATCATACATAATTATATGGGCAGACAGATGTATATGTACATACACACACAGATGTATATGTCACATACACACACATGCATACATAAACTATTGTACTAAATGTCATCTATATATGCATATGAAGTTGCTAATGTACACAAATAATGAAGTATTATGTATAGGTTATACACCGAGGTAAAGGTCTCTACTAGATTTGTCAAACCGAGAGCCGAAGGCACGAGGTTTGATAAATCTAGTAGAGACTGTACTGAGGTGTATAACGCACTTCTACCATGCGCATTTCATTCGCGCGCGAAATACAGTAACTAAGCAAATCTTTGCGCGTGGCAACAGTATACATAATTTCACTAAAAGCTCTACAGTGGCGGATATCCAGCTCCTCCTTCACAGTATAAGGTGTGGTCTTCCAACAGCAATGCGAATATGCGCTATGCAATATCGATCAAGCACGAGAAGTTCGCGATCCAAGAACAGCCCCACCCAACTCTTTTGGAATCTCATACGAGAGGAATCAATGGAGCCTCAATCACAAGCATACAAACTGGTGTCAGATTTGCAAAAAGAACAAGCATCACTATGAATTACAGTTAATAATTATAGCTACAGTTGTATAGTCCGCCTACGCTTCGCAGCTAGGGTAATAATCTTTTAATGTGTAATTTATAAACCATTATAATAAATCAATGACAACTCTGACAAAATTATTATACAATCCCGGGAGGTTTCAATATAATATTGAACCTCTCCAGGAGGTTTGATATGAGATTTATTAACCTCATTTTGAGCAATTTCATTGGTCAATTAACTAACTACAAGCATGGTAGAAATAGTGTTAATTATTTCAAATTTTGATCTTGTTTGCTAGTATATTATTTAACACATGATAATCATTTTTCAATCATAAAAAAATTTTTTAGCTATACTAAAATCATCATGTGCTGTATCATGTGACTCATCAAAATGCTATAGATCAATAGTCACTGGTCAGTTATAAAATAAAATAGCTCAACTTAATTATTCCTCATTATCATATAATTATTACTCAGGTGTGTCAGTACCTGTTGCTGTAATATCATCACTAGCAACAGGAATTATTACATTTCTAATTACATTTATTGTAATGAAAAAAAGATACAACAAACATTCAACAGTGTCTGGTAATATTCAGTTACAATCACTTGGAGAAGGAGGTCCAGTTTATGATACACCACAATGGAATATAAATCAAGACAATGAAGTACATGTAGAAACTAATAAAGCATATGGACAAATCAAGTTATGACATGTAATGGATAACTGTAATAGAAAATATTTCAGGTAGAAACTATTGTGATTGAAGATTGAATGACAGGATTTCTCATATACTCACAAACATCTATTTTAAGAAAAAAATCTATCATTTTAATCCTCTGCATGATATATAAAAATCCAAATTATAATTAAACATGTATATTCATATTCATACATAAACACACATAGCGATATCCTTTATTTTCTCAGTTTATGAAGTAAGTATTTCAAAACACCTAGTACTATAAGTAATGTACAGTATACAGATAACTATATTACTAATAAACATACATACTAAAGTCATGTCACATTATATAAACATAAATATTGCTATTCATTGAAAAGAAAAACTTTACATTTCATATAGCTATATACTGATAATGTTTATGTTTTCTGAGTACCATAATTTCTTTGTTTGTAATAATTAAAATCATGTACACTAAAATTAATGCATGGTTTATCTTAAGCTTGCCAATACTTTTTGTAATACATCAGCTACATAATTGGCACATTTTATGGTATAATAATGAGTGTGACTATAACATAGAAACACAGAACTGTCTAATAACCTCATATTATGGGTGTGGTAAAAGAATATCATTAATGATCCCAGGAAATGGACCCATAATGACACAAGAAGAGTCTGGAAATAAAAAAGCAAGATAACTCTTCAGGGTTTCATCCAGAAATATTTGTAGGGGGGGGGGGCAAAATTAGAGTTTTGAAAATGAGGTAGGGCGGTGCACGACAGCGTGGCATGTAGGGGGATCTGAGGGCATGCTCCCCCAGAAAAGTTTGGAATTATATATATATATATATATATATATATATATGTTACCATGGCAGCTGTTTGATGTGTTTAGGTGTATATTATGCATATATATACACCTCATCAAAACTTCTATTGTTAAATCATAGTATATACACCATGTCAGATATACCACTGTATACCACCTGCTAGTATTCAGAAGTTTATGTGGATATACCCAAGGGCCTATAAACCAACTAATCATGGTTTATATAAAACAATATGATTTAATTAACAATATTTCGATTATATAGATATGTATTGCACATCACTAGTATCAATAACAATCTAACCCTTTATAATGTAGGAGAGATCAGTTATCCAAGATACATAAAAATTTGAAATTAAACAGTTTTCTTTAGCCATTTCAAAAATGGAGATTAACACAACAATTAATGTCACTATTAGTGGGGATATATAAATCTTAAGAAAAAAACTACACATGTAACTACTACTTGGGATAATATTACCTAAATACATGTACATGTATGTGTATTTATCAAAATACAAATGTATATATCAAAGTCCCCACAGTTTAATACTTTGGTTTTGTATCCATCTCAATGTCCTGTGGTAATGTATCCATCTCAATATCCTAGCTGTGGTGTTGTATCTAGCTCAGGACTATTGGGCTTTCCATTGTTATTATCAATTTTATTGACACCTATAACAAAACAGAGACAGATACAAAATAAATAAAGTTTCACAACTAAACACAAACATCTGTACCTTTGGGACGTTTCACAATGTAAATAAGCTGACCAATGCTCAAAATACTCAGTCCACCCGTAGTACTACCAAATGTTATTGCAATTGCAATGAGACACTCTCTATCACAAGAATAATCAACTGGATCATCACTTGTATCATTACGATCTATAATAACTGTGTATAGGAAAAAAGTAAATTGTGTAACAGACATACATGTGTGTTTAATCCGTTGTTCCTTTGTGTTATGTTTGTGACAGACATTTTTTATTTAGTTGTGAGTGTTACAAATTTGTGGCCTCCAAACACTAAGGGTTAAAGTTTGAAATAATGTGTTTGTGGATAAGGTATTTCATAAACAGCCTTTCAGATCAGGATTCTAACCTACAAGCACATATAATCTACTCCACTGGAGAGAAAGATTTCTAAGAATCCATAGATACCTAATTACTCACAGTAAGGCAGTCATCAGACAAAACTGTTGGAAAGCTTGATAGTCAATGAAAATGCCCACAATTTAACATTGTCATGCCCCTCCCTCATGAATAATTAATTGTATCATTAAGGGTGCTTGTGAACCAGAAATCTCCCGGATAGTGAGATCAGCTCATTTTGGATGATACAATAAACATGTAAGCTAATGCAAAATTTGAAACACCATCTGATTCACAGCTGTAATATAATGTACATGTAACCCTCTACCATGTGCAAATTTTGAAAATATGATATAAACTACTGAATACGTGATAAACATTTACCTAGACAGTAAGAAAAAGTCCCCACAGTTTAATACTTTGGTTTTGTATCCATCTCAATGTCCTGTGGTTCTGTATCTAGCTCAGGACTATCTGGTGGCTTAGGACTATTGGGCTTTCCATTGTTATTATCAATTTTATTGACATCTATAACAAAACAGAGACAGATACAAAATTAATAAAGTTTCACAACTAAACACAAACATCTGTACCTTTGGGACGTTTCACAATGTAAATAAGCTGACCAATGCTAATAATAATCAGTCTACCCGTAGTACTACCAAATGTTATTGCAATTGCCTTTCTATCACAATAATCAACTGGATCATCACTTGTATCATTATGATCTAAAATAACAAGTATAGGAGAAAAGTGAATTGTGTGACATACATGTGTGTTTAATCCGTGGTTCTTTTGTGTTATGTTTGTGACAATCATTTTTATTTAATGTTGTGAGTGTTACAAATTTGTGGCCTCCAAACACTAAGGGTTAAAATCAGAATTAATGTGTTCATGAAAATGGCATTTCATAGCCTTTCAGATCAAGATTCTAAGAATAGATATCTTATTACTCGCAGTAAGGCAGCCATCAGACAAAACTGTTGGAAAGCTCTATAGTCAATGAAAATACTCACAATTTAATATTGTCATGCCCTCATGAATAATTAATTGTATCATCAAGGATGTTTGTGAACCAGAAATTTCTCAGATAGTGAGATCAGCTCTATATTTACATTTGGATGATACAATAAACATGAAAGCTAATGCAAAATTTGAAAAACTGTCTGATTCACAACTGTAATATAATGTACATGTAACTCTCTGAATGATGATATAAACTACCGAATACAAAAGATGATGACATACATTTTATAAACAACTGTTTAACTATGTATAGTTCATAATGATCATAAATACATTATTCCCTAAACAATAACTTGAAATTCGTTGGCATTCAATTGACAATTTCAGTGATAATGATAAATTTATATTTGTGTAGAATAGAATATATATTTATATCTGATTCATTACACAAGTGAATATATTACACTTACCACAATCATCATTAATCTCTTCATCCATACTAGAGGTATTAGTGATTTACCAAATGCATCCATAGCTTCCAAATTCACACGCACTGTAGAATTTGGTGGTATATCCACAATACAATAAGAAGTGTCTTCAGTAATGAAACTGGCAATATCTTCTCCATTAATAGTAGGAGAATATCCCCGCAGGACAAGAATTCTACAACAAATGATAAATATTAAATCTGAGTCAATAGTATTTCTTCATATACATGTATGCACATGTACATTACGATGCTTATAGTGACACTTAAGTATAAGTATATAATTGGTTTTTTTGATGAAAGAACTTCATTAGTTGTGGTGATCTCTTAATGCAAAAATAAATTTATGTTAACAACACTCTATTTCATGGTAAGACATGTTGTGTACTTTTTCAGGTAATTGATTGACAAATCTACAACTATAGATATGATTACCTAGCTATATGAAAGTTATAGCACCTGTGTAGTGTACCATGTAAACTATAAAACAAACACACTAAAAAAAAAACACACTAAAAAAAAAACAACAAAGTACTATACCAAAAATCAGATTGTTACCAAACACTTCATGAGATACTCACACATCTTCTAATACATGGATCTGTAACAATAATTTAAATGCAAACTACTGTGTACATTTACACATGTAAATCTTGATCAGCTTAAAACATTAACCACCATTTAAATTTTTGCATTTTATAGATTACTCAGCAAACTTTATACATCATGCAGTGAAGTGTGAGAAAATAACTGTATCAATGTTTTTAGAAATATTTTACATGACACGCAATTTCACTTCAGCCTGTTTGAAACAAAGATGAAGATAAATTTCATTATTTTGTAGGCTCCTGTTTTTTAAACATGTACTATGAAACTAGGAATGTACAATAATTATTTATAAACTCGCACAACAGAAAAATGAAGCAATTTCTCATTCTTGTTTACATATATGTACATGTACATGTATACCTGGTACCGTTAGCATTACAAGAATTAGTTACAGTTTAAGGTAAAGGAGTTTATAATGGCTCAGTGCACTGAGCCATTATAACCTCCTTTACCTAAAACTGTAATGCTAATAATACATGATGTAAAATACATAGTTACAATGACTAACAGACACTGTTTCCACTTGCAGTGGACTTGCCCAGTACAAACTCAAACTGTAGCTGCACTGAGCGTTACAAGTAGAAACAGTTTATTTGTTAAAGGACTACTTAGGATGGACAAAAAATTCTTCGATGGTTACTAACAGGTACACTGTACCAAACACTAAGTTATGAATTATATTGCAAGAGTGTCCTACATTATCATCAGAGAGTACGGCACGGAAAAAAAATGGCCACTCATACATTTCAATTGCAAGTGATGACCTGAAATCTCTGGTAATATATACAGATAGGTTTTAATGCACACATACCTGATCATATCTAGTGTTTTTATGACTACAAAACATCTTCTAGATGGCCAAAGACTGTCGTTATGGTAGAGAACCGGCGAGTGGCAAAACTGGCAAAATTATTATTAATAATAACAAACATTTCCAATAAAATGACAGAAGATGTAGGGATGTCAAAACCCCCAAAAGCATGCAAACAAGGTTGGGAAGCTAACATATAACCCAAAATCACTTCCATATAACCCTACATATGTACAGCTCTTTGTATTTTGTTTTATAGCAGTGTAAGTACTTATGTAGGGTTATATGGAAGTGACATTTTCCTCAATGTGTTTATATGCTTGCAATATGTTGATAAAGGCATGGCACAAATAATTAAAATGGTGTTCTAGGTAAAACAGTTGCATGAGGAAGCTGTTGAGAGTGAGGTATTGTATTGAAAACAGAAACCAAGACTAGGAATTTAACAGGTTAGCTGATACTGAAGGTCTCGTGTCTAAAATGTAGCTTTTATGAGGGTTAATTAGGTAAACATGAAACAAGAATAATAAAAAAACCATTTCCAATGAAGTGTAGGGATCGCAATACTAGAGCTGGGCAAGGGTTCTCCACTGCGAGTGTATTCATTATTTGCAGCTTTTATAACCTGTTTTTTATTCATGGTGGTCTGTAAATTGCACTGTAGCTCAAGTGTGCCACGTTCATTCATTGACTGAGCTTCCCAGAATGCTTTAACTACATATACAACGTTGTGACACAAGCAAATACATGGAAAAACGATCATAAGGACTAGCAAAATAACGGCCGTCATTTCACTAGGTCCTCGTAAAGTCATAGTGTTTATAGTCATAAAATAATTCAATGATTAAAAATTATTAGAAATTAAAGATGAAAGAGTAAAGATGAAAGAGTAATGATGAATAACGAAAATGAAGAATAAACAATGAACAGATACTTCTTATCTTCCTTATCACTCTGTCTACAGTGCCTTCAGCGGTTTAAGCTAGGCAAGCATAATATGTTCTAATGTAGTATGGTCTTTAAAATAATCATTATCTAGAATCATAATTTATATATTTATTATTGATACCTCATACTGTGAGATAAGAACATATTCACTCAAATCTATCTACTGGACAATAAAGCTGGTACTGTTAGCACAACTTAAAGTCACATTAGGCACATTTGGAGGTGGATCTGCAGGGGAAAAAAAGGAAGGAATATCATTCAAAATGATAATGTGACCTGAAACATTTTGTACAGAAAACTAACTAAAGTTTAGAACTGCTCCTCCTGGTTGGCTAGGATGAAATATAAACTTAGTTTCAATCTGCAAGTTATGCTTCTGTATAAATTGTTAGAATTGCAAACCTAAGAGGCAAAACTGTTAGAAAGAGAGGTTATGTGAAGCTTACAAGGATAAATGGCTGCTGATTACAGCTTTAGCAAAGATATTGAGGTGTACATGTACATGTTAGCAACAGTCAATATGGCACAACTACTGGGCAGTACAACAACTATTTACTGTCCTATACTGTCCTATACCATTGCTGTGACCAATTAGTAAATTATTTTACTAATTAAATACAGAACCCTTATATAAATAAATAAATAATTTTAAGAAACATTTTATAAAATGAAAGAGTATGTAGGGACATAATTATATCAAACCAAAAAAGCATAGAAACAAGATTGGGATGGTGCCTTGATTTGGCAACAAAATTAAATATCACTTCCACATAACAACCGTAAATAAGTATCTTTTCTTAGTGTCTTGCCTTTACTCTAGCTATATATACTTATGTAGGGTTGTTATGAGGAAGTGGTATTTAATTTTGTTGCAAAAGCAAGAAACTTGTTTCTGTGCTGTTTTGGTTTGATATTTAAAAAACCATTTCAAATAAAGATGTAGAGATCTGGGTGATTTTTAACTATCACAATATTCAATAGGTACTGAACAACAATGAATACTATCACAACAGTGAAAATATAATTTGTATACAGATTCTGAGATTTTCCATTCTGAGAATTTTTCATTTAGGGCAAAGAAATATTCTTTGCCCTCTTCACATGTTTTTCATGTTGTTGTGGATATGTTGAAGAAAGAAAATGTCAAATGTCCATAACCACATGTCCACTATTCTCCATGGTTGTGTTACTGGAACTTTGTAAACACAATAAATATTCTTTTCAATGATAAGAACATTTCGGCGCCTATAGGCCTTCTTCAGCTACGGGCCAAACTTTCTTATCACAATTGTTATTCCAGTAACACAACCATGGAGAATAGTCATACTATCTCTAATATCACTCAGGCCTTGTCAAAATCCAAAACGTATGCCAACAAGGTGGAAAGGTTAATGTTGGACCCAAAACCACTTTCATATAACCCTACATAAATAAATGCTTACACTGCTATAAAGCAAAATACAAAGAGCTATACTTAAGAATATGGAAGTGGTTTGTTTAATTTTGGGTCCTACATTAATTTCCCAAACTTGTTTGCATGCTTTTGAGTTTTTACGTCCCTACATCTTTTTTTTCATTTTTATTGAAAATGTTTTTAATTATTCTTTTAATTTTATTTCTTTATCATATCTGGTACATTGATGATATCAGTAATATAAAAAATAATTATATATTATAAAATAAAAAATAATTATATATTATAAAATAAAAAATAATTATATATTATAGCATAATTATGATAAACATAATAATTATAATTATAGTAATCGAAATTTCTTGTCTGACTATGATCAACTAACACATCAGTACGGAAGCACATTTAGTTATGCTATTTGTGCATGGACAGTTCAGTATCATCTGGGTTTACAAATTTTGCTTACATCTTATCTGTTTTGTAGAACACGATATCCACCTTAAATAATGGGTGTGGTTTAATGTATTTATGATCATTATGTATAGTTCATAATGATCATAAATACATTATTCCCTAAAACAATAACTTGAAATTCGTTGGCATTCAATTGACAATTTCAGTGATAACGATAAATTTATATTTGTGTAGAAGTTTGTGTCTGGTCAGGGCAAACCTTTTGGGCTGGCTATGGTACTGCTTCTGACTCAAGAGAATTATTGCACACCCTTCCAATTAAATAAATGTGCATCCATTTTTAAACAAGATATATTGAGAAAAAGTATCCCTATGATTGCTTTGTGGGTCATAAAAAGTAAAAATGACCGACTTTCTTGTACATGTATTTTCAAAATCAGGTAATGTAAGAATCTGTAACAAAGATGTGGAGCATCCTGTACCAGCCTTCTTTCATCATCTGGGACCATGATTCATTACACAAGTGAATATATTACACTTACCACAATCATCATTAATCACTTCATCCATACTAGTAGTATTAGTGATGTTGCCAAATGCATCCATAGCTTCCAAATTCACACGCACTGTAGAATATCCTCAATACAATAAGAAGTGTCTTCAGTAATGAAACTGGCAATATCTTCTCCATTAATAGTATAGGAAAATATCCCAGCAGAACAAGAATTCTACAACAAATGATAACTGTTAAATCTGAATCAATAGTATTTCTTCATATACATGTATGTACATATACATTATGATGCTTATAGTGACACTTAAATATAAGTATATAACTGGTTTCTTTGATGAAAGAACTTCATTAGTTAACAGCACTCTATTTCATGGTAAGACATGCTGTGTACTTTTTCCGATTGGTACTTCATTGACAAATCTACAACTATAGATATGATTACCTAGCTATATGAAAGTTATAGCACCTCTGTACCATCTAAACTAAAAAAATAACAACACAAAAAAAAACAAGTACTATACCAAAAATTAGATTGTTACCAAACACTTCATGAGATACTATTAAACATTTAACTCACACATCTTCTAATACATGGATCTGTAACAATAATTTAAATGCAAACTTCTATGTACATTTACACATGTAAATCTTGATCAATTTAAAACATTAGCCACCAATTAAATTTTTGCATTTTATACATTACAAACTTTATACATCATGGAGTCAAGTGTGAGAAAATAGCTGTATCAATGTTTTTATGGCCCGTAGGGCCATCCCTATGATTGCTTTCCACGGGGTTGAATCTATATATTATATATAATATATATATTTTCTTGTGTCCACTTGCGCGAGTATGCATTGTATACATAGTTAAGGAAGTTGTGTCATTACCAGGGGCTCGGTCAATTAATGGGTGTGGCACATAAAAGAACACGCGCTTGAGCTAATGAGTGTTACTATTGTTGCTTTGATATAATGATGTTTTGTTGACCTTATACTACAGTATGTCAAAAACATTAGTTTTACATATACATCTACTATTCTAGGAGTCTGAACAAGATGTTTTTTTTTGTGTGTTTCAAGCACTGTTTCATGCCTACAAAGTATTTGTGGGTGTGACCAATTGTGTAACATGTGGTTAGTCGGTATTTACATGTAGTCATTATGTTCTATATTAAAATATTGTGGTACTATATTTGAAAATACCACCAACCCAGAGTTGTTGATACTTTTTGAAGTATGGCCCAAATTGGTTCAACAATGGTTAGTGTGTGCGTCATTAGAAATACATCTTGAGCCAATTAACAAAGATTTAATGCTGTTAGTGACAACATAATCATAATTAACGCACCACTGGCCCAAAGAGAGAACTGTGTAGTCCCAAATAAGAAGCTCTTTGGGCACCATATGCAAAAACGCTGTGCCCACCTCTTTAATCAAGTGAAATTTTGTCTACCGTCTTTGCCTCAGTGTAAAGCCCACAGGTCAATTGGAATACATGGCACCTCTTCAAAATTCATAGGACACAACCCTCAATCCTAGGGTCTCTTGAGTTAATGTGTCAAATTAAACTATTGCCACGCCTACTTCCAGTGTCGTGTACTAATATTCTAGTTGATCAAAGACAATAATTATGTTGCTACATATTAATTACCTCTAATTTTAACACTGAGAGAATCTATATCTGGATCTTCACAAATGATAAGAGTTCCACTGTGTTCGTTTCTTACATAAAATGACAGAATGGATGTAAGTCCATAGTGGTGTTGGTTAGTGTAGCAAAGAACTCATCAATTGCAGTACGAGTGAAACCAACAGTGTCAGTATTCAAAAATAAAATAAAAATCTATTCTGTTCCAAAACCAGTGACATTACATCGAAGAAGCGTACTCTCATTTGAAGCAGTACAGGGTGTGGCTACGCCAGACTAGTCTACAGGCATACATTAAAGACCACCGACTCAGAAAAACAAAGCTAGCCGTACCCTTGACAGAATCTTAGGAAAAATTATCATGATTTACAGACAATTATATAACTATAGTCACACATACCAATAGATAAATACAGCATTACCACCAACAAAATGCAACGAAAGCTTCTCCCAAAATCTCGTGATGGTCTTGGCAAACCACACCCAATTAATGTCACAATGTAGAATGAGTACTGGATCGACCAAGTACTATACATGTTGAAGATGCAGTATTTGGAACTAATTCTAATTATTCTAATTGGTTTTCTTGTTATTAGTAAGTCACATATAATTATTATTATAATGATGTACATAATTATAATTATTAAAGAGTTGTACTTATGTAGGGTTATATGCAAGTTGTTTACTAGGGTCCCTCTAGTTTGAGTTAGTACCATCTTGACCTTGTTGACATGATTTTTGGGTTTTGACATCCCTAACTCTTTTATTTTTATTGAAAATGTTATTCTTGTAATATATTAGGTGATTGTGCAGTTGATCTTCAGTGTACTGAAATTTGTTTACAAGATGTGGCTAAATATAGTTGTACAATTGATGGTACTACTAGTAATGTTAGATGGACTGTTCCAAATCTAGATGACTTGGAAGGATTCCCTCATATTCTGGATATTGCTACATTTCAACAACAACTATCAGATCCAACAAATACATTTACTGCAGTATTAACTGATACTAGTAATAATCAGTTAAATTCTACATTATCATTTATAACTACTAATCAACTCAATAATCAGATCAAATGTAGAGCTGGAAGTAATAGTAGTACTGAAAGAACATGTAGCATAATGATACTAGGTAAGTGAGGCTGAATGTGCTAATTATAGTATTTATTATAGTTTCATTATAGGAACACCATCTGTCCCTTTGAATATCAGTGTCACAGCCATTGGTCCTAATACAGTGGTAGTATCATGGTCTCCTCCTCTTGATTCCAGTCAATGTATTCATCACTATGTTGTTAGTATAGACAATGGATATGAGAGAAACACTTCTAACAGTTCTACAACACTTGTCAGTTATTACAAGAAATGAATTATTCATTTAGTGTAACAGGAGTTGATAATGCAGGAAGAACTGGAGAAGAAAGTGAAACAGCAAGAATTACTTTAGATGGTGAGTGAATATAATATCATGTGATATTTATTCCTGGATTTATAATAGTTCCAGAATCTGTAATGGATCTGAATTTCAAACTGACTGATGAATCATTAAACATAACATGGAATGTTAGTTTATTTATAATATATATATATATATATATATATATATATATATTTATTTAAATAATTATAATTATTATACTTATTTTATATGCTATTCAATCCAGGCTCCGTCATATTCACTTAGACCTCCAGTAATTGATTATCATGTGTATCACAATATCACATCATCTGATGGATCTCTAGTACATAATGTCATTAATAACATCACATTCACTAATGTGTCCAAAGGTAGACAATATATTGTGAATGTGTCTGCTGAGAATATTATAGGAATAGGAGAAGAGTCTTTGATTAATGGTATGGAATATAGTAACTATTATTAATAATTTAAGGATTATTTCTATAGTTTATATTCCCATATCAAGTACATCAACTATTAGCTCATGTGAGGAATTGTTGATAATAATGTTTATCATTCATTACTTCCTTTTGTTTGACAGTATCAAGTCGCACTAACATTGTAACAGATAAGATTAGTTGTTTCGTTACTTCCACAGTATCAAGTTCCACTAACACTGCAACAGGCAAGATTAGTTAATTTTATTTTAATTGTGTCATAATTATACACAGTATTTTCTAGATGTATTAACACAGTTGACAACTACTTTTTTTTCTACCACCCAGTCAGAGAGCATTCAAAATTCATTTAGTATGTTACAAGTTTTATGAATGATGATATATAATTATTGTTTTTGTTTAAAGCTACCAGTAAAACACCCAGTCAAATAACCTCTGTCAAGGACATTTCAAGTACATATGTGCATACATAGTACATATATATATATATATAATTATATATATATACATGTGTATATAATTATATATACATATATATATATAGTATGATGGTGACATCATCCCTTTGATGTGGTGAGTCCTATATATTGTATAATGACCTTCCATGTGCACACTATGCAGAAGACACTAATAGTAATATATGTACCATATATACTTTAAAAAATGCCTTGCGTTTAATTCTCTTCTGGAAACAAGGTTGACATTTGTTATTTAAACTACCTTTGAACTGTTTGAAACATTCCATACATCATTATCAACCTTGTAACTATAACTACCTACCACAGTACTTCCATGAATGACTTCCTAAAATGCGAGTGCTTATTCTGATTTACCTGCTTAGAATAACTTACACTGTAGCTCTCTTTTAGTACTCTTTACACAAATTCCAAAACTAATCTGATTTTCTACAACATGTGTTTGCAAATATAGGACCTGAGTTTTGTGTCCAAGGATGTGATATAGCCCGAGCCTGCGAGGGCTATATCACATCCGAGAACACAAAACAAGGGTCCTATATTCAGTATATAGGACCTATTAGCGTACTATATACAATATATTATATGATGGTGACATTATTTTAGTTTGAAAATACTGACCGCTTTTAGTTATAGTTATAATATGTCTAGTTTATCACAATTTTAGTTATAGTTATAGTTTAGTTAACTAAAATGTTAGGCTTACTAAAAGGTTTTAGTTTCAGTTAACTAACTAAAAGTATCCATTATGGGCCAATTTTCATTTTAGTTAATTACAATAGACTTGTAATTTAGTTAATTATGTCACAATGCCTAACTAAATTGGGTTTTAATTTTAGTAAAACAACACTAATTACATGTAAGTACATAAATGTGTGTACACATGCATAGAATTTTAAATACATAATTATGTACATATATAATTAATTACTGTTGTTTTTAGTATGGCCATAGTGAACACTTTTGGTTTTAGTTGTATTTTGCCTGGTTTCTCTAACTTTTAGTTTAGTTATAGTTTAATTAAAAATGTTAGACCTACTAAAAAATAGCTTTAGTTTTAATTAACTAACTTAATAGTGCCCATTTACCAATTTCAATTTGAAAAGTCAGATTGCCTAACAAAAAGGGGTTTTGACTGAAATAACACTAATACAATTGTATTAGCGTTATTTCAGTCAAAACCCCTTTTTGTTAGGTATTATACACATGTACATTATTACATACACATGTACATTATTACATACATACATATAAATTACATGATTCTACAAATTACATATATACATGTATGATTAATTTGACATATACTTACATACAAATTACATAAATACATACATATATGGAGGTATTTGTACATTACACACATACACACATACACACACACACACATGCATACATAGACTATTGACTAAATGTCATCTATATATGCATATGGAGTTGCTAAATAATGAAGTATTATATAGTGTTAATTATTTCAAAGTTTGATCTTGTTTGCTAGTATATTCAACACACAATAATCATTTTCAATCATTAAAAATTAATTTTAGCTGTACTACAATCATCATGTGCTGTATCATGTGACTCATCAAAATCCTCTACATCAATAGTCCCTGGTCAGTTATAAAATAAAATAGCTCAACTTCCTCATTATCATATAATTATTACTCAGGTGTGTCAGTACCTGTTGCTGTAATATCATCACTAGCAACAGGAATTATTACATTTCTAATTACATTTATTGTAATGAAAAAAAGATACAACAAACATTCAACAGTGTCTGGTAATATTCAGTTACAATCACTTGGAGAAGGAGGTCCAGTTTATGATACACCACAATGGAATATAAAACAGGACAATGAAGTACATGTAGAAACTAATAAAGCATATGGACAAATCACGTTATGACATTGTGATGATAACTGTAACAGAAAATATTTCAGGTAGACATTATTGTGAATGAAGATCAAATGACAGGATCCTCTTCATGACATAAAAATCCAAATTATAATTATGCATGTATATTCATATTCATACATAAAGCAATTTTCTCAGTTTATAAAGTAAGTATTTCAAAACACCTAGTACTATTAATAATGTACAGTATACAGATAACTATATTACTAATAAACATACATACTAAAGTCATGTCACATTATATAAACATAAATATTGCTATTCATTGAAAAGAAAAACTTTACATTTCATATAGCTATTATTATACTGATAATGTTTATGTTTTCTGAGTACCATAATTTCTTTGTTTGTAATAATTAAAATCATGTACACTAAAATTAATGCATGGTTTATCTTAAGCTTGCCAATACTTTTTGTAATACATCAGCTACATAATTGGCACATTTTATGGTATAATAATGAGTGTGACTATAACATAGAAACACAGAACTGTCTAATAACCTCATATTATGGGTGTGGTAAAAGAATGTCATTAATGATCCCAGGACATGGACCCATAATGACACAAGAAGAGTCTGGAAATAAAAGAGCAAGATAACTCTAATCAAGGTTTCATCCAGAAATCTTTGTAAGGGGGGGGGGGCAAAATTAGAGTTTTGAAAATGAGGTGGGGCGGTGCACGACAGTGTCTGAGGGCATGCTCCACCAGAAAATGTTGGAATTTCAGACACCCAGAGAGTGCTCCTGGTGCATTTTCTGACCTCTAAGAGCACTTCTGTGTATGCATATAACAGTCAGTGCATGCATGACTGTGCTAAAACTTTAAGATAGACTGCCTAAATTAAAACCTTTTTAATTTGCACAGAAACTGCTGTTAGTACATCATTAAGTGTATGTTACTTGTGTCTTGAATTGGAATTTGCCCATGGATATTGTCACACAAGGAAGTTAAACATGCATGGCTAGCCCAACTTCCAAGGGGGGCAAATACCCCCCCCCCCCCCCCTAAATGAAACCCTGTAGAAGGTGGTTGGTATTGGGAGGAGAAGGAGGAGGAGCATTACTAGTATAATTTACCTAGACCCTATAGTTTGGTGAATTAAGAATGGTACAATTTACAGCAACTAAACAGGCGTGGTTTCTGTTCTGTGCATATTCCATTTTCAATTCCGTTCCATGTTTTAGAACTTCAAATTGATTGATAATCGATTAAACTCAACAGAAGTAATTAGGCCAATTAAGTCAACTAATGCAGGAAACTACTCCCATTTGATGATCAAAAAGGCTTCCTGGACATTATTTGCTGTTGCATGCTTGAAAAGTATGTCTTCTGGAATAATTAGCATAATCGATAATCAGAAGAATTTTCAATATCGATTGATTAATCATCCCAGCCCTAATACAATGTATATAATATAATTATACAAATATTATATATATACATGTATATATATAATTATATATATATATCTTATAATGAGATTGATAACCCATACATTTTCTATGGGGCGTGTAAGTTTATATTTCTCATATAAACCTCAAAATAGGTTGATATTTTAAAATATCAACCTTGTGAAACTCGACGGCGATTTCTTACGGACTCAATGACAATCTCTTGCAGGACAATCCAAGGTATGAATCTCATTCTAAAATATATCATACATAACATGTTTCATCTGTCTATATGTGTTATATAAACCTGCCAACTCGGATGATATCACCCTCGGGCTACGCCCTTGGGTGATATCTTACCTCGTGGCAGGTTTATATAACGAATATAGACCTCTGAAACATGTTATATAATACACATATATACTATGCTACCATGGCAACTGTTTGATGTGGCTAGGTGTATATTTTGCATATACACCTCTTCAAAACTTCTATTGTTTACCAACTAATCATGATTAATATAAAACATACTATGATTTAATTAACAGTAGAATTGTTGATGACCTATCACCTAACCACATCAAACTGTTGCCATAGTAGCATAGTATAATTGTAATGCTGATGTGCTACATGTGTATATACACAAAAAATCGTAAGTCAAATCATAATTATCATGCAAATAATTATGACATGTTTTGAACTTGTGATAGTCAATATTCACTAAGCTTGAAGCACAAAATTCCTCCATAGCTTACAGTTTCCTTTTCAACATTATAACTACAACAAAAACAGTACTGAGGTTGAAGCTAATGTATGATTTACACACTAAGGGCCACATACCAATCAATTTTTGTGTGTATGAAATATTGATATGGTCAAACTGGAAGGTTAATAATTAAATGATTTAGTGACCTTCACTGGTCAATACAAACATAACATAGTATAAAGAAAAGCAATCATAGGAACGACCAAATGGGCAATAATGTAAAAAATTATATAATTATACTGAAGCTGGAGCTGAAGAAGTGAAGCCAGTCAATATTTTCAGGAAAGAGTACATGTATAAATAAGTATAACTATATCCCTGGTTTCTCACTTAATATGTACTTTTTTGTGGATATGTATATGTATAATGTAAGAGTATTGTTATGTATGAATTTATTATAAGAAAACTTTTCTCAAGGAAACTCCATTTTTACATGTATCCGGTGGTGTTTCTAGAAATTGTATAACTAAAGGAGGGAGGGTTGGGAGGAAAATTCAAGTTGTGAGTTGCATTTTCTATTTGAAAAATTGAAACGCTAGTTTGCTTTTATTCTCTAAGGGAGCTCCAGTTATCCAGTACTGTGTAAAGTAACTCTTTCCTGTCTGTATGTGAACTATCCTAGTATAAATTCCTTCGCTTGCATCAATTCGCAGAAATGATAATTTTTAACAATTTTGACACTCCCCCTTTTACTAATTATGAGCAATACACTGCAAAGTTGCATGCATGACATCTAATGTAACATATCAGTTCTATTGTCAAGACCCATACAGTATAATGTGTTGTATATAATTATGAAGATGAAAAATGGTAGTATCAATTAGGGATGTGCGATACAACTAGAAAATAGTATTGTGTATTGCTGCCTAAAATATCATGATATGATATAGTATCATGATATATGAAATAGTAATTGAAATGATTATAAAATGTCCTGTTTGGTTGTACATGTAGTTGTCAAGAAATAGTAAAAGTAACCAATCAAAGTTATGCACACTAGCTTATTATAATTTCTTTAGGGTACATGTATAAAATTATGCAAATCAGAAAACCATGTTTACTAAACTATCCAATCTAGTGTATTGATATACCACAATAGCCAATATTGTCTCACAATGTTGAATGAAAATATCAATATTTCGGCGAAAATATATCAATATTATTTGCCAGTATCAATAACAATCTAACTTTTTACAATATAGGAGAGATCAGTTATCCAAGATACATAAAAATTAGAAATTAAACAGTTTTCTTTATCCACTTCATAAATGGAGATTAACACAACAATTAATGTCACTATTAGTGGGGATATATGAAATAAACTACACATGTAACTACTACTTGGGATAACAAATACATGTACATGTATGTGTATTTATCAAAATACAAATGTATATACACCCCATGTACATGTATATCAACACTTAGACAGTAAGAAAAAGTCCCCACAGTTTAATACTTTGGTGTTTCAACCATCTCGATGTTCTCTGGTTTTGTATCTAGCTCAGGACTATTGGGTTTTCCATTGTTATTATTAGTTTTATTGACATCTATAACAAAACAGAGACAGATACAAAATAAATAAAGTTTCACAACTAAACACAAACATCTGTACCTTTGAGACGTTTCACAATGTAAATAAGCTGACCAATGCTCAAAATAGTCAGTCCACCCGTAGTACTACCAAATATTGATGCAATTGCCATGAGACATTCTCTATCACAAGAATAATCAACTGGATCATCACTTGTATCACTTGTAGGAAATATAATAACTGAAAGAAAGAATAAGAGAAAAGTGAATTGTGTAACAGACAAATTAACTACACATGTGTGTTTAATCCGTTGTTCTTTTGTGTTATGTTTGTGACAATCATTTTTTATTTACTGTTGTGCGTGTTACAAATTTGTGGCCTCCAAACACTAAGGGTTAAAGTTCGAATTAATGTGTTCGTGGATAAGGTATTTCATAAACAGCCTTTCAGATCAGGATTCTAACTTACAAGCACATATCATCTACTCTGCTGGAGAGAAAAATTTCTAAGAATCCATAGATATCTTATTACTCACAGTAAGGCAGCCATCAGACAAAACTGTTGGAAAGCTCTATAGTCAATGAAAATGCCCACAATTTAATTAACATTGTCATGCCCCTCATGAATAATTAATTGTATGTCATTGAAGGTACGTGTGAACCAGAAATTTCCCAGATGGTGAGATAAGCTCTGTGATGTTTGATACCAATACCAAAATACTTGATACTTCGATTCCAGTCCCGGAGTTGCCGGGACTGAGTATGAACATTGCAACCAAATCAATTCGCTACCAGAAGCCACACCCAATTAACTAGAATAACTACTAATATTTATTAATTACATATAATCATCAAACAGTTGCAATTTTAAACTTGCAAAGTAGTTCAGCTGTTCTTGGTGTTCTTGGTGTTCTGAGTGGAGATATAGTCTTGACCAAACGTGTTAGAAGTTCTGTGTGAAACTTCTTTGAAAAGGATGATGATCCTAACTATGCTATGTGCTTGGTCAGTGGATGCAAAACAAAAATTAAACAATCCTGTGGAAATACCAGTAATTTATTGAAGCACCTGAAGGCACAACACATAAAGGAACATCAAGAGTGTATGGAAGAAATCAAGGCTACAACTGAAAAACAAAAAAAAAGAAACTGACACCATTCTCTTTTTAAACCATAACATGAAACTACCGGGGTATTATCCGAACAATCATAACATGTCACATAGTATTTCGCTGCACTGTTACTCCACTAGTAGTTGTGTTCATGTATTATTGCATATTGGCAAACAATCCCTGAATAAATAAAACCCTCCATGTGTAATATTACTTTGCCATGTACCCACGAGGGTTATGTCGTGACAGCGTCATTTCATAAATTGATATGGTGATTTGAAACCTGTCAATTTGATACTCAGACAAGGGCATAGCCAGACCTAGACCTAGCTTGTGCATATCCTGGGATAACCCTAGGACGACATCCTCCACAGGACTACTACACATACATGTACCTGTTTGAAAAGGTTATTTATGATCTGCATTTTCATATAGAAATTACTAAGACATTAGGCTTCCGAATCTGAATTATACTCCAAGGATGACACTGGAGACATTTGATCGTGACCATCAACATACTTGATGATATTTATTGATTTTATAAGCTTTAACTAAAAAAAAAAATCAATTCACTTACCTTTTTATATTTGGTATATAGTTGTTAAAAAGTGTAAGCAAACTATTGCTGATGAAAATGCAGGGAAGCCATAAAACATGTCTAAACAAACTTTGCCCAAGATTGTACTTAATTAATAATCAATCACACCCATTATAAATAATTAATCATTAATCAGGTAGAGGTGGGCGGTATACCAGTATTTAGATAAAATTCTACATTTTTCCTGTACAGCGGTATGGTATCACAAACGTTTGAATACCGAAATATCAAAATACACAACTAATTAAATAATTTATGTGCCCTGCACATACGTTTGAGCACATGGCCAGCTGAAATAGTGTTTGTTTGACTTTTCTAGGTAGCTATTGAGAGTGGTAGACAATATTCAGACATGGGTTCAAGTACATTGGTACTTAAGTACAATAAGTACAGCCCATTGGAGTACTTGCACTTATACTTAAGTCCTTTATTGTTTAAAACACATGTACTTGTACTTGTACTGAGTTTTTAGGTCAGTACTTCAAAGTACTTAATGTACTTAAAATATTACATTTAAGTACATTCAAAGTATTTCCAAGTACATCAATCATTGTTTGCATGTGTATTAAAACTTGTTTCTGTATATTACCAGAGATTTCAGCTCATCACTTGCAATTGAAACGTATGGGCGGCCGTTTTTTTTCCGTGCCATCCCTACATAGAGAGTACTACCGTACTCTCTGATTATTGGAAAGGTAACTGAAGTATAGATTAAAAGATGTCATGCATGCAAGCTAACTGAAACGTAAATTGCCATGTGCTTGATTAGTGGCTAGCCATTTTTCAGTATTGAACTGATGGCAAGTGGCTCATCTAAGACTCCAACAGTGTTAAAGCACTATGATGTGCCTAAGTACCCAGTGGGGATTTTAAAGTAATGTGTAAATAAATATTCACCAAAGGAAATCACTGGATCATGCAAGTAGTTCTTAAGTATAGCACTATTTACATGTAGTACTTTCAAATGTACCATGCCTGGACTACACATCTATTCTTCAACAGAAGATGCTACATCATACATGTGTATTTGTGTGTTAATGAGTGTTACTGTTGTTGCTTTGATATAATGATGTTTTGTTGACCTTATACTACAGTATGTCAAAAACGTTAGTTTTACATATAGATCTAGTATTATAGCAGTCTGAACAAGATGTTTATTGTGTTTCAAGCACTGTTTCATGCCTACAAAGTGTTTGTGGGTGTGACCAATTGTGTAACATGTGGTTAGTCGGTATTTACATGTAGTTATTATGTTCTATATTAAAATACTGTGGTACCATATTTGAAAATACCACCAACCCAGAGTTGTTGATACTTTTTGAAGTATGGTCCAAATTGGTTCAACAATGGTTAGTGTGTGCGTACTAACTCTATGCATGACTACATTTAATAACACTTGTTGAGTCCCTGAATATTCTTTAATTATTATTTCTAACACCTTATAACATCGTATTTTCATTATTTTCTCTCGCTCTCTTTCCTCCAGATAGGGTTCACAAAATTAATATTCTACTTGTTGCAGATTGGAAATACATCTTGAGCCAATTAACAAATATTTAATGCTCTTAGTGACAACATAATCATAATAACGCACCACTGGCCCAAAGAGAGAACTGTGCCCACCTCTTCACTGTCTTTGCCTCAGTGTAAAGCCCACAGGTCAAATGGAATACACAGCACCTCATTAAAATTCATAGGACACACTCCTCGATCCTAGGGTCTCTTATCATTAGAGTTAATGTGTCAAATTAAACTATTGCCACGCCTACTTCCAGTGTCGTGTATTCCAGTTGATCCAAGACAATAATTATGTTGCTACATATTAATTACCTGTCCTCTAATTTTAACACTGAGAGAATCTATATCTGGATCTTCTGGGTCTTCACAAATAATAAGAGTTCGATTGTGTTCGTTTCTTACATAAAATGACAGAATGGATGTAAGTCCATTAGTGGTGCTGGTTAGTGTAGCAAAGAACCCATCAATTGGAGGACGAGTGAAACCAATATTGTCAGTATGTAAGAATAAAAAAATCTATTCTGTTCCAAAACCAGTGACATTCCATCAAAGAAGCGTATATATATACTCTCAATTGAAGCAGTACAGGGATACATTCAAGTCCACCGACTCAGAAGAAACAAAACTGGCCATACCCTTGACAGAATCTTAGGAAGAATTATCATAATTTATAGACAATTATATAACTATAGTCACACATACCAATAGAGCATTTGCAACGAAAACCTTCCATCCTTCTCCCAAAATCTCGTGATCGTCTTGGCAAACCACACCCAATTAATGTAAAGAATGTGTATTGGACCAAGTACTATGTCTAAGATGCAGTATTTGGAGCTCATTCTAATTCTAATTGGTTTTCTTGTTATTGGCAAGTCACATATATATATATATAATTATTATTATGATGATGTACATAATTATAATTAAGAGTTGTACTTATGTAGGGTTATATGGAAGTTGTTTAGGGTCCCTCTAGTTTGAGTTAGTACCATCTTGACCTTGTCGACATGATTTTTGGGTTTTGACATCCCTAAATCTTTTATTTTTATTGAAAATGTTATTCTTGTAATATATTAGGTGATTGTGCAGTTGATCTTCAGTGTACTGAAGTTTGTTTACAAGATGTGGCTAAATATAGTTGTATAATTGATGGTATAATTGATGATACAATTGATGATACTACTTCGAGATGGAGTGTTCCAAATCTAAATGACTTGGAAGGATTCCCTCATATTCTGGATATTAGTACATTTCAACAACAACTATCAGATCCGACAAATACATTCACTGCAGTATTAACTGATACTAGTAATAATCAGTTAAATTCTACATTATCATTTATGGCTATTAATAAACTCAATAATAAACAGATCAAATGTAGAAATGGAAGTAATATTAGTACTGAAAAAACATGTAGTATAATGATACTAGGTAAGTGAGGCTGAATGTGCTAATTATGGTATTTATATATAGTTTCATTATAGGAACACCATCTGTCCCTTTGAATATCAGTGTCACAGCCATTGGTTCTAATACAGTGGTAGTATCATGGTATCCTCCTCTTGATTCCAGTCAATGTATTCATCACTTTGTTGTTAGTATAGACAATGGAAATAATAAGAACACTAATTCTACAACACTTGTTATTGACCAGTTAATACAAGGAATGAATTATTCATTTAGTGTAACGGGAGTTGATAATGCAGGAAGAACTGGAGAAGAAAGTGAAACAGCAAGAATTACTCTAGATGGTAAGTGAATATAATATCATGTGATATTTATTCTTGGATTTATTATAGTTCCAGAATCTGTAATGGATCTGAATTTCAAACTGAGTGATGAATTATTAAATATAACATGGAATGTTAGTTTATTTATACATAATTATTACACTTATTTTATATGCTATTCAATCCAGGCTCCATCATATTCATTTAGACCTCCAGTAATTAATTATCATGTGTATCACAATATCACATCATCTGACGGATCTCTAGTACATAATGTTACTAATAACATGACACACATCACATTCACTAATGTGTCCAAAGGTAGTCAATATATTGTGAATGTGTCTGCTGAGAATATTATAGGAATAGGAGAAGAGTCTTTGATTAATGGTATGGAATGTAGTAACTATTATTAATAATTTAAGGATTATTTCTATAGTTTATATTCCCATATCAAGTACATCAACTATTAGCTCATGTGAGGAATTGTGTTCATCATTCATTACTTCCTTTTGTTTGACAGTATCAAGTCGCACTAACATTGTAACAGATAACATTAGTTTTGTTACTTCCACATTATCGAGTTCCACTAACACTGCAACAGGCAAGATTAGTTAATTTTATTTTAATTGTGGCATAATTATACACAGTATTTCCTAGATGTATCAACACAGTTGACAACTACTTTTTTTTCTACCACCCAGTCAGAGAGCATTCAAAATTCATTTAGTATGTTACAAGTTTTATGAATGATGATATATAATTATTGTTTTTTTTAAAGCTACCAGTAAAACACCCAGTCAAATAACCTCTGTCAAGGACATTTCAAGTACATATGTGCATACATAGTACATATATATCTATATAATTATATATATAATATACATTCATACACACACAAAAGTACACATTTTACACATACTTGCAATGTTAACATACATGTATATTTAAACACCTGGGCATATGTGGCATCTGCAAACACATGTTGGAGAAAATTGTCTCGTAGCTTGGTGTGAGCCTACTCAGTTTAGTTTTAGAATTTGTGTAAAGAGTACTGAAAGAGAGCTACAGTGTCCAGGCATTTCTTTAAGTATACACGGTACATATAATATTACTCTTAGTGTTGTTTTAGTTTGACAATACCAACCACATTTAGTTATAGTTATAGTTTAAAATATTAGGCTTACTAAAAGGGTTTTAGTTTTAGGTAACTAACTAAAAGTGTCCATTATTGGCCAATTTTCATTTTAGTTAATGACAACAGACTTGTAATTTAGTTATAAGTCACAATGCCTTACTACAAGGGGTTTTAGTATTAATTTTGAATACATATTAATTACTGTTGTTTTTAGTATGGCTATAGTGACCACTTTGGTTATAGTTGTATTTTGCCTGACTTAGTTTAGTTATAGTTTAATTGTATGTTAGACCTACTAAAAAATAGCTTTAGTTTTAATTAACTAACTAAAAGTGCCCATCAGAATGGCTAACAAAAAAGGGTTTTGGTTATAATTATCTGAAATAACACTAATATAATTTATTATTATACACATGTACATCATTAATATTATACATACATATAAATAATTATATAAATACATACATAATATGGACAGACAGATGTATATGTAGATTGCACACACACACGCACACACATGCATACATAGACTATTGTTGTACTAAATGTCATCTATATATGCATATGGAGTTGCTAATGTACACAAATAATGAAGTATTATGCAGAGTTATTTATTTCAAAGTTTGATCTTGTTTGCTAGTATATTATTTAACACACGATAATCATTTTCAATCATTATAAATTAATTTTAGCTGTACTACAATCATCATGTGCTGTATCATGTGACTCATCAAAATCCTCTACATCAATAGTCCCTGGTCAGTTATAAAATAAAATAGCTCAACTTCCTCATTATCATATAATTATTACTCAGGTGTGTCAGTACCTGTTGCTGTAATATCATCACTAGCAACAGGAATTATTACATTTCTAATTACATTTATTGTAATGAAAAAAAGATACAACAAACATTCAACAGTGTCTGGTAATATTCAGTTACAATCACTTGGAGGAGGAGGTCCAGTTTATGATACACCACAATGGAATATAAAACAGGACAATGAAGTACATGTAGAAACTAATAAAGCATATGGACAAATCACGTTATGACATTGTGATGATAACTGTAACAGAAAATATTTCAGGTAGACATTATTGTGAATGAAGATCAAATGACAGGATCCTCTTCATGACATAAAAATCCAAATTATAATTATGCATGTATATTCATATTCATACGTAAAGCAATTTTCTCAGTTTATAAAGTAAGTATTTCAAAACACCTAGTACTATTAATAATGTACAGTATACAGATAACTATATTACTAATAAACATACATACTAAAGTCATGTCACATTATATAAACATAAATATTGCTATTCATTGAAAAGAAAAACTTTACATTTCATATAGCTATTATTATACTGATAATGTTTATGTTTTCTGAGTACCATAATTTCTTTGTTTGTAATAATTAAAATCATGTACACTAAAATTAATGCATGGTTTATCTTAAGCTTGCCAATACTTTTTGTAATACATCAGCTACATAATTGGCACATTTTATGGTATAATAATGAGTGTGACTATAACATAGAAACACAGAACTGTCTAATAACCTCATATTATGGGTGTGGTAAAAGAATGTCATTAATGATCCCAGGACATGGACCCATAATGACACAAGAAGAGTCTGGAAATAAAAGAGCAAGATAACTCTAATCAAGGTTTCATCCAGAAATCTTTGTAAGGGGGGGGGCAAAATTAGAGTTTTGAAAATGAGGTGGGGCGGTGCACGACAGTGTCTGAGGGCATGCTCCGCCAGAAAATGTTGGAATTTCAGACACCCAGAGAGTGCTCCTGGTGCATTTTCTGACCTCTAAGAGCACTTCTGTGTATGCATATAACAGTCAGTGCATGCATGACTGTGCTAAAACTTTAAGATAGACTGCCTAAATTAAAACCTTTTTAATTTGCACAGAAACTGCTGTTAGTACATCATTAAGTGTATGTTACTTGTGTCTTGAATTGGAATTTGCCCATGGATATTGTCACACAAGGAAGTTAAACATGCATGGCTAGCCCAACTTCCAAGGGGGGCAAATACCCCCCCCCCCCCCCCCTAAATGAAACCCTGTAGAAGGTGGTTGGTATTGGGAGGAGAAGGAGGAGGAGCATTACTAGTATAATTTACCTAGACCCTATAGTTTGGTGAATTAAGAATGGTACAATTTACAGCAACTAAACAGGCGTGGTTTCTGTTCTGTGCATATTCCATTTTCAATTCCGTTCCATGTTTTAGAACTTCAAATTGATTGATAATCGATTAAACTCAACAGAAGTAATTAGGCCAATTAAGTCAACTAATGCAGGAAACTACTCCCATTTGATGATCAAAAAGGCTATATATAATATACTATGCTACCATGGCAACTGTTTGATGTGGCTAGGTGTATATTATGCATGTACACCTCATCAAAACTTCTATTGTTAAATCATAGTATATACACCATGTCAGATACACCACTGTATACCACCTGCTAGTATTCAGAAGTTTATGTGGATATACCCAAGGGCCTATATACCAACTAATCATGGTTTATATAAAACAATATGATTTAATTAACAATATTTCGATTATATCGATATGTATTGCACATCACTAGTATCAATAACAATCTAACCCTTTATAATGTAGGAGAGATCAGTTATCCAAGATACATAAAAATTTGAAATTAAACAGTTTTCTTTAGCCATTTCAAACATGGAGATTAACACAACAATTAATGTCACTATTGGATGATACAATAAACATGTAAGCTAATGCAAAATTTGAAACACCATCTGATTCACAGCTGTAATATAATGTACATGTAACCCTCTACCATGTGCAAATTTTGAAAATATGATATAAACTACTGAATACGTGATAAACATTTACCTAGACAGTAAGAAAAAGTCCCCACAGTTTAATACTTTGGTTTTGTATCCATCTCAATGTCCTGTGGTTCTGTATCTAGCTCAGGACTATCTGGTGGCTTAGGACTATTGGGCTTTCCATTGTTATTATCAATTTTATTGACATCTATAACAAAACAGAGACAGATACAAAATTAATAAAGTTTCACAACTAAACACAAACATCTGTACCTTTGGGACGTTTCACAATGTAAATAAGCTGACCAATGCTAATAATAATCAGTCTACCCGTAGTACTACCAAATGTTATTGCAATTGCCTTTCTATCACAATAATCAACTGGATCATCACTTGTATCATTATGATCTAAAATAACAAGTATAGGAGAAAAGTGAATTGTGTGACATACATGTGTGTTTAATCCGTGGTTCTTTTGTGTTATGTTTGTGACAATCATTTTTATTTAATGTTGTGAGTGTTACAAATTTGTGGCCTCCAAACACTAAGGGTTAAAATCAGAATTAATGTGTTCATGAAAATGGCATTTCATAGCCTTTCAGATCAAGATTCTAAGAATAGATATCTTATTACTCGCAGTAAGGCAGCCATCAGACAAAACTGTTGGAAAGCTCTATAGTCAATGAAAATACTCACAATTTAATATTGTCATGCCCTCATGAATAATTAATTGTATCATCAAGGATGTTTGTGAACCAGAAATTTCTCAGATAGTGAGATCAGCTCTATATTTACATTTGGATGATACAATAAACATGAAAGCTAATGCAAAATTTGAAAAACTGTCTGATTCACAACTGTAATATAATGTACATGTAACTCTCTGAATGATGATATAAACTACCGAATACAAAAGATGATGACATACATTTTATAAACAACTGTTTAACTATGTATAGTTCATAATGATCATAAATACATTATTCCCTAAACAATAACTTGAAATTCGTTGGCATTCAATTGACAATTTCAGTGATAATGATAAATTTATATTTGTGTAGAATAGAATATATATTTATATCTGATTCATTACACAAGTGAATATATTACACTTACCACAATCATCATTAATCTCTTCATCCATACTAGAGGTATTAGTGATTTACCAAATGCATCCATAGCTTCCAAATTCACACGCACTGTAGAATTTGGTGGTATATCCACAATACAATAAGAAGTGTCTTCAGTAATGAAACTGGCAATATCTTCTCCATTAATAGTAGGAGAATATCCCCGCAGGACAAGAATTCTACAACAAATGATAAATATTAAATCTGAGTCAATAGTATTTCTTCATATACATGTATGCACATGTACATTACGATGCTTATAGTGACACTTAAGTATAAGTATATAATTGGTTTTTTTGATGAAAGAACTTCATTAGTTGTGGTGATCTCTTAATGCAAAAATAAATTTATGTTAACAACACTCTATTTCATGGTAAGACATGTTGTGTACTTTTTCAGGTAATTGATTGACAAATCTACAACTATAGATATGATTACCTAGCTATATGAAAGTTATAGCACCTGTGTAGTGTACCATGTAAACTATAAAACAAACACACTAAAAAAAAAACACACTAAAAAAAAAACAACAAAGTACTATACCAAAAATCAGATTGTTACCAAACACTTCATGAGATACTCACACATCTTCTAATACATGGATCTGTAACAATAATTTAAATGCAAACTACTGTGTACATTTACACATGTAAATCTTGATCAGCTTAAAACATTAACCACCATTTAAATTTTTGCATTTTATAGATTACTCAGCAAACTTTATACATCATGCAGTGAAGTGTGAGAAAATAACTGTATCAATGTTTTTAGAAATATTTTACATGACACGCAATTTCACTTCAGCCTGTTTGAAACAAAGATGAAGATAAATTTCATTATTTTGTAGGCTCCTGTTTTTTAAACATGTACTATGAAACTAGGAATGTACAATAATTATTTATAAACTCGCACAACAGAAAAATGAAGCAATTTCTCATTCTTGTTTACATATATGTACATGTACATGTATACCTGGTACCGTTAGCATTACAAGAATTAGTTACAGTTTAAGGTAAAGGAGTTTATAATGGCTCAGTGCACTGAGCCATTATAACCTCCTTTACCTAAAACTGTAATGCTAATAATACATGATGTAAAATACATAGTTACAATGACTAACAGACACTGTTTCCACTTGCAGTGGACTTGCCCAGTACAAACTCAAACTGTAGCTGCACTGAGCGTTACAAGTAGAAACAGTTTATTTGTTAAAGGACTACTTAGGATGGACAAAAAATTCTTCGATGGTTACTAACAGGTACACTGTACCAAACACTAAGTTATGAATTATATTGCAAGAGTGTCCTACATTATCATCAGAGAGTACGGCACGGAAAAAAAATGGCCACTCATACATTTCAATTGCAAGTGATGACCTGAAATCTCTGGTAATATATACAGATAGGTTTTAATGCACACATACCTGATCATATCTAGTGTTTTTATGACTACAAAACATCTTCTAGATGGCCAAAGACTGTCGTTATGGTAGAGAACCGGCGAGTGGCAAAACTGGCAAAATTATTATTAATAATAACAAACATTTCCAATAAAATGACAGAAGATGTAGGGATGTCAAAACCCCCAAAAGCATGCAAACAAGGTTGGGAAGCTAACATATAACCCAAAATCACTTCCATATAACCCTACATATGTACAGCTCTTTGTATTTTGTTTTATAGCAGTGTAAGTACTTATGTAGGGTTATATGGAAGTGACATTTTCCTCAATGTGTTTATATGCTTGCAATATGTTGATAAAGGCATGGCACAAATAATTAAAATGGTGTTCTAGGTAAAACAGTTGCATGAGGAAGCTGTTGAGAGTGAGGTATTGTATTGAAAACAGAAACCAAGACTAGGAATTTAACAGGTTAGCTGATACTGAAGGTCTCGTGTCTAAAATGTAGCTTTTATGAGGGTTAATTAGGTAAACATGAAACAAGAATAATAAAAAAACCATTTCCAATGAAGTGTAGGGATCGCAATACTAGAGCTGGGCAAGGGTTCTCCACTGCGAGTGTATTCATTATTTGCAGCTTTTATAACCTGTTTTTTATTCATGGTGGTCTGTAAATTGCACTGTAGCTCAAGTGTGCCACGTTCATTCATTGACTGAGCTTCCCAGAATGCTTTAACTACATATACAACGTTGTGACACAAGCAAATACATGGAAAAACGATCATAAGGACTAGCAAAATAACGGCCGTCATTTCACTAGGTCCTCGTAAAGTCATAGTGTTTATAGTCATAAAATAATTCAATGATTAAAAATTATTAGAAATTAAAGATGAAAGAGTAAAGATGAAAGAGTAATGATGAATAACGAAAATGAAGAATAAACAATGAACAGATACTTCTTATCTTCCTTATCACTCTGTCTACAGTGCCTTCAGCGGTTTAAGCTAGGCAAGCATAATATGTTCTAATGTAGTATGGTCTTTAAAATAATCATTATCTAGAATCATAATTTATATATTTATTATTGATACCTCATACTGTGAGATAAGAACATATTCACTCAAATCTATCTACTGGACAATAAAGCTGGTACTGTTAGCACAACTTAAAGTCACATTAGGCACATTTGGAGGTGGATCTGCAGGGGAAAAAAAGGAAGGAATATCATTCAAAATGATAATGTGACCTGAAACATTTTGTACAGAAAACTAACTAAAGTTTAGAACTGCTCCTCCTGGTTGGCTAGGATGAAATATAAACTTAGTTTCAATCTGCAAGTTATGCTTCTGTATAAATTGTTAGAATTGCAAACCTAAGAGGCAAAACTGTTAGAAAGAGAGGTTATGTGAAGCTTACAAGGATAAATGGCTGCTGATTACAGCTTTAGCAAAGATATTGAGGTGTACATGTACATGTTAGCAACAGTCAATATGGCACAACTACTGGGCAGTACAACAACTATTTACTGTCCTATACTGTCCTATACCATTGCTGTGACCAATTAGTAAATTATTTTACTAATTAAATACAGAACCCTTATATAAATAAATAAATAATTTTAAGAAACATTTTATAAAATGAAAGAGTATGTAGGGACATAATTATATCAAACCAAAAAAGCATAGAAACAAGATTGGGATGGTGCCTTGATTTGGCAACAAAATTAAATATCACTTCCACATAACAACCGTAAATAAGTATCTTTTCTTAGTGTCTTGCCTTTACTCTAGCTATATATACTTATGTAGGGTTGTTATGAGGAAGTGGTATTTAATTTTGTTGCAAAAGCAAGAAACTTGTTTCTGTGCTGTTTTGGTTTGATATTTAAAAAACCATTTCAAATAAAGATGTAGAGATCTGGGTGATTTTTAACTATCACAATATTCAATAGGTACTGAACAACAATGAATACTATCACAACAGTGAAAATATAATTTGTATACAGATTCTGAGATTTTCCATTCTGAGAATTTTTCATTTAGGGCAAAGGAATATTCTTTGCCCTCTTCACATGTTTTTCATGTTGTTGTGGATATGTTGAAGAAAGAAAATGTCAAATGTCCATAACCACATGTCCACTATTCTCCATGGTTGTGTTACTGGAACTTTGTAAACACAATAAATATTCTTTTCAATGATAAGAACATTTCGGCGCCTATAGGCCTTCTTCAGCTACGGGCCAAACTTTCTTATCACAATTGTTATTCCAGTAACACAACCATGGAGAATAGTCATACTATCTCTAATATCACTCAGGCCTTGTCAAAATCCAAAACGTATGCCAACAAGGTGGAAAGGTTAATGTTGGACCCAAAACCACTTTTATATAACCCTACATAAATAAATGCTTACACTGCTATAAAGCAAAATACAAAGAGCTATACTTAAGAATATGGAAGTGGTTTGTTTAATTTTGGGTCCTACATTAATTTCCCAAACTTGTTTGCATGCTTTTGAGTTTTTACGTCCCTACATCTTTTTTTTCATTTTTATTGAAAATGTTTTTAATTATTCTTTTAATTTTATTTCTTTATCATATCTGGTACATTGATGATATCAGTAATATAAAAAATAATTATATATTATAGCATAATTATGATAAACATAATAATTATAATTATAGTAATCGAAATTTCTTGTCTGACTATGATCAACTAACACATCAGTACGGAAGCACATTTAGTTATGCTATTTGTGCATGGACAGTTCAGTATCATCTGGGTTTACAAATTTTGCTTACATCTTATCTGTTTTGTAGAACACGATATCCACCTTAAATAATGGGTGTGGTTTATTATAAATGGCGTCCTATTGTAAATAGGTTGATGTAGTTGTGGTAATTTTGGTAAAAAAGAGAGACAAATGCAAAAATCTGATTACAGTGCCTACGTGAACGAGGGTTGATTGCAATAACATGAAATAGGCAGAGCTGGAAAGTGACACACATGCAATGTATGTCATTAACAATATAAACTTATATCTGTGGTTAAGTCTTACATGTATGTATATACATTGTCAAGCAGATGTATATTCATTACATGTACATGTACATGATTATTGTGTATATTTAAACTTTTAAATAACCATGTTAAAACTATTGGCTACACTTCAAGACTGCTTGAAACTGCCACTACAACACAGGTATCTTTAACCTTTTTGCCTAATGTAAAGCATTGTTCTTACTTTACTACAATAACAATAAAAGTAATGTTGACTATCCCAGTATTCTCATGATATGCAGGCAATCCTAGGATGATTCCATGACATACATAAGCTAGGTCTGGCTCTACCTTTGTCTGAGTATCAGATTGATCATTGACAGGTTTCATGTCACCATATCTACAGTGTTTTTGTCGGGATTTAATATCGGCATGCTTTGTGTGCCAGTGAAAAAAAAAACAAGCTCATCAATTATTCATAATGGGCATTGTCAATTCATGTTTGTCACACCCACACCATTGTTGGAACATGTTGAAGATGCGACGAAAACTTGTAAGTGGACAGAATATAGTTATCACATTTGAACGCTCTAAATGAATAAAATTTCAGAAGTATTTTTTTAATAGTCTGCAATGCATAACCAAATGGTACCGTACCATTCAAAATAACCCTAGTGAGAACTCTGCACATCAATTTATTAATTACAATGTTTATAGGTATCTTATTAACCCTTGGCACGAAGTGTAGGTGGAACCGTGGAAGGGTATGGTAATCATATTGTGTCTGTCTGTCTGTCTGTCTGTTTGCAAATTTCTGGGAACATTGGTGGCTCGAATGAGCTACTGGCAGACTTCAAATTATATAAAGAACAAAAATAACAAGACACTTGTTTATAAAACGTTATAACTATGTATTTATATCACTCGAGGTCCCAGACTTGAGAACACTCCTAGGGACATCTACACACATCTAAACATAAATGCTATAATATCATGACTATCGTTAGCAAAGCACTGCATCAAACCAAACACAATTGAAATAGTTCTGGCTACAACCTCAAGCACTGGCTCCCAACACTCTTAGATCTTGCCAAGAAAGTTGCTTTCTAGCTCCGCCTATTTCAAGTTATGTGCTGTGCGAATCATTTGCACATGTGTAAGTGTTTTCTGAGGACCTTTCTTTCTTTTTTGAGGTAAAGCGAAAACTAAAATGTAAGACTATATTATAGAGATAATATACACACATTTTTCATGCACTCTTTGTTTTTCGAATAGATATTAAATTGAGTTCAGTTGATAGTATCTACTCAGTCCTTCACAGTTTTACTTCAGTTGATAGCAGACCTTGACTTTTATTACTTCACACATTTGTATGCATTAAGTTAAGCTTTTCATCATTATATTTCTCAGACCCATACAAATGAGCAATGATATATAAGTAATACATAATTATTATAATCTTTTGGTGTATTATGTTTTGTAAATGATTATTGTTTGTTTCACATGTCAGAGTTTCATTTAGAAAATTAGTGGAGGGGAGGCAAAACATGAATTTGAAAGACTTTGAGAGGGCGTCATACAGGGATTGTTTGCATATTGGCAAACAATCCCTGAATAAATAGTCTTATATTTTACTTTGCCAAAAGCCATGAGGGTTACGTCGTGACAGCGTCATTTCATAAATTGATATGGTGATTTGAAACCTGTCAATCTGATACTCAGACAAGAGCATAGCCACACCTAGCTTGTGTATATCCTGGGATGATCCTAGAAATGTCTAGGAATTCTGGGATACTCAGACAAGGGCATAGACAGACCTAGACCTAGCTTGTGCATATCCTGGGATAACCCTAGGACTTTAAAAGTAATTTCTGACATCCTCCACAGGGCTACTACACATACCTGTTTGAAAAGGTTATAAAACTTGATTTATGATCTGCATTTTCATATAGAAATTACTAAGACATTAGGCTTCCGAATCTGAATTATACTCCAAGGATGACACTGGAGACATTTGATCGTGACCATCAACATACTTGATGATATTTATTGATTTTATAAGCTTTAACTAAAAAAAAAAATCAATTCACTTACCTTTTTATATTTGGTATATAGTTGTTAAAAAGTGTAAGCAAACTATTGCTGATGAAAATGCAGGGAAGCCATAAAACATGTCTAAACAAACTTTGCCCAAGATTGTACTTAATTAATAATCAATCACACCCATTATAAATAATTAATCATTAATCAGGTAGAGGTGGGCGGTATACCAGTATTTAGATAAAATTCTACATTTTTCCTGTACAGCGGTATGGTATCACAAACGTTTGAATACCGAAATATCAAAATACACAGCTAATTAAATAATTTATGTGCCCTGCACATACTTTTGAGCACATGGCCAGCTGAAATAGTGTTTGTTTGACTTTTCTAGGTAGCTATTGAGAGTGGTAGACAATAATCAGACATGGGTTCAAGTACATTGGTACTTAAGTACAATAAGCACAGCCCATTGGAGTACTTGCACTTATACTTAAGTCCTTTTTTGTTTAAAACACATGTACTTGTACTTGTACTGAGTTTTTAGGTCAGTACTTCAAAGTACTTAATGTACTTAAAATATTACATTTAAAGTATTTCCAAGTACATCAATCATTGTTTGCATTATTGGAAAAGTAACTGAAGTATAGATTAAAAGATGTCATGCATGCAAGCTAACTGAAACGTAAATTGCCATGTGCTTGATTAGTGGCTAGCCATTTTTCAGTATTGAACTGATGGCAAGTGGCTTGTCTAAGACTCCAACAGTGTTAAAGCACTATGATGTACCTACGTACCCAGTGGGGATTTTAAAGTAAAGTGTAAAGAAATATTCCCTTAAGGAAATCACTGGATCATGCAAGTATTACTCAAGTTCAGCACTATTTTTTGCAGTTGTACTTGTACTTATACATATAACTAACACCAATGTAATTGAGAAGTACTTAGTACTTTCAAATGTACCATGCCTGGACTAGACATCTATTCTTCAACCGAAGATACTACATGTATATTTGTGTGCTAATGAGTGTTATTATACTAAGTCCAAGAGTAAGCAGCTTTCTTTAAGACAGTGTTTGAAAAAGTACCTGTGTGTTTGTGGTACCAGTGTACCTTCCGAACATCTGTTTTCACAGGCTGGTTATTTAGTTAATAACCTGAGAACCAAATTAACTCCAGAACATGTTAATATGCTCGTGTTTTTAGCAAAGAATCTGAAAGAACTTAATAATGTATGATTTATTGATGTGTTTAAAAATTTTTTAACAATAATAGCAATAATTGCAATAATTGCAATATATTCCTTTGGCAATAATCGCATTTGCAATTTTCAGTATCGCCCAACCCTACAGTACTTCAAAGTCCTTAATGTACTTAAAGTACTTTTGAAGTACATTTAAGTACATTCAAAGTATTTCCAAGTACATCAATCATTGTTTGCATTATTGGAAAGGTAACCGAAGCGTAAATTAAAAGAGGTCATGATGTCATGTGATTGATTAGTCGGCTAGCCAATTTTCAGTATTGGACTGATGGCAAGTGGCTCATCTAAGACTCCAACAGTGTTAAAGCACTATGAAGTACCTAAGTACCCAGTGGGGATTTTAAAGTAATGTGTAAATAAATATTGCCTCAAGGAAATCACTGGATCATGCAAGTAGTACTTAAGTACAGCACTACAATTGTGCTTCAGTGCTTGTACTGGTACTTATAACTACCACCAATGTACTTGAAAAGTACTTACATGTAAGTACTTTCACATGTCTTGAACCCATGCCTGTACTATATGTATATTTGTGTGCTACATGTAATGAGTGTTACTACTGTTGCTTTGATATAATGATGTTTTGTTGACCTTATACTACAGTATGTCAAAAACGTTAGTTTTACATATACATCTAGTATTCTAGCAGTCTGAACAAGATGTTTATTGTGTTTCAAGCATTGTTTCATGCCTACAAAGTGTTTGTGGGTGTGACCAATTGTGTAACATGAGGTTAGTCGGTATTTACATGTAGTTAGTATGTTCTATATTAAAATACTGTGGTACTATATTTGAAAATATCACCACCCCAGAGTTTTTGATACTTTTTGAAGTATGGCCCGAATTGGTTCAACAATGGTTAGTGTGTGCGTCATTAGAAATACATCTTGAGCCAATTAACAAAGATTTAATGCTGTTAGTGACAACATAATCATAATTAACGCACCACTGGCCCAAAGAGAGAACTTTGTAGTCCCAAATAAGAAGCTCTTTGGGCACCATATGCAAAAACACTGTGCCCACCTCTTTAATCAAGTGAAATTTTGTTTACCGTCTTTGCCTCAGTGTAAAGCCCACAGGTCAACTGGAATACACAGTACCTTATTAAAATTCATAGGACACAACCCTCGATCCTAGGGTCTCTTATCATGTGCCAAATTAAACTATTGCCACGCCTACTTCCGGTGTAGTGTATTCCAGTTGACAATAATTATGTTGCTACATATTAATTACCTCTAATTTTAACACCGAGAGAATCTATATCTGGATCTTCACAAATGATAAGAGTTCCACTGTGTTCGTTTCTTACATAAAATGACAGAATGGATGCAATTCCATTAGTGGTGTTAGTTAGTGTAGCAAAGAACCCATCAATTGGAGGACGAGTGAAACCAATATGGTCAGTATCTAAGAATAAAACAAGTGTATATAGAGAAAAAAAACATCCCTATATTTGCTTTGTGATGACTATGTATTAAGCATTGCTGATGGCACTAGTGTCTCTACCTTTCTGTGTACTCCTGGGGCCTGAAGACGTAAGTGTAAGCCTAATTGCAGTCTAAATACACAGATGTCTGATGAACTGACTGAGGTACTCCTTCAAGGTTCTAAATGATGACTTCCTCGTGTCTGAAACTCAACAACTTATCATACTTACTTGTTAAAGATTCTTGCATAATATCTATACTGTTTCTCTGCTATATACAACAGTTATTAGCAGTTTTATATCCTTTCTGAATCTTCCTGGCTGGTCTGTAGCTCAAACGCGCGTTCTTTTACGCGCCACGCCCATTAATTGACCGAGCCCCCGGGAATGACGCAACTTCCTTAACTACGTATACAACGAATAGTCGCTCAAGTTACCACCAACAAAATGCAACGAAAGCCTTCCATCCTTCTCCCAAAATCTCGTGATAGTCTTGGCAAACCACACCTAATTAATGTATAAAGAATGTGTACTGGACCAAGTAGACTACTATGTTGAGGATGCAGTATTTGGAACTAATTCTAATTCTAATTGGTTTTCTTGTTATTGGTAAGTTACATAATTATAATATTATTATTATTATAATGATGTATATATATACTTATTATATAGACTATTTGAATTGACTAATCAGATTGCACGATTACAGGTTGCTAAATATTTACTTATTAATTAACTCCCCGGGCTTACTAATTAACTCCCCTGGTTCACTTATTAACCTATGATTTATTAAGGTTGCTATATGGCTTCCTCGGGATTATAAACACACGTATGAACCGCGAAAACGATATATAACATATATAATTAAGAGTTGTACTTATGTAGGGTTATATGGAAGTTCAAGTGTTTAGGGTCCCTCTAGTTTGAGTACCATCTTGACCTTGTTGACATGATTTTTGGGTTTTGACTTCCCTAAATCTTCTTTCATTTTTATTGAAAATGTTATTCGTGTAATATATTAGGTGATTGTGCAGTTGATCTTCAGTGTACTGAAGTTTGTTTACAAGATGTGGCTAAATATAGTTGTATAATTGATGGTACTCCTCTTAGATGGAGTGTTCCAAATCTAGATGACTTGGAAGGATTCCCTCATATTCTGGATATTACTACATTTCAACAACAACTACCAGATCCGACAAATACATTCACTGCAGTATTAACTGATACTAGTAATAATCAGTTAAATTCTACATTATCATTTATAGCTACTAATCAACTCAATAATAAACAGATCAAATGTAGAGCTGGAAGTAATATTAGTACTGAAAGAACATGTAGCATACGGACACTAGGTAAGTGAGGCTGGAGGTACTATCATTATAGCATTTATTATAGTTCCAATTATAGGAACTCCATCTGTCCCTTTGAATTTCAGTGTAACAGCTAATGATCCTAATACAGTAGTAGTATCATGGTCTCCTCCTCTTGATTCCAGTCAATGTATTCATCATTATATTGTTAGTATAGACAATGGAAATAATAGGAACACTTCTAACAGTACAACAACACTTGTTATTAACCAGCTTGTACAAGGAATGGATTATACATTTAGTGTAGCAGGAGTTGATAAGGCAAACAGAACAGGAGAAGAAAGTGAAACAGCAAGAATTACTCTAGATGGTAAGTGAATATAATATCATGTGATATTTATTCTTGGATTTATTATAGTTCCAGAATCTGTATTGGATCTGAATTTCAAACTGACTGATGAATCATTAAACATAACATGGAATGTTAGTTTATTTATACATAATTATTATACTTATTTTATATGCTATTCAATCCAGGCACCATCATATTCACTTAGACCTCCAGTAATTGATTATCATGTGTATCACAATATCACATCATTTGATGGATCTCTAGTACATAATGTCACTAATAACATGACACACATCACATTCAATAGTGTGTCCAAAGGTAGTCAATATATTGTGAATGTGTCTGCTGAGAATATTATAGGAATAGGAGAAGAGTCTTTGATTAATGGTATGGAATGTAGTAACTATTAGTAATAATTTAAGGATTATTTCTATAGTTTATATTCCCATATCAAGTACATCAAATATTAGCTCATGTGAGGAATTGTTGATAATAATGTTCATCATTCATTACTTCCTTTTCTTTTCATAGCATTGAGTTCTACTATACCTCATAACACTGCAACAGGCAAGCTAATTCTATTTTAATTGTGTCTTAGTTAATACTTTATTAAGTTTATTTCCTAGATGTATCATTACAAACAATAATTACTATATTTTCTACAACTCTTTCAGGGAACATTCAAAATTCATATAGTAAGTCTTTTTGTTTTACCAGTTTAGTGATAATGTATATTGTTTTGTTTAAAGCTACTAGTAAAACAACAAATCAAATAACAACTTCTGTCAAGGAAATTTCAAGTACACTAAGTATGTAATACAGATGTACATACATACAGAATGAGCAAACATAGTACATACATACATATATTATGTTTAGATAGTGTGGCTGCAGTTGTTATGGTTATGATCCCAAACAGTGATCAAATGACACAAATGTTTTATATCCCTTGTGTTTGGGATGATATCCAGTTTAAACTAAATATATTGCTCACACTTGAGATATAACTAAAACATATGCACATATACATTATTACATACATACATAAAATTAATTTAAATTATATTTACATCGTTATACAAATAACATACATACAATGTATAATTATACAATGTAATTTGACATACACATAATAATACAACACATACATACAAATTACATACATAAATAGACAGACAGATGTTACATGTACACACATATATATATATAATATATGTACATTACACACATACATACATAGACTATTGTTGTACTAAATGAAATTCATCATCTCTATAATTATACTGAGTTGCTAATGCACAAAAATAATAAAGTTTATTTATTAGTAGTGTTAATTACTATTCAACACAGTGTAATGGCCCATAGGCATAGGGCCATCCCTATAATTGCTTTCCCACAGGTTCGAATAATTTTAATGCTTATGTAATTTGTGCAACTATATGCGTTGTATACGTAGTTAAGGAAGTTGTGTCATTCTAGGGGTTCAAACAATTATAATGGGTGTGCCACGTATTGTACATGATGCAAGAATATTTAACAAGTAAGTATAATACAAATGTAAGTGATAAATTGTTGAGTTTCAGACATGAGGAAGTCATCATTTAGAACCTTGAAAAAGTACTTTAGTTTCATCAAAGATCTATGTGCTTAGATGCAATTACACTTACTTCTTGGGGCCCAGTTTTCAAGTACACAGAAAGATAGAGACACTAGTGCAATCAGCAATGATTGATACATAGTCACCGCAAAGCAATTATAGGGATACATTTTACTCAATATATTTTGTTCACATTAATTTTAGCTGTACTACATTCATCATATGCTGAATCATGTGGACCATCAAAATCCTCTACATCAATAGTCACTGGTCAGTTATAAAATCAATTTCATTATTCCTCATTATCATAATTATAATTATTTACTTATTCAGCTGTATCAGTACCTGTTGCTGTTGTAATATCATCACTAATAACAGGAATTATTACATTTCTAATTACATGTATTACAATGAGGAAAAGAGACAGCAAACATTCAACAGTGTCTACCAATATTCAGTTACAATCACCTGGAGGAGGAGGTCCAGTTTATGATACACCACAATGGAATATAAAGCAAGACAATGAAGTACATGTAGAAACTAATAAAGCATATGGACAAATCAAGTTATGACATTGTGATGATAACTGTAATAGAACATATTTCAGGTAGAAACTATTGTGATCAAAGATTGAATGACAGGATTTCTTATGTTCTATATGTATATTCATATTCATACACATAGCAATTTTCTTTATTTTCTCAGTTTATGGAGTAAGTATTTCAAACACCTAGTACTATTAATAATGTACAGTATACAGATAACCATATCACTAATAAACATACATACAAAAGTCATGTCACATTATATAAACATAAATATTGCTATTCATTGAAAAGAAAAACTTTACATTTCATATAGCTATATACTGATAATGTTTATGTTTTCTGAGTACCATAATTTCTATACACTATAATTAATGCATGGTTTATCTTAAGCTTGCCAATACTTTTTTTATAACACATCTGCTACATATTTGGCAAATAAAGCACATTTTATGGTATAATAATTATGAGTATGACTATAACACAGAAGCACAGAACTGTGTTAAATACTAATAAACTCATATTATGGTGTGGTAAAAGATAATGATCTCAGCAAATGGACCCATAATGACACAGGAAGATTCTGGAAATGAAAGAGCAAGATAATGGAGGGTTATTGGTATGGGAAGGAGGAACATTACTACTAGATAATTTACCTAGACCCTATAGTTTGGTGAATTAAGAATGGTAACTAATTTTATAATTTATAACAACTTCAAGTTGTTATAAATTATAAAATTAGTTACCATTCTTAATTGTCAACTATATAAACAGGCATGGTTTCTGTTCTGTGCATATCCATTTTCCATGTTTTAGTCATGTCCTATAATTATTATAATTAGAATATACATGTGTGTATAACACTTACAACTTCAAATCGATTGATAATCGTCAATGGAAGTAATTAGGCCAATTAAGTCAAGTAATGCAGGAAAATATTCCAATTTGATGATCAAAAAGGCTTCCTGGACATTATTTGCTGTTGCATGCTTGAAAAGTATGTCTTCTGGAATAATTAGCATAATCGATATCACAGACTTATAATCGATAATCAGAAGAATTTTCAATATCGATTGACTAATCATCCCAGCCCTAATATATAATATAATTATATATATATTATAATAAAAATATATATACTATGCTACCATGGCAACTGTTTGATGTGGCTAGGTGTATATTTTGCATATACACCTCTTCAAAACTTCTATTGTTTACCAACTAATCATGATTAATATAAAACATACTATGATATAATTAACAAGAGGATTGTTGATGACCTATCACCTAACCACATCAAACTGTTGCCATAGTAGCATAGTATAATTGTAATGCTACTGATGTGCTACATGTGTATATACACAAAAAATCGTAAGTCAAATCATAATTATCATGAAAATAATTATGACATGTTTCGAACTTGTGATAGTCAATATTCACTAAGCTTGAAGCACAAAATTCCTCCATAGCTTACAGTTTCCCTTTCAACATTATAACTACAAAAAAAAACAGTACGAGGTTGAAGCTAATGTATGATTTACAAACTAAGGGCCACATACCAATCAAATTTTGTGTGTATGAAATATTGATATGGTCAAACTGGAAGGTTAAGATTTGTGACCTTAAATATATCATTGGTCGATACAAACATAACATGGTATAAAAGAAAGCAATCATAGGAACGACCAAGTGGGCAATAATGTAAAAATTATATAATTATACTGAAGCTGGAGCTAAAGAAGTAAAGCCAGTCAATATTTTCAGGAAAGAGTACATGTATAAACGAGCGCCGTCGGGACGGGACCCTCGCCTTCGTGGCAAAGTAATACAAACTATAATCTTTTTTTAAAAAAATAATTATGTCAAAAGATTATAATTATGTATATATATAATAATAACACTTACTTCAGATGGTTTATATAAAACATATAAAGTAATAAAATTGCACTGGCATGTTAGTTTTTATAATAATACAATAATAGTTATATAATTATCTAAACTAACATGTCAGTACTTATTACTTTATAACTGAAAGAGTTTAGTATGATTATACCAGTCTCTTCCTTGTCTATACTATAAGTCTTACATTTTAGTCTCTGTTTTATCTCAAAAAAGAAAGAAAGATCTTCAATTAGTCTTGTGAAATGTGCTATAAAGAGAGCCTAGAGCACTAAGACACGAGGGGTATGACACGCATAAAAATTGTGTACGAGATTTGTAAATCCCTGTAATTTCTGGAGATTTAAGATTTCTCAGATTTACAGAGATTTGCGCAGATTTACGGAGATTTATAGAGATTTCATTAATAAACTGAAAATAGCCGGGAATGTTAAGAGACCGAGATATGAAGTGAGATATTATTATATATAACATATATGTATGTATAAATGAAATATTATAATAATATAAATAGACTGACAATGTTCAGTAATAGCTGATTTACTTGGTTCTGCCAAAATAGTAAATAGTACAGACAAAATAATATTGTATAATATATATGCTGGACCATTGTGTACATGTAAAGCTACTTCCATATACAATCATTGCAGAACCATTGTGGGTCATCTTTTGTTGGACACTCAATGCAACCATGATGAAACCGTTTGTCACATCCGTCACAGGCAAACATATAATCTGCAATGGCAGTAAACACTTATTGTCTCTGTTTTAAGCTCTTGGTCAATAAGTTTTCTTTTCTTAATAGTGGGGAAAGTTGTCATACTTTTTCTCTCAAAGCACAGTGTCAGATGACTCCTCATCTCGTCTTGATCGTACCTGATCATTGTAGGATCCTCACCATGAGCCAGTGACGGTTAGGAAGGCAACCTGTTTTCCAACATTCATCACTTCGATCAAAAAGTACTAGATGGAAATCGTAAAAGGTTAGCAATAATTTGTATTGTTTTAGATGAAAGACTGGTGGTAACCATCGAATTATTAGGAACAGTGCAAAGGCTATGTGAATGTCTGAAAGCCATTGTTCTTCTCTATCATTTTTTTTCTCGGTTTGTTAGAATCTGTCTCTCTAATTGGACCTATTGATTAGATGTTGTTGTTTTCATGGTATCTTTCTTTTCTTTTAAAATAGTGATAGTTTTTATTGTGTCTTTCTTTTCATTGTTTTCATTGAGGGTGGTAGAAGCGTATTATCCTTTAGCCACTTACGTAAAAATATTTTGCCAGAGTCTCAGGCCAGATACAGATTGTGGTGATGGGAGACACCCAAATGACCTTAAAATGAAATTATGATTTGTCATAATAAGTATTAGTATTTCAGTGATGTAATTATAAGGTTTTTACTTACAATTCTATAGAATAGCCAACTGGGAACAAGATAAACAAACTGTGCTAAAACCAAATGACCTACAAAGTAAAGATTCAGTACTATTAATATCATGTGTTATATACTACAATCAAATTGTAGCTGATCCTGTTGGATCTTTACAAGATTTATGCTGCTCCTAGCCTCCTAGTAAAGGCTCTTGTCATATGCTGGGTGTACTGAGCATGCTCTGATAATGTCATAATGAACTGTAAATTATGATGCTCAATCATGTGTGAGATAGAGAATGAAATTGTTAATTAATGTTGTTATAAACGCGTTATTAAAATTGTTTAATCATTATTAAAGTTAAGTAACTATTAAAAATAATAAGTAAAGTTAGTTTTTTTGAAGATTTAATAAGATTTTAGGACAAGTTTGCCTGGATTCTCAGATTTCAAATAGGATTTCGGATTTCCAGATTTCCTTTCCAGATTCTGGGACTTGAGCAGATTCAGGGATTTGAGTTGATTTGTAAAGAGGTTGTACGAGATTTCTATTCGTGTTATACCCCTCGCTAAGACAGGTCCTCAAAACTGCTGAAGTTCGAGTCACGTGCACAGCACATGACTTAAAAATGTTAAATAGGCGGAGCCTGAAAGTAATGGAGAATTCTTGGAGCTAGTGCTCGATGTTGTACCTACCACTACCCAAGTTTTGTTTGCTTTTATGTAGTGCTTTACTAGCGATAGTCATGATACAGGAGTATTTATGTTTTAATGTGTCCAGATGTTCCCAAGAGTCTTCTCGAGTCTGGAAACAGTAACCGTGAGGTATAAAAATTGTGATAACTTTAAAACGGAAGGGTTTCACCAAAAGCCTGTTGTTACTTTTGATCCTTGTATAATTTGAAGTCTTTCCATATCTAGTTCGAGCCACCAGTGTTCGTAGTTTTTGCAAAATTTTGCGAACACACACAGACACACAATATGATTACTGTACCCTTCCGCCTACGCTTCGCGGCGAGGGTAATAAGTATAACTATATCCCAGGTTTCTCACTTAATATGTACTTTTTTGTGGATATGTATATGTATAATGTAAGAGTATTGTTATGTATGAATTTATTATAAGAAAACTTTTCTCAAGGAAACACATGTATCCGGTGGTGTTTCTAGAAATTGTATAACTAAAATGAGGGAGGGTTGGGAGGAAACTTCAAGTTGTGAGTTGCATTTTCTATTTGAAAAATTGAAACGCTAGTTTGCTTTTATTTCCTAAGGGAGCTCCAGTTATCCAGTACTGAGTAAAGTAACCCTTTGCTGTCTGTATGTGAACTATCCTAGTATAAATTCCTTCTTCACTTGCATCAATTCACAGAAATGACAATTGTGACACTTCCCCTCTTACTAATCATGTTCCATATATTGTAAATAAGAGCAATACACTGCAAAGTTGCATGCATGACATCTAATGTAACATATCAGTTCTATTGTCAAGACCCATACTGTATAATGTGTTGTATAATTATGAAGATGAAAAATGGCAGTATCAATTAGGGATGTGCGATACAACTAGAAAATAGTATTGTATATTGCTGCCTAGAATATCACGATATGATATAGTATCATGATATATGAAATAGCAATTGAAATGATTATAAAATGTCCTGTTTGGTTGTAGTTGTCAAGAAATAGTAAAGGTAACCAATCAAAGTTATGCACACTAGGTTATTATAAATTCTTTAAAGTATAAAATTATGCAAATTAGAAAACCATGTTTACTAAACTATCCAATCTAGTGTATTGATATACCACAATAGCCAATATTGTCTCACAATGTTGAATGAAAATATCAATATTTCGGCGAAAATATATCAATATTATTTGCCAGTATCAATAACAATCTAACCTTTTACAATATAGGAGAGATCAGTTATCCAAGATACATAAAAATTTGAAATTAAACAGTTTTCTTTATCCATTTCAAAAATGGAGATTAACACAACAATTAATGTCACTATTAGTGGGGATATATGAAATAAACTACACATGTAACTACTACTTGGGATAACATTACCTAAATACATGTACATGTATGTGTATTTATCAAAATACAAATGTATATGTATCAAAACTTACACAGTAAGAAAAAGTCCCCATAGTTTAATACTTTGGTGTTTCAACCATCTCGAAGTTCTCTGGTTTTGTATCTAGCTCAGGACTATCGGGTGGCTTAGGACTATTGGGTTTTCCATCTATCTTATTAATAATAATACTGTTGTCTGTCTGTCTGTCTGTCTGTCTGTCTGTGAAATTCACCCGCAACAAAGACCCAGAAACGCCTATACGTAAGAAACCATGGCGACCACGTTAAACCACGCCCATAAATTTGCAAATGGAGAAGATGAGAAAAAGAGTTGTTTTGTTTTGTTACTCTAGCCTTCAATTGAGTTTTAACTTGAAAGATGAGTTTAAATACAAAAACAGCAAGAACAATACTTGGAGAGATGGACAAGAATAAGCTACAGTATTAAACAAAAAGAGAGAAGAGCTTTGGAGACAGTAGTTAGTCAGGCATGGCGTGGAGAAGATGAGAAAAAAAGTTAAAAAGTTGTTTTAAAATACTCTAGCCTTCAATAGGCAAATTGAAAAAAAAAAAAATAATACTTTAAGAGAAATAAGAAGCAATAAAGAAAGGTATTAAAGAAAGTTAGGCCCTCAGTGTGGCACAAAATTTGAAAATGGAGAAGTGGAAATCAAATTATCTTATGATTAATAGAGAATGGAAGGAAGGAATAAAGTTGAAAGCCGCCAGGATTTGAAAATAGAGAAGTGGAAATCAGATAAGAGAATTATTTTATGAAGATTAATAGAGAATAGAAGAAAGGAATAAGGTTGAAAACCTCCAAGATGACACTGATAGATCAGTGGCATTAAGTTGGCATTTAATTATCTAAACCTGTATTTTTGCATGGTCAGCTTTACCTCGCCTTTCAAGAGCAAAAGCTTTAGAAGAGGTCAGAGTACAGGTTAAAGATACTGATCACCACGGTAAAAAGCAAGCTAAAATTGTAACCAAAAACATCGTATGTTGTGAAGTGTTAAGTTAACGGAAATGGATTAACAGGAGAATGAAAGAGAGTGATGAATATAATTTTATAATCTATGAATATTTTAATTATAATATCTAAAAATACATTAATCAATAATTTCTAATTTTCTATTTATGTATCATTTTTGTTATTCATCATTACTCTTTCGTCTTCATAATTTCTAATAATTTTTTAATTGATCATTGATTTATTTTATGACTATAACACATTCAGACTTTGCGAGCACCTAGCGAAATAACGGCCGAAGGCCGTTAGCCGTTATTTCGCTAGTCTATTACCTTGTCTGTCTGTCTGTCTGTCTGTCTGTCTGTCTGTCTGTCTGTTGAATTCACCCGCAACAAAGACCCAGAAAATCCTATACGTAAGAAACCATGGCGACCACGTTAAACCGCGCCATAAATTTGCAAATGGAGAAGAGAGAAAAAGAGTTAAAAAGTTGTTTTAAAATACTCTAGCCTTCAATATGCAAATTGATAAAAACAGATACTTTAAGAGAAAGAAGAAACAATCAAGAAAGGTATCAAAGAAAGTTATGTCCTCAATGTCACAAAGAAATTGAAAATGGAGAAGTGGAAATCAGATAAGAGAATAGTAGTAGAAAGGAATAAAGGTTAAAAACCTACAAGATGACACTGATAGATCAGCATTAAGTTGGCCATTGGAAGTATAAAAAGATAATGAAATTTCTGAAATGTGTTTTTGGTGAATGGAAGTATGTGACATTTTAGTTGTGTGTACTAGAATAGAAAATCAAGTTTGAGGAAATTACCATAACAACAGTATGTAGTGTCTATGTCTGCAATTCCTTGAATATATTTTGTACAATTTTTAATGTAGAAATGGAAGTAACATTAGTACTGAAAAAACATGTAGCATAATGATACTAGGTAAGTGAGGCTGAATGTACTAATTATAGTATTTATATATAGTTTCATTATAGGAACACCATCTGTCCCTTTGAATATCAGTGTCACAGCTGTTGGTCCTAATACAGTGGTAGTATCATGGTATCCTCCTCTTGATTTCAGTCAATGTATTCATCACTATGTTGTTAGTATAGACAATGGAAATAATAAGAATACTAGTTCTACAGCACTTGTTATTGACCAGTTAATACAAGGAATGAATTATTCATTTAGTGTAACGGGAGTTGATAATGCAGGAAGAACTGGAGGAGAAAGTGAAACAGCAAGAATTACTTGGGATAGTAGGTATATAGATTAATGATCATGTGATATTTATATCATTTATCATAGTTCCACAAACTGTAAATGATCTCAACTTCATAATCACTGATGAATCATTAAATGCACTCATAGCAGTAATGATAATATGGAAAGTTAGTGTACATTGTATACAATAAAATTAATTATTATAATTATTACTTATTCTATTATTCAATACATGCAGGCACCATCATATTCACTGAGACCTCCAGTAATTGATTATCATGTGTATCACAATATCATATCATCTGATGTATCTCTAGTACATAATTTGACTAATAATATAACACATATCACATTCACTGGTGTGTCCAGAGGTAGTCATTATATTGTGAATGTGACTGCTGAGAATATTATGGGAGTAGGAGAAGAGTCTTTGATTCATGGTAAAATTGCAGCCTTTACTAAATATATAAATAAGTAAATTCAAAATGTATATATATATTACTATAGTGTCCATATCAAGTGTTCCAATATCAAGTATATCATCCGGTAGTTTATGTGGGAAAATGTTGATCATTTGATTTTTTCCTATTCTTTTCACAGCATTGAGTTTTGTTTCACCTGAAGGCACTGCAATAGGCAAGTTGAATTGTAGTTACTCATCATTTCCTAGATTTGTAGTTTGTAATAATGTACTTCATTTCATTACTTCTTTTTCCTTTCACAGCATCACATTCCACTGAAAAAGCTACAATAGGCAAGATAATTATATTTAAATTGTGTCATAGGTATTACACAGTATTTTCTAGATGTATCAATACCATTGACAACTACTTTTCTTTACACCACTTGTTCTGGGAACATTCGAAATTCGTATAGTAAGTCTTCTTTCACAAGTTTAATAATGATGTATGTTTTTTTTGTGTGTAAAGTTACTAGTAAAACAACAGATCAAATAACAACATCTGCCATGGAAATTGCAAGTATGTCAACACAAAACATACTGATAGTATGAATGTATGAGATATAATTATGAAGAACACACTATCCCTACGATTGCTTTGTGGTGTCATCATTCAGTAAATATTGATTTTGTCATGCCTGAAACTGTCACAACAGCCTATTATAGATTATCTATTCTTCTTACTTTTTAAACTTTAGAAATACATTGTACCTAGGACAGCTATCAGTTCCAGTTTCTACATTCAGCTAGCAGCTTTCTTCTTACTGGTCTATACAGTTCGAGCACACATTCTATTACGCAACACACTCATTAATTTACTGAACCCCCCCAGAATGACGCAACTTTCTAACTACGTATACAATGTGTACATGTATGTGACAAGCAAATAATTATTAGTAATTATTATCAAATAATGTTTAAACAAGCAAGATTTCATAAACTTATTATCGCACAGATACTCTGGAAATATTACTTGTCGGATACAGCATGCCACTTGTCCTTCGGATTCATGACAGCACTGTATTCAACTCATAATATTTCCTGGTATCTGTGCGATATTATACATTTATATATAATTATTATAGTTCGAAGCAATGGGAAAGCATTCATTGGGATGGCTGACCCTATGGGCCATAAAACACCATCAAAATAATCAAATACTTTAGTAGTTGATTTAAAGAAAATTTGCATGATTTTTATGGCTCGTTAGGCCATCCTTATGATTGCTTTCTACGGGTTCGATGTAGGTATGTTTGTGGCCACTTACGCGATTATGCGTTGTATACGTAGTTAAGGAAGTTACGTCATTCGGGGGCTCAGTCAATTAATGGGGTGGTGCGTAAACGAACGCGCGCTCAAGCGCTATAGTCTGAGTCTACATACCAGCATGTGTAGCTTACGTAGAAACTAGAACTAATAGCTAGCTATTCTACCTGAAATATATTCCTAAAGTTCAACAAGGTCCTTTAAAAGGTGAACAGATGTTTTTTAGGCACGACCATGATTACTGAATGATGGACACCGCAAAGCAGTCATAGGGATACATTTTTCTCTATGTATCTTGTTGAAAAATAAAATTTAGCAGTGTTTAGGCCCAATTGTTTATACTAATGATATATGCAACAAAGATAGTACGATTTCAGATGGTAAACGTATTGTTTGATATTTATATGGGTTTGAACCTCCTCAAATTGTAAAAAAATCTTTGTTCTGTCATAGATTTAGAAACCTAGATCTAGAGTTGCTACCAGACTGGTTTAATTATTAAATATAAGCATTTTGTATTAAATGTTTAGCTGTCAATAGTAATCATAAATAAAATTTTAGATTTGAGTCCAACATCAACTGCATCGAATTGCTTTTCAACAACAACTATAGGTTAGTTGTGTTAAAACTTATTGTTAGATTTAATGTTCCTAGTTATCATGATTATAATACACAGCTGTGACTGTACCTGTTGCCATAATATCATCATTAGGCACTGGAATTATTACATTACTCCCATCCTCTGTATTTGCAGACCTATATATCATGTGTTCGCCAGTCAGGGGTAGCATAGTAGGTTCAATGGCCACATCGACACATACATCAGATAACATCTGAGCAGACAAATCACGAACCTCACTATGACGTAGTGAACGAAAAACCCCTCGGGAACAACTTAGAGCATGTTCTACTGTAAAACCAGCTCCACACACACACTCTGAGGGTAGATCAGCTGGCTGCCAGCCATATCTAAGACAAAGAGCATCCTTGAATGCAGACTTATGAAGCAGAAAACCATGCTCAACAATAGGCAATGCAACTAACCAACTCAAGCTCCCTTCTCAGAAGCTAACTCCACAGCTCTAACCATCTGACCAACCAACTTTGATTTACAAATCTCAGGTTCATCAGCCACCCTAATACGATTAGAACATTTGATCTCTTTCTTCAGCTCGAACTGCTCATAGTAAGTCTCACATGAATATGATTCATCTTGATGAATAACTAAATAGCTCAAAGGAGCTGTTATCTTTAAAGAAGCATCGAACTGAAAACGAGAATTTATAACAGGATTCAAAATTCCCAAACCACCTAACCGTGTAGGGAGGACAAACAAGTCTCTATCAACCTGATTTGGAACACCTTGGCCTGTCAAAGAAGGTAAAAACACTGTATAGATTAGCCTTTCCGGTGGTTCCAACAAAACACCAATATCAGGGATAGTTCGCAGGCAATATGTCCATTTACTATATAATCCATGAGTAAATGCTGCGTAAGCCGCATGAGGTTGACTCATAGCAAACTCTGACAACACTTAAATCTCTGACATCCAAACCTTCACTTTCTCTGACACAAAAGAATCAACTGAAGTGCAGTCGCCAATAGCAGCACCTAGATATCTATGACCACCTGAGGCAATAGTAATATTCAAACCATCAAACATTTCACCAGCTTTATCCAAAAATTCCTCCTTGCATAATAAATGAGTCTTAGCAGCATTAGCAAAATAGCCATACCGAGGACCAATACTCACCAGAAGATCCCAAAATTTTCTAAGCTGAGCCAATGATCCACCTGCAGCAGCGTCATCTGCATACCACACCTGTTTCACCAAACCCTGGAGACAACGGATTAAAGGAAGAATGCCAATAGCATATATACATACTCATTGCTAAAGGATCGCCCTGCGTTGTACCTTCCTGGGACCAGATACATTCACCATCAATATAGAGAGGAGTTCTGCAACGATAATTATTAAACAACGCTGTTGAAAGAGGAGGGCAAATGCATTGGATGTTCAGCAAAGCAACCTGACGATTTAAATTGTTAAATGCATTAGCTGCATCTACAAAGAGAACAGCCTGAGTATCAGACTCACTAAAAATATTTCGCAGAGAGTGTACAGCTGCCTCACATCCAGCATGTTGACCAGCACATAATTGGAGTGACCCAGCAGCTTCTTGAATATCAAAACCAATAATTTTCAAAATAGATTTTCATATAATTCTCCTGCAAACTTCCCCAATACCAATAGGCCGAATTCCTGGGCTTTTATCCAAGGCAATCAAACAGCAAGCCAGAAAAGCAGAGAGAGCTGAAGGATCTAAAAAACTTGTACATAAACACCTTGCCAGAGCTGCAATGGACTCACATAGAGCAGCTGAAGCCCCATGGAAGGAAGAACAAAAACGACGCCAATCAGCAGCATCAGCACCAGAAGGACCAGCAGCTCCCTCTGACTTAAGGGCAACCGAACGAACAAGAGAACCAGAAATACGATAAAAAATTACAGATTTAACCTTTCCGCACATCATCAATTTTGCAAAGTTAATAGCCCTTCTATCAGCATTCCGCCCAGCGGAACAAAGGGAAGGTTTTCTCAGCCTTGATTGTATACGACTCTCTACTAATAAACCATCAATATCACCTTCCGCCCACAAAACTAAACTACACTCCAAATAACTAATATGTTCCTTATTTTTGGAGGATGGATGTGGTCTCTGTAACATGAGAGCGGGAAAAATCATGGCTAACTTCAGAGCACATCCTTCAAACATCGACTTATTTGCATACAGATTAAACAAACGGGCAAGTTCAACCACAAAAGACTTACCAACCTTTCCATATGGAATCTTAAACAGATTCCTTCTCCACGAAATAATCTCAGTATATGCATAATTAATTCTCTCAACAAAAACACTTCCATCAATTTCAATATCCCCCCAGGTTAACAAAGGGTCAGTTGGGACTGCCTCATACTCTGGGAATTGAACCTGATGAGAACAATTATTAGCAGGATCAAAAGCCTCATTGGGCACAGATGAGTCGTTAGAAGTATCTGAAGACACATCAGACTGGACTACAGGGTTAACAACAAACTCACTATAAAATCAGGGTCATCACTAGGAAGATTAAGACAATGACCAAGGAGAGAAGGGTAGCAGTCTTTACAAAAATTGTTGTCTCTTACACAGGAACACCTTTTACAAACCCCACCACCTTTACACTGGCAGCACCAAGGCATCACAAAAGGAGAATCACTGAGTTTTCAACAACAAGGAAAAAGAGCAGCCATTTTGAAAAATGAACTTGTTGGAAGTAATCTATACTTCAGTTTCATCTGGAATAGGAGGCAATGAGTGGACTCTGTGGTTTCAATCATAGTATTGTTTTTGTTTTATTTTGAATTCATTGTTCTGCTCTCGAAACGTCTCCAAATATGGCCAACTAGGCTTCAACAATTCTTGAATTTGAGTTTGGTGCGTAGCTTCCTGCCCATTAGCAGTTCTGCAGGGATGAGATTGCACCAGTGGAGTAGGGTTGTGCGATAGCTGAGTAGTGACATGTATGGATTCTTTGATTCATTGAGTAGTCTCTTTACTATCCAGACAGCTCATTCAGCATGCCCATTGCTTTGAGGGAAGTGAGGGCTACTGGTGACGTGGACAAAGTCATATAGCTTTGTAAATCATAAATTCTCGTGAGGCATACTGTGGTCCACTATCGCTTACTAGGGTTTCAGGAATACCATGTCAAAAGAATACACCCTTTAGTGCACTTCATGCACAAATATAAATGGCTCTATTACTACACACTCTGTTGCTCTGAAATTTGGAAAACTCTAAAACACTAAACATTTTGTACATGTACCTGATTTTTGCTATAGTGCTTTGTTTTTTATAGTGCAGAATGGTCTTGTAAATTTTATTTACATGTAGTTTTATGTAGGTGAATGAAATGTCTGAAATTTCATTACTGTAAATAATCAAGACAGTTAAGTGGAGTTGTTGCAGTGAAAAAAAGCTTATTTATACTCTTTAAACATAGTAAATTATGTACTTTTAGATCTTCTCAGTTTTGGAGCTAAGCACACTTACTTTGTGATTGAGAATAAACCACCAAATTCTTCAATAATTGAGACTTTTAAGGCCATTGATGGACTTGTCAACTCCTTGATAATGCTACTGTGATAGGACTGAAAATGATTGCTTGCTTGGTACATGTATGTATAGTCTGTATGTTTGCATAACTTATACATGTGTCTTTCTTTCTTTCTTTCTTTCTTTCTTTCTACATCTCCTATAATATCATGTATATGTTTATAACAGTATACTGACTTTACAACATTAACCAAAGAAACTCACTCATTTGTCACTCACTATACTCTCTATACATACATGTAGAAGTGATGGTAACAACATGTTACTTATTGGTTATTGTACTTCTAAAGTTTATTATTACTACATTGTTTTATTATGGGCCAAATTAGCACTGAAACAAAACAGCAAGTTGTGTTGTTGTAGAACTGTAGTATGAAAATGAAAGCTATATTCAATGATGAAGGAACAATGGTTTCCCAAACTTCTCTTTATCTTCTTGTAAACTAATTAGTTCAAAATATAAAATTATATAATTCACCATACAAACTAAAACTATGGTAGTTTGATATTATACCTTCTAAATGGAGTTCAAATAATATGTGAAATGAAATACCATTGCATCAATAGAAATTGAATTATAATGATAATTATGTAGAATTTAATACTGAATACTTAAAAAAAATGAACATGGCCTGTGCTAGACCTTCACCTTTCAAACACAATAAAGTATACATGCACTAAGAATTAGTGCATGTATACTACTGTACTGTACTCTAATGGTAAGGATGCCGTGCAGGCCATGTTCATCATCCCTGTGGTTTCTTTTAGCCATATTTAGACAATAACTATTATTATAAATTTTGAACGTTGTCAAAAATGGTTAGTTTAGATTGTATACATGTAACTTGATGTAAGATGGTAGACTTCAGGCTGAGTCAAATACCGTATAGTCGGAAATATTGACGAGAATTATGTTTGGTGATTCACTCAAAAAAGGCTATCTAATATTTGCGATTTCTTCACTAGCTCGTTGTTTTTCCTCCAAAGTAAGTCCAGGCAAACCAGATTGAGAGGAGGTTTTTCCACTTTCTTGAAGTAACGCAACATTCTTCACTCATACAGTACCGTAGTAGCGGTAGTATGCTTGTTTAACGCATAACACGTGGCGAGTGAAACCACACCCTGAAATTTTAAAAATTTGCGAACTTTTTTTTTGGCGATGTTACAGCTAATCGCCAATTCGCCAATTCGCCAATATTTGTTCCTCGTCAATATTTCCGGCTATACGGTAGTATTTGTATTTAGTTGTACTGTCTGACTGTCATACTCCCTATATATGCAACTGTATTACTTTTAAGCCTCATGCTTTACTTAAGCACAAGAGAAATAATTAGAGCATACAGTGTATATATGGTACTATACTACAACACTATGACAAAAAACCCTAATCCAACTTAGCCTACATATACTAGCTAGTGTAGTACCGTATATACTTTAATTTTGTCATGTTGGCTTATAGTCTCGTACCCAGACTGTCACGCCCCATGGCGAAAACAGTCTGGTAACTTGGGCAAACATTCCTGGCGCAGTGACGTTACACCGCGTTTTCATCACATGACAGGTGTTTGTAATAATATGGCGTAGTTAGAGTTGTGTTTTATTTGTGGACAACTTCAGCGTCCCTGCAGTGGAAGAAGAGTGATCATAGCTACTTCTACTACTTTTAATATTTTCGGCGTCTGGAACTTTCTTTAGAGAGCCAAAATAGTACTACCAGATAAATCCTTTTTTTGTAGAAAGTGTTTTATGACTGTTGTTTTTGTTTCCAGCCCCAGTCGGGAGAGAAACAAAAACATCTTTACCACTTACAAAGTTAATCATTGTTTCGTGTTGTTCACACGAGACTATTATATCCTGCTTGAGAAATAGCCGTTTTTAAAGCATCTTCTATAGCTTCTAAAGGGAACGCCATCTTTAAGTATTTCCAGTCACCTAATGACACCTAGACCTATTCAAGAGTTAATCACATGATTCGTAATAATATTTGAAATCTGATTGGTTATTTCGTTTTCTCTGTAATAAACGTCACTGCGCCAGGAATGTTTGCTCAAGTTACCAGACTGTTTTTCGCCATGGGGCGTGACAGTCTGGGTACGAGACTAGTTGGCTTATAGACCTGTTTGAAGATTATAACCCACAATTTTTAATTTTGTGGTTAAGGTTGTACTAGGGGGAGGGGTAGTTGAAACTCCAATCGGTTTCTAGTCTTGCCAGCTTCTTGCTGCATACAATCTGGTTCCATTCTGTATTTTTGGAAGCCACACCCACCCGGGGGTATAATTATTGGGCCTAAATGTTTTCACTGATAGTTTATTTTCAGAAACAAAGCTAAACACGGCCCACGAGTGGGAAACAATGGCGGGGTAACTGTAGTTGGTCTCTGAGAAAGATCGGAGTTTGATAGTGTCTAGAAAGGTAAATTTTATGGTTTCAGTGAAAAGCTACAGAATTCAGCTTTCTTCAGCCTCTTGTAACTATAAAAGTAAAATGAATTTCCAGAAAACGGCTCTATTTGTTTTCGCATTGTACTTGGTGCACGCCATGATTGGTGGGCGTGGCTTTCTCGGTTTTTGTCGATTGCAAAAATGGACATTTTATATATGTTTTATCAATTCCAGGACCCTATAAAGGTGATTAGAAGATATGAAGGTTGCTACTACAACAGGATAGAGTCATATTATATAATATTCTATTTTGAAACCGATTGGAGTCGCATCCGCCCACTCCCTAGTAGCACCTTAAAATAACATTATAACTGATTATTAAATTCCATTAACATGTACTTGCACTGAAATCTAACTACCAAAAAAGCCACTTGTTACTTCAAATATAATTTTAACTGCAAATCTGGTCCTAGTATGAATCCCTTCAGTGAATAAATAGAAGAAAGTAAATAGTAAGAATAAGAACTTAATTACATGTGCAAAACATTTATATAATTACAGTGTTAGTAGCCAACTCACCCCTCTACAATGTGCAAAATGTAAGCACTATTTTTATTCATTTTCATTATAGTGATGATAATATTGTATACTTTCTTTTGTATAGTTATAATTGATATGAATAATACATCCAGATGACTATTCTTGTGATAGAAGGTGTCTTATGGCAATTTCAATAACATTTGGTTGTACTACGGGTGGACTAGCATCACTCAGCTTATTTACATTGTGAAACGTCCCAAAGGTACAAATGTTTTTGTGTAGTTCTGAAACTTTTGTTTACTTTGTATCTGTGTCTGTTTTGTTATAAATGCCTATCACATACTTTATAATAATGATAGAAAACTGGATAGCCACACTGTCTAATTACTGATATAAACATCATTTGATAAATACACATACATGTACATAGTAATTTTATCCCAAATGGAAGTTACTTTTTTTCTTGAGGTTTGTATATTTAATGTTATTCCCCATTGATATTGATCGTTGTGTGAATCCATTAAAAAAAATGGATGAAGAAACTGTTTGCAAGTTCAAATCTTTATGTTGTTTAATGAAGGGTTTGATTGTTATTGATACCTAATGCTGCCATTCTTTATCTTTATTTCATTTATACATGACCATGTAATCCTGTAATTGTAAGCCCAGCTGAAGTGGTGGCACCTAAGGTTTTATTAAGATTATTGTTAAATAGCTTTGGTAATAATAAATCTGTTGTGGCCATCTCAACAAATGTATGAATTTATTAGTAAGGCTACTTCAGAATTATTTTACAAAGCAGTGAAAGCACTATATAAACACATTACATTATAGTTGTTTTTAAATGGTAACTGACAGAATTGATTATATGTCACATTAAATATAAATGTACATGTGTATACATACATATTGCCAAGTGTTTATGTAAATTAGAATTTCTGAGAATTGATACAAGGAAATATTTACATTCTCCCCCCCCCCCCCCCACTCCTCCCACCTTATATGATTTCTAGAAACATAATTATAAAACTGGAGTTTCCTTGAGACAAATTTTATTATTCATACATACCAATACTCTTACTTTGATAATATAATTATAATTATTTATACTCTTTAATTTCTTGAAGATATTGACTGGTTTCTTTGCTTTTTCAGCCTCAATATTTTATTATATTACTTTCACAAAAAACTTTTATTGCACACTGGGTTATTTCTATGATTACTTTCCATTGAGCTATATTTGTACATACTTTGTGAGAATTGACTAATCAGATTGCTTCATATCAGGTCTATAAATCACCAGGAGCCCATGAAAAAACCACAGGTATTTTCATGGGCTCCTGAAATCACTTATACACCTCTCCAGGAGGTGTATAAGTATTAAATTAAAACAGCAATTGAAATTAAATAACTTGATTGGTCAACATGGTATAAGTTAGTTATAATATATTTTGAGCATGGAGTTCTTGGTGTACATAGTAACCTCGACCTCAGTGCTGTTTGTGTTATACATGTTGCAAAAAGGGAAATGTAAGGTATTGAGGCATTTTGTGCTTCATGCTCTGTAAATATTGACTGTCACATCATGTGATATGTCATATCATGACATGACATAGAAATATATATATGTATAATTAATTATAATCATATATGTAGTATGCTAATAGGTCCTATATAGAAAATATAGGACCTGAGTTTGTGTCCGAGGTGTGATATAGCCCAAGCCTGCGAGGGGACACAAAACAAGTGTCCTATATTCAGTATATAGGACTTATTAGCATACTATATACAATACATTGTATGATGGTGACATCTCCTGCATAGTGTGCACATGGAAAGTCTATATACAATATATAGAACTCACCACATCTAAGAGATGATGTCACCATCATACTATATATATATATAATATACATATATACATACATGCATATACATATATATATAATATGTACATGTATGTATGTATGTATGTATGTATGCATGTATGTATGTATGTATGTATGCTTATACATATATATATATATACATACCATGTACATACATACATTATGTATATGTGTACTTGTGTATGTATATAATTATTTATTTGTATATCTATATACCTATTTATACTATGTACGTTGTAGATATGAATGTATGTACATGTATGTATGTATGTATGTATGTATGCATGCTACACTGCAAAATTAAACTTGATAAAATAATTAATTTATTTGTTAGTACAGTAAATTATAATTTAATTGTTTGTGTAGGTTGTTTATGACTGCATGGTGATATACATGTACTTGACTAAATAATTGCAAATAGATATACAAAGAAGCAGAATAATATTGTGATTAAATCATTTTAGGTTTCCAAACCTTTTTTGCACATCTAATACAAGATATTAGATGTGATATTTTATTATAATTTGTACAAATATGTTATCATACAGTCATAGCACCTTGCTTAACCAATTAAATTATAATTTGTATCCTTGAACTAAAATAGAGTTAACTTGCCTGTTGCAGTGTTATCAGGTATAGCAGAACTGAATGCTATGAAAAAGGAAGTAATGGATGATGAACATTGTTATCCACATGAGTTACTGGATGACGTACTTAATATGCATAGGAATATAAACTATAGCATAATTATAATTGCCTTGCCATGCACTTAATGTGCAATATTCAAAACTTACCAATAGCAAAAAAAGAAAGAAGAATTACTTCCAAATACATATATCCATACAAGCTAAGAGAGTACTGTACCTAGTATAACTATACATTATATAGTGTATGTACTTGCATGTTTTCATTTGTACTAATCACCTCTTAAAGTAAAAATACACATATGAAAGTTACCACAACTTACAGTAAGACTAGCCTATGTGGTTGAGGATGTACTTATGAATATTCATTAACGTGGGGAGACTATTGTACCTGTGGTTTACATGTACATTCACTAAAAACTATGAATATACTTAATAGGCATACATGTTTAGGTATGTATATAGCCTGGAGACCAGGCCCTCACTGCCTACACACATTATGACACATGGGCCCATGTGTCATAATGTGTGTAGGTGGAGAAGGCCATGTATGATAAAAAATATGCAGTCAGAAATACTGATAATTTTGTAATAACTGTTTGTTGAACATGGAATGTAAAGTTTATCTTTTCATTCATGTATGTGTGTCAATTATATTATACTAAGTGTTTATATTTTTTAATGGAGTGTACTGGGTGTTTGAAATATATACTTCTGTATATCATCATGCATGTATATATATATATATATATATATATATATATATATATATATATATATATATCTCATAATGAGATTCATAGCCCATACATTTCTATGGGGCGTGTAAGTTTATATTTCTCATATAAACCTCAAAATAGGTTGATATTTTAAAATATCAACCTTGTGAAACCCGATGGCGATTTCTTACGGACTCAATGACAATCTCTTGCAGGACAATCCAAGGTATGAATCTCATTCTAAAATATATCAGATATAACATGTTTCATCTGTCTATATGCGTTATATAAACCTGCCAACTCGGATGATATCACCCTCGGGCTACGCCCTCGGGTGATATCTTACCTCGTGGCAGGTTTATATAACGCATATAGACCTCTGAAACATGATATATATAACACATATATATAATTAGTGACAACAGTTTGAAAACTTTCTTACAATAATGAAATGTTTGAAATGTTAAATTATTACATGACAATGACAATCTTACTATTATAACTATAATTATAATTGTTTACTCTTATACTCATTTCTTTTACAACTGTGTTTATAAACTAATAAATTTTGCTTTAAAATGATTATTTAATGGTAATTCTCCAAGGGTTTTCACCAGCATGCTAAAGTAATACATCAATTCATTTTGTGTGTATTATTGAACTTCAAATAACATGATAAAATATTCTAATAAACAGAACATTTCCACCCAAGGGTCTTCCTCAGTTGAATGCTGTAAGCTCATAAAAATATTCAGATAAACAAGGTCGAAACGTTCTGTTTATCAGAATATTTTATCATGCTATTTAAAGCTCAATAAAACACAATTTTGAATCTACTATTTATGATATCAAACATTGACGATATATATACATCTATCCTTCTTCAGAATACAGGGTCTATCTCTGCAAGTATTGCTGCAAGGGGAATAGAGATCTAAACAGAAAGTTACACAATTGGACTTTGTATAATACATGTAAACAGTAACTCTGTTTGACTTCTTGCTATAGCTCTAATTTTAGGTTTTTCTAAATATTCGGTCCAAATAAATAAAGATCATGCTTTAATCTGCTGGTCTGAGAATGATAATGAGTGAAGGTATTACTCCGGTTGTGATTCTAATAATAACTTTGATAACTTTAAATATGGAATATGATGTTCATCCTACCACTGCACAGTATATATAGCCCTAAATGTTCGCAGGTAAACTTTTTGCGCTTTTACGATATTCAACTATTTGTGCTAAAAATTTCAAAAAAATACCTACATGTGGTGGGTGTAACCAAAATTATTTTGTGAATAAAATTTGAAATTCATAGTCTGTCAGTTTTCATGAAAAACACCAAATTTATAACCCACAAAAATTTAGAGCTATACGGTGTAAAATTGGTTAGTACAGTTGCAAGGATTTAACAATTAGTTGTTCAGGATCCATACACCTAACACCATAGCAACTTTGTTCTAATTATATTAAAATACATAAAAGATATATGTACCTATTATAATCAATTATCATGCCTAATATCTCACATTAGATGCACAAAGAAGGTTTGGCAACTTAAAATGGCTCAATTGAAAGAAATATTCTTTTTTGTACATCTATTAGACAGCAAAGGGATATTGATATTACAATTATTAGATTATAATTACGGTATATCCATAACAACCTACACGTGATATTACAATTATTAGATTATAATTACGGTATATCCATAACAACCTACACGACCAATCAATTTAAATTACTCCTTGCAACTGCAATAGATTTGTTATTTTAACAATTTTATTTTTCCAGAATAATTTATAAAAAGGATAAAATTTACTGTGAATGGATGAGGAGGGATGGTACGAGGTAATTAGAAGATGATGAAAAACAAACACTCCAGACAAAGTGCACAATATCCTTAGTAATAATGTATGTATAGGTGGCAAAATGTCTAAATTTAAAGAACAATAGCTGCCCAGATGGGTTGGAGCCAATATAATTATTTGTACTAGTAATAAGCATTCTATTTTCATAGAGATAGATATGTTGTCATACAATACTGAAAACTACTCATCATGTATTTTGGCCTGGCTATGGTATCATGTTTCAGTTATATTAACTTATGTACCTGACAATGTTTATATTCCAGTATGGATTTGAGAAGTAACATTTGAACTGGAAATACCTTGATATAACAGATAAAGTACTATACAATTATATGCATATCTAACAAACCTATTGATGACGTTGTTGGAGTTATGACAATAATGACTACATGAGAGAAACATTAAGTGTAAAAGCAATTCTAAATGACAAACTTATTTTACCATTGTTATGTAAATAAGGACCAATTCCAATGATATTCACAGCAGCAATACTAGAACTTCATTTAACATTGATATCATAAATGATGCATTTGTGTAATGACTTCTCCACTACCAGTGATGTTATGTTCCACAGCATAATAAAGGACAGGAGGATGTATATTATCTGAAGAGTACTAGGGAGATGACTATAATTATATTATAGAAAGAATAGTAAAACATTTTCAAATAAATGAAAGGATGTGTAGGGATATTAAAATTGAAAAACAACACAAATACAATCAGGACTATTAAAACTGAAAAAGCACACAAACAAGATTGAGATATATAAAGTATATGCCAACAGTATGATATGTGTACAATGTAAACATCCGAAGTGGGCTGTATAAACAATGGATGTATATATAAGCAATATATAGACATTAGGTATAGCATGTTATCATGGATGTGGTTGTTGATCCTACAGCCCATGGGCCCCTTGATCCATCTAGCGTCATTGTGGGTTCACTTGCTAATGATATTCATCTTTTACCTCACCGATGATAATATACTGTACCAACAACTTGTACAAATCAGGAATATGTTGTACACCTCTCCCACAGGAACATATTACTTATTGAGATTTGCTTTGTCCAAAGTGGATGAGTTTGAACTGTTGTTGGCTATATTTGTACTCTTCTGACCTTCTATACACATACTATACACATTTGGGTTAGTGCCTCTGTGTTAAGTTAAATGGTTATATATAATAATAGCTACACTGTAATAAGTAATAGGTTATTTTAACCTACTGATTTATTGTTCCTGTTATGTAATATTTACAAGTCATGCACAGTTCATTTGATCTTGATCTATATTGACTAATATAAAGTACATGTCATATCATAATAAGGCATATGGTAATAAACATATTAATACAATGTAGCTATATATATACTAGCATAGTATTATAGGTTCCAATATGTGAAAAAATATGTTACTAGCTCATTCCAGAGTAATTAATTAATTGTACATGAATTTGTACTAATAACATGTGATATAATCCACAGATATTTTAAAAGTCAGCACATGTATCGTATGTAACTAGTACGGGATTTACATGTTTAAAGTACATGTACATTGTATTGCTTTTGTTACCATTCTTTATTATGGCATGTACTCTATGTACTAGTCAATATAAATCAAAATCAAAAAAAATAAATTACTACTGTGTGTGAATACAAAAGAGATATTGTTTAATCGTTTGTTGGTTGATAGAACCTAGTTGAGTAGGAGGAAGATTATAATTGTTCATAAGTATGATAATAATTTTATGATTATGACTGAATCTCATGATAATAATTATAATTATGAATCTAATAAGTGTCATTCTGTGATACACAAAATTCCATGCCATACCATATCAAGTTTTGTAGACAATAAAATGGTTTATTCATAATTTCATTGCTACATACTACACCATACTTCCTTCAATGTGGTTATAATTTAATATTACCAAATACTAGTTACGATATATTACTATATATATCAATGATGTGAAATACATATTCATATACAATTTGTATAACATTTTATGATATATACTGTACTATTAATATATCATCATTGCCTGTATTGTGGTTGAACAGATGATAACAGCATGGAGTGAGGCACTTGTTCAAAAATATCACTGGTGAATGTTCACAATGTCTTGTAATTTAGCCTAGTTACATTATAACTATAAATAGAAATAAGAAGCAGTAGTAATCATGTCATCCACAATGGACCAATAGATAGTTTTGAAGGCCATACATTATGCATGTGTGGTGGTCAATGAAAACATAGGATATACTGTTATATTATCCATGTTACAAGAGAAAGAAGTATCTACTATATCCACTACCTCATTAATGTAATTATAAAGTGCTGTTATTAGACCGTAAGATCATTCCATATATGGTATCAATAGTCTACATACTTTATGGTATACTGAAACACAAATATTATCAGTATAATTATATGGAATGTATAGTTTATGTTTTCAGTGTATATATGTTCACTACAAACTGTAACAGCAGCTAATGTATTTGTATATTTATGTAGTAGCGGTGTAAGGGCTTATGTAGGTTTATATGGAAGTGGTTTGTTTAATTTTGGGTACTCTGTTAGCCCCCCAACCTTGTTCGCAAAAAAAAATGTTTTTTTTATTATTCTTGTTAATGTATTAATAATGAAGTAGCTATAATATTATTTGTATATATATAGTTATATAATTATATATATATATATATGTGTGTATAATCATTGTATGTGTCGTTTATTATATTAATATCATTGTTTTAGGAAGTACATGTAAGTATGTGTGTGTAATTTTGTGGTCACAATAATTCATGTTTATAGATAAACATTATAAACTACCAAATATAAACATCATATATTTATCATAAACTTTTCAAATTATAGATAAACAGTTTAAATAAACATTCAATTACCATGTCCAAACACATAAGAGATAATAATACCAAATGTGTAGCATTCATTTAATTATGTAAACATACTATACACATACATACATACATACATACATGCAAACATTATTATATAGATAGATACATATTTACAATTATGTTATTAAGCTGTTGATGATGGATGTTACCTTCACCATCTTCATAGTAAAGTTTAAGTACAACATCACCACAAACTGAATGATAAATACACGTGTCAGTTTCACAAAGAATATATCATTATAAGGTTTGAATTATTGTGGTTGACTAACTATAGGGGTGAGATGTTTCCTTCAAATACTAATTCAGTTTTCAGTGACTAGTGTATTGATAATTATAATGTGTTTGCATTTGATAGTATCTTGCAAAGACAAGATGACAGTCTCTATAGCTAGAGGAAGATAGAAAGGAAATTGTGGAAGTGAGAAAAGGGTTAACTAATTATTTTAAAAATATTATTTTTGTGATAACTGTAATCATATGTAACATAACAACGTATAATTCACAAACTATATATATATATATATATATATATATATATATATATATATATATATACATGTATATTATATATACATGTATATATACTCACTCGTTTAAGAACTGGAGGCAATTTTGTAATTGAAGAATATACAACATGTTCAGAGAAACCTGATGAAGGTGATATATCTGTTCTTAGGAGCAGTTCCAAAGTCAGTATATAATTATTCCTCCAGTACCAGTATTGTTCTTGGGCTACACACAATAAAATGAACACAAGTATTGTAGAGTACAGTGCAGATTTAGTTGATAATATTGTATTAGTCCATCTTATTGATCAGATTTGACCATAGGAAGATGAAATTTGTGGAAATGTTTTGAAAAGTTTGAGTGTCTTATAATTGACGTTACTGATGATAAATAGGATGATTTCGGGTAAATAACTTAAAACAAACATGTTATATATATATATATATATAGACATTTTCTAGTATATAAATTAAGTATTATAGTTCACATGTATCATCAATATATTATATTGTCATAATAATTGTTATCATTTCATTCTAATAATGATTAAATATGAACACATCTAGGAGAATGCATAATAAAAGACCAAAATAAGAAAAGAAGTTGAATCATATTATAATTTTATTTGTCCATATGCTTTATTAGTTTCTACATGTAATTCATTGTCTTGGTTTATATTCCATTGTGGTGTATCATAAACTGGACCTCCTTCAATTGGTTTTAGTTGAATATTATTAGACTCATTACTATCTCGTCTCCTCGTTACAATACAAGTAATTAGAAATGTAATAATTCCAGTTATTAATGATGATATTACAACAACAACAGCAGTGACGGGGTACTGCCACAGCTGTGTAAAAGGAATATTAAATTTATGAATTAGTTAGTTTTATAACTGACCAATGGTGTTGATATAGAACATTGTGATGGATCACACACAGTATTTGATGGTTGTACTGATGATGTTAATGTTCTAAATTTCATCAATGATGCTAAAAAATGAAATGTCATATTTGACAAACATGCACTTGTTTTGACTATCTAATATATGAGAGTATGATTGTACTCCCTATGTAAGGATGGTACTGGCTATACATTTCAATTACAATACCATATAGCCCTAAATATTTGTGGGTAAAATGTTCATGCTTTTACGATATTCATCTATTTTGTGCTAAAATTTTCATGTTCATCAAAAATAATCACATGTGGTGGGCGTGACCACTATTTTTGTGAATAATATTTCATGGTGTTAGTTTTCACGAAAAACACTAAAATTATAACCCACAAAATTTAGGGTTATACGACATAACTTTTCAGACTCTTTCAATTCATGTAATAGGTACTATTGTTCTAATAATAGTTATATACATAGTTATTATACTTTATAAAAGTTACAAACTTTCTGTAAATGAATGAGGGGGATGGTATGAGATTACTAGTGTACACTTCCAGGATAAGTAGAAGGGGTGAAAAACAAACACTCCAGATAAAGTGTACTATATCCATAGTAATAATGTATGGTTGGCCAATGTAGGGGGCAACATGCCTAAATTTAAAGAACTGCCCAGATGGGTTGGGCCTATATATTCTATACTATATGGTAATAAGCATTCTGTTTTCATAGAAATGTATATTTTGTCATGCAATACTGAAAACTACTCATCATGCATTTTGGCCTGCCTATGATATCATATTTCAGTTATATTAACTTACATACATGACAATGTATCAGTGTTATTATTCCAGTATGGATTTGATAAGTAACATCTGAACTGGAAATACCTTGATATAACAGATAATGTTCTATACAATTATATACATATCCAGTGTTCTGCCCACACTGGTCAGCACTGGTCGGGAATAACCACCTCTCAGATGAATTAACCACCTCTTAGATAAATTAACCACCTCTCAGATAATACATATTACATGTATATATCTAATGAGACAGAATTAAGTATATACTGGATAAACAGCACTAAATGCAATGTAGAATTCAGCCACCACTCTAAATATCCTAGGCAGAACACTGCATATCTAAATTTAACAAACCTATTGATGACATTGTTGGAGATATCACAATAATGACTACATGAGAGAAATATTAAGTATAAAGACAATTCTAAATGACAAACTTCTTTTACCATTCTTATGTAAATAAGGACAATTCCAATGATATTCACAGCAGCAATACTTATACTGAAAATATTTTCTTCATTTAACATTGATATCATAATTGATACATTTGTGTCTGTCGGAAAAATGACTTCTCCACTACCAGTGATGTTATGTTCCACAGCATAATAGAGGACAGGAGGATATATATTATCTGAAGAGTACTAGGGAGATGACATTATAGAAAGCTTAGTAAAACATTTTCAAAAAAATGAAAGAATGTTAGGGATATTAAAATTGAAAAACCACATGAACAAGATCAGGATGGTATTAAAACTGAAACAGCACACAAACAAGATTGAGATGGCAACAAATGGTTACAATACTAACACTATACATAAGTACATGTATGATATGTGTACAATGTAAACCTCTTAAGTGGGCTGTACAAACAATGGATGTATAAGCAATATATAGACACTAGGTATAGCATGTTATGATGGATGTGGTTGTTCATCCTAGAGCCCGTGCTTCCTTGATCCTAGGAGCATAACCATCCTCAATGTGTATTTCACTTTATTCTCTTGATTGTCCAGCATCATTGTGGGTTCACTTCCTAATAATATTCATCTTTTACCCCACCCATGATAATATACTGTACATGGCTTGTCCAAAAGCAGGACAAGAAATAGCTACTGGTCACTAGACAATTTCCAACCATTTTAAACAAATGTTCGACAATTTTGAGCTTATATCACACACACAATACATTACCTGACCGATCTAAAGTCATTAATGTCCAAGCAAATTTTAGACCTTATTTCTTGCTCTGCAAATGCATGAATATGTTGTACACCTCTCCCACAGGAAGTAAATGAACATAATTATGGAGATTTGCTTTGTCCAAGGTGAATGTTCGTTGGCTACATTTGTACTCTTCTGACTTTCTATACACATACTATACACATTTGGGTTAGTATCTCTGTGATTGTGAAGTTAAATGGTTATATATAAAAAGTCAGTACATGTATCGTATGTACCTAGTATGGGATTTACATGTTTAAAGTACATGTACATTGTATTGCTTTTGTCACCATTCTTTATTATGGCATGCACTATATATACTAGTCAATATAAATCAGAACTAAATTACTACTCATCAAAGTTAACAGTTTATTTTAATTATGTTAATTATAATAATTATATACATTATATTATATAATAATTTATATATGGTGTATATACTATGGTGATGATTATGTTAAAAAGCATTTGTTATATTAGTATATACATTGTTTTATATGAATATTTCTTGAGCTTTAGGCCTGGCAAAGTACATTAATACTTCTCATCATCTTCGTCATTTCCTCATGTGGGCAGACAGACAGTAATTATAACAAATTTGAATTCTACCATGAGATGATTTAAAAGAGGGTTTGGTTAATGACAGTTGAGATGGTGAGTTTTAAAGTAGTGGTGAGCACTGATGAATCTACTTTAGCTGACCTAATTAACATGATAATTTACCAAATGAATAGACTATGTTAAAACAATTATAGATAATAATTAAATATTAATTCAATATAACAACATGTATTATTCTTACATTCCAGTTTAGGACAATAGTATTTATTTCTTGAATATAGACGGCACTTATTCCATTCACACTGGAAGGTACTACGTACAAGAACATAATTATTATTATACTTAGTACTAAATTAATGTTGTTTTAGTTTAGAAAATTAGTTTCAGTTAGTTAAGATTGTTTAAGAAATATTTTAGTTAGTTTTAATTAGCTAATTTGTTATTTCTCACCATTCCAGTGATATAATAGAGGTAGACTTCTGTTTCCACTTGTTCCAATCACATCAATAGTAGTAACAGTGATGTTATATGTTTGTCCAATCATGAGATCTGATATTATCTGTTGTAGAGTTGAGTTACTTGTATTATAAAGAAATGTAGAGTTCTCACTGTTGAGTTCAATTGTGTAAAATGATACACAATTTGGTTGTTCATTAGTTGACCATGTTAATATAGCAGAAGTGTTATTAAGTGGAGTGAGAGTGAGGTTAGTGACAGTTGGTGGGTCACCTATATGGGTAATATTGAGATTTATACATGTTTCATCTACTCCTGTTTCATCTATTAATGTCCAACATGGCCATCAAAATCTCATGAATATCATTATGTGGTTCATTTAGGGTAGGGTTTGGGTTCCCTTTGTGGTTAGGGTTCAATCAGTATCAAAGTGATCTTAGTCTTTGATGGCAATCTTGGACATCACTTGTTTCATCTAATCCTGATTTAGTAATTGAAGTAATCAATTATCATTCAAAAGTAATTAAAGTGATAATCAATAATTAGTAGACTAATCTATATTAGTCTAGTGTATAATGATAGATGAATCTGGAGTACACAAAATGGGTTGTTACCAATATTGAAAGTGAATTAATTGAATATTGACTGTCAGTATATAATAATGTAGAATAACAGCAGTGTAGTGTGTGAATTAATGTATTATGCATTCGATTTCGTTATTCAGGTATGCATAAAAGTGTTTTCACAACACAATGTTTCCGTCATATAGTTTGTTCTGTTTATAATATCAAACCTGTTATGTTAACTTTCTCCATTGCAAATACTCCACTGGTTGAACAACTAATTATTACACCATTCATGTTTAGTGGTATATTAGAGATAGTAGCAGTAGCTGTTAGATCTGTTCCATTCATTCCAATCCATTGTAAAACAATACCATTCAGATTTGTATTAATTACA